>JAJJMC010029152.1:5540-65347 GCA_023531435.1 Papaver californicum
TGAAAACAACTCTACCACGGACAACTACGAGGGCAGAATCACAGGTTTAACAAGTTGTCCTTAACATATTAGTTCGCGGGTATACTCGAGAAGAGCAATGCTAAACCCAACGTGCGAAGATGTGTCCAGGATAAGACTGCCTGATATAGCTTGTATTAGCACAATACAAACTACCCACTCTTGAACTTAGCAACAAGGAAGGGAAATAAACACTCAAAAGCATACTTGGGCCTACCACAAACACCATATGTACATATCATTCATTACTGCTCGGAATATCTCAATCCGTTACAGCAGCATGAAATCCGATTTCGAAGGTTAGTTCAAACCAACGTAGTCAATCTCGGATCTCGGTCTCGTCGCGACCGGGACCTTGACACCTTGACAACGATATCTCGGGGAGATTATCGGTGAAATCTCGGACTAACTATTAAATTTTTATATTCAAATTTTATATACCTGTAAATATTAGAGCTATTGCAAATATAATACATAAACAGAAAATTTAAGAAAGAAAAATAGATAATCAGTTAAAAACAACAACCATACTTTAAGCTCAAAGTTCAAAAATAAAAATAAACACCGCTTTCAAAGTTCTAAAAATCTAGATTAAACAACAAGCATATTACAACTCTAGTTATATTCAGAATCAATATCAAGAGAATCATTATAGATGTCATCAACACCAAGTAGCCCTTAGTCAGTATCACACATCAACTGATCAGTGTCATATCCATCATACTCGGAGTTTGTTGGGTATATTGGCTTGCTTCGAGAATTGATTGCACTTCTCCTACAAATTGATCTACTTGCATCACCACCGGTGTCTGGTAACTCATCAAATGAGGTGACATTATCACCTTCTGCAATCAAGTCATCTAGATTTTGTGCATCCAACCATTCATCACTTTCGTCATGCCCATCCATCATACTCGGAGAATTCATCATACTCGGAGAATTCACTATGTTCATGAGTGAATACCAAAGACAGTGTTAAGAATTCACAAACAATTATCCTCAATCACATGATAATAGCATTAGTGTATACAAACAACACGGTTTCAATGCAACTATAATATGCAACAAACTAAAGCAGAAAACATGAAGTGAGTTAGTGTTAGGTCCGACAAATACATGCAGTACAGTGGATGATGGAGCTGAAAATGATGAGGTTTCTCCTGTGGGTGTCATCCAAATAGTTGTTGGATAGTGACGTGAAAATAAGGCATCATTTCAAGCATAATAATTGGTGGAAATAAAGCACTTAAAATCTAATTATAAGAATTCAAGTGACATGGAAAATGAATCATTTCCTGGTGTTCAGGTAAACGTCTTCACGTAATTAGAACGACCCAAAGGAATCTAAACCTAGTTGTCAGTGACTACCAACTTAAAACATTACATGAATGGCTCAATAAAGCCCCTTCATTCAAAATCATCATCATAAAACCTTGCACTACACTATGCACAGCAAACGATCCATTGATCAGTACACAGCATAATGCTTCCAACAATTCTGGTGATCTCTACATCGAACAACAGATATATCATCCAAAAAAATCAACCCACTCTATTTATTAGCTACCTGTGAATGATAAACCTACTCGTGTATCAAGAAGAAAAAAATTCATAATCATGGCAAAGATCAATTATGAACTTGCAAACTGCCCTAGACTGAGTACAATTAAATTGGGCATGTTGAGAAATGAAATCACAATTAAAATTATTTTAATCATGCAGCAGAAGAATAAAATGATAGAGGTTTTTACCTTGAGTGATTCAGGATTAGAGAAGAGAGAAGATTAGGTTAGAGAAGAGGAAGAAAACCCAAGTCGCGGAGAGTTACAGACAAGAGAGAAGAGAGAATATTGGATTTTGTTCGCAGGGTTCAAATTAGGTTTCTGTTTGCAGAGATCGGATTAGGACCGTTAGATTTATATCATTCTACTATATGGACCGTTGGATCGTTTAGAAGATTAGGGACCGTTAGATTAAAATAGTAAATACCAATTTTACCCTAAATACGGGCGATTTGTTACGGGCGATTCGGCCGATATACGCGTTCAAATCGCGGTGAGCGCAATCTCGGATATCGTCAAGGTATTCGTCTGATACCTTGAAAAGCGCCGATATCTCGGCCATAACGGCCGAATTGACTACATTGGTTCAAACAGTCCACTTCGGGAATCTTGATTCGCTCATCCACCTCGGACGCAGACTCAACTCACGACAATACGGGACAAGTAATTTCGGGTCTACGTAGCTCGGGTCAGCCAACCAGATCGGACTCCACCATTCGTATTGCTCGAGTCCTCCTGCTAGCTTGGGGCACATCCAGGTTTCTTTGATCGAGTACAGAAGTCACTCGCAAAGAAGGCAATGCATTAACAATCATAAATAAAAAAACAAGGGCAACATACAAGGAATAAAACACCAATAAATATGTCACAGGGGCAACGGGGCAACGTACAATAAGTATTATCATACAACACTACCCGTTAGTGATTATTGATTTGAAAAACAGTCTGTGGGTTAAAACTCTACTACTCTATACCTCTTACCACTAAAACCCCAATCAAAACAAAATGAAATAAAAACCCCATTTAAATAAATCTGTCTAAACTAACCTTTACATTAATTCAACCCAACAAAAATAAAATTCAACCTCACTCTTAAACTACCCTTTACATTAATTCAACCCAATAAAAAAACAAATCACCCTCACTTTTAATCTTTATTCTCTCTCACCACCAACACTACCAACACCAACTCACTACCACCAACCAACAACAACCACCATCATCCAGCAACACCACCACTACCATCCACCAACTAACAGCAGCACCAACCACCACCACCAACGAGCACCACCAACCAGCACCGCCATCACCCACCACCAACGCCACTAACAACCACTAGGTCCACTACAAAAGAACACCACCACCAGCAGAAACGAAAACCAGAACCAACACCCACCACCACCACCAACCACCACCACCAACAACCAACACCACAAGCAACACCAACAATCAACACCACTTTCACCATCAATATCAACGAGCACCACTAACAACCACCAGGTCCACCACCAACGAGAACCACCACTACCAACAACGAAAACCAGAACCAACACCAACCACCACCACCATCAAATTTGGTTTCAAAATAAAATTGACATTTCACCAACACAACTTATTCCAGATGAAAAAAAATGATGAAAACAAAAAAAGTTTCATCATCTATTTGGTTCCACCTTATTCCAGATGAAAAAAAATGATGAAACCAAAAATAATTTCATCATTTTATTTGGTTCCACCTTATTCCAGATGAAAAAGAAATGATGAAACCAAAAAAAGTTTCATCATTTTTTTTTTGTTCCACCTTATTCCAGATGAAAAAAAAAGATGAAACCAAAAAAAGTTTCATCATTGTTTTGGTTCTGACATTTCACCAACACAAAAATTGGTTGCAATTTTTGTGTTGGTGAAATTTGGTGAAACCAAATTTGGTTTCATCATTTTTTTGACGTTTCACCAACAAAAAACCCTAATTTCGACAATGATGATGTATCATTATTTTTTGATGATGATTTTCGACGATGATGATCTGGAGGTGTTGGTGATGTTTGTAGAGGATATAAGGAGGAAGTGGTGGTGGATCTGGACATGTAGTGGTGGAGGAGAAAAAATAATGAGGAGGAAGCGATGGGGAAGGAGGAGGTGTTGTTGGTGGCGGATCTGGACATAGAAAGAGAAGGAGGTACTGGTGGTGTTGGTGGAGGAGACGGAGGTGTTGTTAGTGGCAGAGAAGGTGGTGTTGGTGGAGAGAGGTGTTGATGAAGGAGACGAAGGTGTTGTTGCTCCGGATCTATCTTTTCTCACTGGTTTGATGGCGGCGGAGCTACTGTTGCTGCTGGTGATGGTGGTGGGGAGGAGGAGGCAGAAGAAGAAAAGAAGAAGAAACGAGAGAGAACCCGATGAAATGAGAAAGAAGAGAAAGAAAGGATAAGGATGGCATTTTAAAAAGTGGTAAAAACTAAAATTAAATATTATAAATAAAAATGGGGTTTTTATTTTATTTTTAATTCAAATGGTTTTTATTTATAAAGGATAATATGGGAGGAGTTTTTGTATGGTAAAGATGGTCACTTAGGTTTTTTTTCACTTGTTATGTTTGAAAAATGCTTTGGAACTTCATGCAAGAACATGGGCAAATATTAATATTTGAAAACAGATTGTATCTTTTCGTTCGGTTTCCGCAGCAACAAATAAAAGCTATAAGTTTACTTCGGGAGTCTTGCTCGCTCAGCCATCTCGTTCTAGAAGCTAAATCAAAGGAAGATTTTACTTAAAGATTGTTCTTCAAACAAACTTCAAGCAAAATGGGTAAACTGTGAGAGGTAAAGATCTCACTCGATGCATGGCGTAAGATTAGAGCATAAGCAACTTAACTAATCATAATTGTTTAACTATTAAGCTAAATGCAAATATGTAATCATATGTACACTTTCTTACCCTATAAAAGAGCAAACGTATTAAGTTTAAAAAGGGGGATCCATCTTATCTTCCACTACCTCTCTTTCTCTACACACTTTAGATCTCACTCCACTGCTCACTTAGAGCTTCACCTCATCAATGGAGTTAAATGTAATACTCTTACACACTTATAATGAAATTCAACCTATCACTCTACCGTGGACTTAGGTTTTTATACCGAACCACATAAATATTTGTGTTCATCTCAATATCTCTTATCTATATTTTTCTTACTTGTTTGCTATAATACCTCATGAATCTATTAGATTATGTTGGTTGTGGTAATAGGATTTTCCGCTACTACATCAATCTTGGAAGATCAGACCCAACATTGCTGAAATCTGGAAGATCAGACCCAACATTGCTGAAATCTACACTTTCGACAAGCTTCACCTCAATATAGTTCAAGTTTATCAAAGGTAATGGGAACGTTGTCGCCCATCTACTAGCTAATCATGTTAGAATCCACCAGCTAAATGGTAATTGGTTCACCCCCTTGTATCCGGTCAGCTTTGGCAGCTGAGATGTCCAGTTTGTAAGTGTGTTTGTTGCTTTCCGGCTAAACAAAAAAAAAAAATCTCCACAGTGAAGAATTCAGTGTGAATGTTGTATCCAAATATAATACCTGCTGCCTGCATAACACAGGGATCAATGCATGATGTTCGTTCCTTATTGTGACAAGGAGACTTGGTTTGGTCTCGGGCGCCAGAAAATACCTTGAGAAGACGCTCGAAGAACATGAGGACTTTTTCACGAGACACATAAAAGAGGACTCGGGGACTTCACATTACCAGGATAATATAGGGATCTTGCCAATGAAAGAAGGACGATTACTGACAGTCGGACATTGACGATTTCAGGGCAAGGTTTCCCAATATGGAGAAACCTCTCTACAGTAATGATCTTGAGCACACCTGTAATTATTACTACTATGTATAGATTATTACTATTGAGGTTGTAATTACAGATATCAAGCCAAGTAGGAACCTGTACTATTCAATCGAGGGGTTCTACCGTATCTTCTTTGGTATGCTGGGTACAGTAAAGGCAAGATACCAAGGATGAGAGGAACCCCTTGGATAAGGGGATAGTTCTTAGTATACGTGTCAATTTCTGTGAGACAAAAAAAACTTATATAAAGACTGTTTACCTTCCTTGAAAAAGACACCTCTAATTTTCACGATTCTACTGTATCTGGAGTTGGAGTCATTTACAAATTACAACCATCTTTCACTATTTCATAAGTGTGTAACCTAAAGTACATACAGAGTTTTACTCACTACGTTTAGTTCCAGATCCAATTTTGTGGTCGACAAAACCTTAGCGTATAAGTTGGGGCTTGTCTGATTTAAAGGGTAGCACTGAATTTTCGAAGTGTTAGCCAAACACCCTCCAGATTATAACTTCGAATAAAATAGGGCCGCAAAACTAATCCACAAGACTCATTTTTTTTGTTACGAACGTGATTAGAAATGCTTGAAGCTACAGCAGAATGAAGTACCTCTAGCCTTTAGGAGCATTGGCATTGGATTATTTCCTCATGAATTGTGAAATCATTTCCATCCATACGTTCTCTTCTCAATCTTGAGCTGGACTGATACCGATTTACAACTGGAGACAAGTATTGAATACCCAATAGTCTGTAAAACACAAAGTAAAAAGTAAATTGTATATCAAAAAGTACGGGAGTTAATTGTATATAAATCTCTTCATCATTTTCAGTTGGATCTGATCCTGCTTCCTGCAGAGGAATTAAGTACTGGAATTGAAAAAACTGAAGGAAGCTTGAATTTATGAATTAACAAATAAATATTTTAGTCATGCTTCACAAGTAAAATACTTCACATGATCTGTGTGAACAAATACAGATTTTGGGAAGAGTAATTCATTACAAGGAAAGCCTTAGATTCTTGCTACAAGTTACTAACTAGATTGCCATTGCAAATTGATAACAAAAATTAGATTAGAAAAGACAACTTTTTAAAGAGATTTTCAACTAAGTATTGTCATAATCAGATTGGCATAGTGCACTTCTTTTGCGAATGCCCTAACAAATGACATCGACCGCATTGAACAACTCGTTTTGGCCTCTTAAAACTCTCTATCCGAAGAATCTTCTTTTTAGGTCGACCAGGCGGCCTACGAGTCTTGGGTGGACGTATAGAGATATCAACTTTGGGACCGCCACCATCGGTTCCTTCACCGAGTTCCTTCCAATGACTTTTATCCGGAATAGGGTTTATTATCTCTGAATAGGTCTCAAGGTAACTTGCCACTGTGAAACAACGTTCAGCGAATAAATGTGCATTATGACCACAAGAGATTAGAGCAGCAGCAGCATGTGCACAGGGTAAACCATAGATCTGCCAACGACGGCAAGAGCAAACACGACTACGTATGTCCACGATATTTGTCCTCTCCGTCGAAACAATCTCAAACTCTATCTCATTTGCACGAAGGACTTGGTAACAACGTGAATCTGCAATAGCTTCTGCAATGCGCTTCTCAGCTGATGGAACAAGAATAGAATTCCAACTCATTCCCATGTTACGGCGATCTCTGTACCATGACGTTAATTGATGGCGAATATGCTCCATCATTTGCACGATAGGGAGCTCGTGACCTTCTAGAGCCCAATTATATAATAACTCTGTTACTCCCAAAGTAAAGTGACCATATCGTACTCCTTCAAAATATGCTACAGCCCAAAGACGGGGAGGGAAACGATGAAACCATTGCACGACATCTTGTGAAATCTCTACCATCTCAGAGATCTTGGATTCAAATTCAACAGCAGTTAAAGCGTAAACAGCACTCCAGAAGATGTTTACCAATTTTGTGTTCTTAAATTCATCACGAAAATTTTCACTAACATGACGCAGACAAAACCCATGAAAAGCACTAGGAAAATGAGTTTCCACCGCTTCCAAAATACCTTTTTGTCGGTCAGATAATATCGTAAGCCTGGGCATACTCTCAGTATTCACCCCAAGCAGTTTTCTCAACTCTGAAAGGAACCACATCCAATTTTCATCGCTTTCTGAATCAACAATAGCAAATGCCAAAGGGAAGAGTGTATCGTCTGCATCAACAGCTGCAGCACAAAGTAAAGACCCGAGATATTTGCCTTTGAGGTGCGTTCTATCAAGTTCTAGAAGTGGTCTGCAAGCTTTTATAAAGCCGTATATTGATGCACGATATGAAACAAAGAGACGTTGAAAGTGATTCTCGTGCCCGGCAAAAACCGATGCGATGCTTCCTGGGTTTGTCTCCCTAACTTGTTCACAATAAGCAGGAAGGAGACGGTAACCTTCCTCAAATGTCCCATGAACTGCAGCCATACTACGCTCCTTCCCCCGCCATGCCTGCATGTATGAAACAGCAACCCCATGCTGTGCACGTATATCCTGCAAGATTTCCTTTGGTTTGTATTGTGGATTATCTCGTAGACGTGCTTCAACAGACCTAGCAACCCATCCAACTGATGCTTGCTGATGATGGTGATTCAAAACACCTTCACAAGTGTGTTCTCCGTGCAAAGTTCTAATGGTAAAAGTTGGAACACCTGGACATTTTGCTACATGGACACGCCATGGGCATCCTTCCTTCGAACATTTGGCTATAAAGCGGCTTCTGTCTGACTTCACAATACGAAGGTCAAAATGCAATGCTATAGCGATATCTTTTAGACTCCTTCGACATGTTTCTACATCAGCAAATTCTTGTCCTATAACTAAAGAATGGTCAGCCAATGATAAAGAATGATCTGGAACAGCCAAGTTACCAGAGACAGACAACGGATCACGATCAGGGATACCCAAGTGATCAGCGGCAGCCAATTGATCAGGGACTGCCAAGAGATCAGGAACTGCCAAATGATCAGGAACTGCCAAATGATCAGGGACAACCAAATGATTGGGGACAGCCAAAGAATGGTTGGCCATATATTCACCGAATACAATAGTTCAGCTACAGAGTGATGCAAATGGTTTCACCCATGCCATATGAGTTATATGCTCCAGATTCAAGTAAGCTCCAATCATATAAACACTATACAAGAACTACTATCAGAACAATCCCAATCTAAAAAACTGATGAAAATTATATGCAGGACCTGCAAATAAAAAGACAGCATGTCAGAATTAGAGGAAGTCAGCCTAAAAGAGGGAAGTACAAACATAAGAAAAATGGCATCACAAGGTTTGGGGACGATAAACTAGTGGCTTTAATTATTCAGTCAACAAATCCAGAAGAGCAACAGAATTCTATTCGCAGGCAGACAAACCTGAACTCCCAAGTGAAAAGCACAATGTACAAATGAAAGTCGGTTCAGCTAACAGTTGTATCCATATCTTGTCAGAACAACTTCTTAATATCCATAAAAAGATGATACATCACGCCTACAAATAGAAATGCACTAGTCGCAAATTTGCAAGAAAATTATTTAATTTCATAATTACCAAGAAATAGATTATATAAAAGACCTTCATTTTTTATCCTATGCAAATCCAAGAGGCTTTCATGGCTAATTGTTTTCCCATCATAATTGATAATGTTTTGCTAGGGTTTCAAAAAGTGTCCTAAACTTCTGTTTGTTACACACACTGGCAACAGCTACATAAAAAGTCTAAGCATCCATCTTTCTCTTCAGAGTTCTCTTTTTCCTGAAAGTTCACCTTAGCTTAATGACCACTACAATTACCCATTCCTAACTTCCTTCCACTTTCAATTTTTTTCTACCAACAAGATAATGTTTACTAAAATTTGATAATCCACAAACCACTCCCGATTCAGACAACTCTAATTCATGTACTAAATTCATGTACACGGTATTCAATATTGGCAAGAACTCGAACTAACTAGCTAAAACCCATTTCTAAACGAAACCCTAACTAATCTTCACACAAGCAGTTCAGACAACAGTACGATTACAAGGGTTATTACATAATAATTCAAAGCCCTAAAAACAAAAACAAAAAACGTCACAATGAAAGGTAGGAGTAACTTTACCAGTGATTTAAGCAACGATTTCAGAAACAAGTGCAGTTCTGAGTTATACATATATATATGAACTCCCCAGATATTTGTAATATCGAACTCAAGAAACTTCAGATCATTGAAGAGATCGATTCGTATTTAAACAGTATAATAATCAATATATTTGAAAATTAGATTTAGAAATTGGAACCTGAAACCCTACCTGAAAATTTCAAAATGAATTGGGGATTTGGCAATAGAGATGAAGACGATGAAAATCATATCCAAAGCTTACTTGAATTCCGAAATTGCCCATATTTGTCTATAGTTCTCTGTTACATTTTGTAACGAACACTCCATTAATTTTTATATAGTTACCTATTAGGTATCACCCGGGTCTTTATTATATTCCCTTTATAAGTGTAGGTCTCGTGTTTTTTAGGATGATTTAAAAAGAATTTGGGATGATTTATTTATATCCATCCAATAAATGTGGTTATGAGATGTCCTAATGATAGACAAAAATATCTATATATCTTTTCACTAATAAAAGTATAAAACCTAAACTCATTTCATTCTAACTCTTTTTCTTCTCTTCCTCTTGACTACCGATTGAGAGAAAAAAAATTCCTTCGTGAAATTTTCAAAACCAATTCATCATATCGTCGTTAATCGTCATACCAAATCATCATCGATTTTTCGATATAAAGATGGATCGAAAGAAAAATACAAATCGTCAATCTGATAATAGTAACCAACCAAATTTTGTTGAGAGATTAAGAAACAAAGAGATTGTTGAAGAACATAGTGAAGAAGAAAAACACGAAGATGATGATCTAGATACAGAGGCTGATTCTGACAATCGGACTCTCCAGCAGTATATGATGGCCCCAATTAGGTAAGGGTATACCATTATTTAGGTTTATTTTGCTTCAATTGATTGAAATCGTCACTATAATTTCTATGATTTTCGGTTATGTTTAAACTCCCGATTATGATAAAATTCATCATTCCTCAAGAACATCGACTTTAATCGGTAGTTAGATTTAGCCATTAACTACCAATTACGTCTGGTTATTTTCTTTCTGTACTAAAATTTAGGCTTAATCGGTAGTTAATTTTTTTTATCTAACTACCGATTATATTAGATGGTTTCGATGTAGAGGAATATAGTTTTAAACCAATCGGTAGATATGTAGTAGTTGTTAACTCCGGATTAAAATATTTTGAAATTGAAAAAATGTTAGGTTTACCTTGTAATCGGTAGTTATGTATGATTATTGTCTCTAGATTATATTTGCCTTAAAACCTTTGATTTCTCTTTACCTAATCGGTAGATAGGTTTTGTATTTGACTCCCGATTTTTTTTTGTAATCGTTTGTTGTTTTGTTTATTTGACTACCGATTATATGTGTGTCCATAGCTTAGAGTTTTATGATCCAATTTTGATGCATAATCGGGAGATAATATATGACCCGTGCTAACGATTGTTTTGTAATCGTTTATTAATTTGTTTATTTGACTACCGATTAGATGTGTGTCCATAGCTTAGAGTTTTATGACCCAAAATTGATGCATAATCGGGAGATAATCTAGGACCTGAGCTACCGATTATGAATAATCATTTGTTTTTTATGTACTTTTTCTACAGATAGTGATTAAACGGCGTCTTACGAGCTAATTATTCTTTTTTTTAAGGGAAAAGCGAGCTAAGCAAGCCCAAAATACAATTGCTTCGGGGCCTCGTCGTGAAGGGGGTAAAAAAGTAACAGCTAGTGCAAGAAGAGAAAAGAGCGCTAGCGGAATCTCTATCACCGAAGGAACTCAACCAAGTTTACAATCAAGTGCTCCACAAGTTAGAAACCAAGAAGAAGGAGAGCCAAGTGCTACATAAGAAGAAGGACAAGGTACAAATAAGGTGATTAAGAAGAAAGGAGGACACCAAGTCCCCACCTCATTGAAGATGAAGGGGAATTGAAGCAGGCCAAATCCCTAATTTACAAAGAGATGGAGGAGATATGTTATTTGGATATAAAGACTCATGGGCCAAAGAAATTTATTCAACTGAGGTAATAATTATAAAACACCATTCTTAAGCTATTGTCTTTTTATTCGTAGAAGTGTTAACAGCTATTCTAATTATTTTATAATTCGTCGTGTATATTATGACCATTCTCATGCGGTTCGTCTACTCAAACCTACAGCTACACCAAGAAAAATGAAAGACTGGCCGTTAGATGGTGAGTGTGAGAGGTTTAAGTAAATTATTAACAACTCGGGGTTATCTACTGCTGCCGAGAATTCAATGTTAGAGCATGGTCAGGTGTCGATATCAGCCTTCCTGGAGAGAATATATACTGAGATCGACACCTTCCATATGCCGTTTGGAGAGATGACGACATCTATAATCGGTAGTAAATAAATTTTCTTAGATTACCGATTATACCTGTTGAAGTATAATCGAGTGTTAATTATCTACCGATTGAGATGATGGAACTGATTGGTTTCTGGACACATTTTATATTATAATCGGTAGTAAATACATTTTCTTAGACTGTCGATTATGGAATATGAAAATTTTTAAAATTTGATAAATTTTTCAATTCGAATTTGGGGCAACATCTATAATCGGTAGTAAATACAGTTTCATAGACTATCGATTATCTAAGGTGATAATTTTTGGAAATTTTTGTTGTTATTTTACACTATAATCGGTAGCTGTAATTTACATATGCCTCTCGATTGTATAAATCGGAAGGTAATGGTGATCCCGATACTTCCGATCGTTTATATTTGTATGAACTTAGTGTACATATTTTTTGTACACTCTTGTTACACTAGGCCTCAACAACTTTTTTTTAAAGAGCCATTAGGACTCTAATCTATATAAGGTGGGTGACCTTTTCTCATTTATGCACCTCTAATACATTTTAACTCTCCAACATCGAAGTAATCATCTTCAAGATTAATGGCTCAACCGTTCATTAATCCTGCAGAGTTCACGGTAAAAGAAGATTTATCGTGATATAGGTATTATGTGCAATTCTATCCAAGGCGAGGAGAAGAACGTAGGAAAAATGGTGTAATGAGTATGAGTTATTTTGAGAGCATTCACGAACATTTCTGCGTTGACACTAGTAACCCCAATAACCGTAATAGAGCTGATTTTTTTTGTCGATTTGATTGCATAAGCAAAGAAGTTGATCCATTTGTGAATTTAACTTATATTTTCAATCGATATCGTTTGAGGGGTGAAACTAATGATGAAGTTATAGCGAGATCTCTCGAGGAATGGCGACGATAGAAACGATCAAATTACCGTTACGAACCTCATTTCAACATCCTTAAGGTGATGGACAGATTCAACCTATTTAAGGGTAGTCCACGTCACACATATTCTTTTTTACCTTGTTGATAAGTCATTCTTTTGCCTCCGGATTACTTCCAAATGTCTTAATGCACATATAACAAAACAAATATCATAAGCCTAACCACGTAACATATATTCTTAGAACAAGACAAGAGTGGGTAGGTAGCATACCAAATCATTTGCATAGTGTAGGGAAGTATCAGAACCCTCATATGAAACATGATTAACCAATTCAAAAATCTACATAAAATAGCAATGAGTTAGACAGCAACAATCGGTAAATAATTATGTTCTTGTACTACCGATTAACGACAATCGGTAGTTAATAATGTCCCCGTACCGATTAACCACAATCGGTAGTTAATAATGTTCCCAGACTACCGATTATAAAAAGAAATCAAGACAAGTTTTTGTACACAAAAACAAGTATAATCGGAGGTTCAATTTGCTAAACAACAACCGATTACAATGGAATCGCTAGATAAATTTGATCTTTAAACTACCAATTACAAAGTTCAAAATTTTAAAGTTTAATTCAATTCTGGCTACAATCACAATCGGTAGATATGTGATTTTACAAACTACCGAGTCTAAATCGATAGGTAAAAATATTCATT
Source organism: Papaver californicum (assembly GCA_023531435.1). Classification (NCBI taxonomy): domain Eukaryota; kingdom Viridiplantae; phylum Streptophyta; class Magnoliopsida; order Ranunculales; family Papaveraceae; genus Papaver; species Papaver californicum. The sequence continues at coordinate 19,040 of JAJJMC010029152.1, forward strand.
CACTACCGATTGTGAAATATGAAGAGTTAGAAATTTGTAAGTTTGGAGAAATTCATTTTTGGGGTGAAAACTATAATCGGTAGATAATAAGTATTCCTAAACTATCGCTTATGAAAATAAAATTCAAACAAAATTTGATTTAGGGATTTTGATTAATCGGTAGCAATCATTCTTCACAAGACTAGCGATTATACCCTAATTTTGGATCAGTCCAGTGCAATCAATAGATATGGTACTACATTATCTATCGATTCTGGAACGTCCATGGCATTAAATGCATGCAAAAATGATTTTTTTTTGTTAACAATCACATACAAACGCATACAAAGTGGGTTTTTGAGCTTCTTAACACAATACCTGATTGTTTGATTCATTATTATCTTCATTTTGACGTGATTCATTATTTTCTCTCGTTAAATCATCGTGTAGGGTTTCTTCCACACCAGAATTTGGATCATCCAAAAAATATCCCAAATCGTCTTCTCTAAACGTCATCGAACTTTCAATATTATGTTCTTCATGATGTTTTTTACCTTCTTCTTCATACTCATCCATGTTTGTTATTGATTTTAGGTAAAACCTAGTTTTCCCAAACTTCTTTTTCTTCTCTAACACACTCTCTATTTCTTTTCTAAAGTTATAACTCAAATAATTTTCTAACACTAACTATAACCAAAATTAACTAATTAATTAATTACTATTAACACTAACTAAACAAGGAAAAATTAGCCATTAAAGAAAATATATGGATAAGGGGTGTGCTGATATTACTTCTTAGTGTCCTTATTTTGCTTTGTTAGTCGCCCCAAATTCTTTTTGGGTCGCCCTCAAAAACGCAAATTTGATTATTATATAAGGGTATGTCAAAAAGATAGGTTGGTTATAATAGGTATAAATCTAAATGTTTTAAGATTACTATTTTGTCCATATGGTGGACCACTTCTCTCTCATTTTTTTGTTTGAAATATTATCTCTCATCTTTTCTCTTTTAACAAATTGAGGGATAATTTGTCTCTCCTGTACTTCCCCCCAAAATAAATAACTATTTTACATTCCCTTTTTTAAATAGATAGTAGGTAAATTCTCCTTTCGGTTATGACTGTCGTGACTGCCTAGTTAAGTTAACATGTGTTTTACACGTATGTCGTAATAAAATAATTACTCATGAAAAACCCCATAACAGAAAGGGGTAATACAAAATAGCTATTTATTTTAGGGGGAAATACAAAATCCCCCTTTTTTTACTAACACATGAAGGGATCACTTTTCTTTTAAGGATAAATATTTAGGAAAAAAAATATGAAAAAGTGGATCTAATGATTTGCTTTCTTAGTTCTTATGCAAAATCAACTTGTCTTTTTTTTTTAAATAAGAGAGAGTATTATGTTATTTTTAAGGTTATGTTGGAATTTAATCTCCCTAATCTTCATGCTTTAGCATCATATAAAGCCTACTCTATACCGAAATCAGACCTTTTCCTAATATTAAGATACTCCACAGCATACAAAAACAACTTCAAACTTAGCATATAAAATACAAACTATAGATATGAAAACATATCATATCACCATGTATACTAACTATGTATGAGAAAAAAAGAAAGTTAACTCATTAAGTCACATGACTTTTCATCTACTTCTATTTCCTCGCACTTAGATGACGGAAAAAACATGAATATCTCTTTAGGGGTTTTATGTGTTACCCCACTTGGATAATATGCTAATTTGCATTACCTCCTTTATTAATTTATAATAGGTAAACCTCTCTTATGTTAACTCTACTGCTACCTCCCAATTAAGTGTGCACGTGTAGTTCATGTGTGTGTCATTATAAAATTATAAATTTTAAAAACCCAAATTAGAAAATCCTTTAAAAAACAAAAATATGTAATATTTATTCTCTAATGTAACCCTACGGTGTCAAATAAAGAACCTAAAAACATCATAAACATCTTCTTCTCCACCGTTGTTAAGAAACGTATATCTTGACTAAGAGATGATATACCAAAAAATCATCATCATCAAGAAAAAAATTATAAAATTATATTATAAAAATGCTCAAGTCATCTAAAAAACTAAAGCTATGTAAAACAAACTTCACAAGTTATGTTTTCAATGAATACGACTTTAAAAACTTAATAGAAATGACAGAAAATAAAAATCAATAGCTATTAACCTTAATATGAAGGATGATTTCTTTGCTTGTCTTCAATACGTCTCCACCTTTTCAATGAGTAACTAGAGATTGTCTCAATATTTCTATGTCCTAAGTCTAACCTAACGAAGTTGACTTTATTAAGAAATTCAAGCAACCGAGTTTTGGAACTAAACTTGGCATACCAATGCTTGGTGGGTTCAACCGAGCTTTGCTCTAATAATCACCGTTTTCACTAGCATTAGAAATGGAAGCGATACTACCTACGGAAGTGATATACCAACAACAAGGTACAAATCTTGGAATAAAACCCCAAAATCGTTTCTCATCCTGAAAAGGTTAGAAAAACCTAGAATAAACGCGAGAAGAGTGTTCCAACACACAGTCAACTATCAGCGGCGATTGAAATGAGAGTATAACAAACGTGTTCTACCAAGAAGTTTTCAGGATGGAGATATGGTACTATACCTATTACCACAATATATGAGGGACTCATCGTAATAAAAGCTAAAAAGAACCTGGGAAAAACCATCCATCATCACCGGAGTAGCAGAAACATGAACATACTATGTTACAACATTGCTCGGTTGAACCCACCAAGTGTTGGTATGTCAAGTTTATTTCCAAAATTCACCACTTGAATTGCGTACTAAAGTCTACTTCGTTAGGTTAGACTTAGGGCACATAAATGTTACGACATGCTCTAGTTACTCATTGAATACTTGAAGACGTATAAAGAACAAACGAAGACATCATTCTTCAGATTGAGGTTATAACTATTGACTATGACTTGTTCCATTTCTATCAAGTTCTTACATTCGTATTCATTGAAAATATAACATGCAAAGTTTGTTTACATGGCTTTAGTATTTAGATGACTTGATCATTATCTATGATCAAAGTATCAAAAGGAAGGATATACATTAGTTTTTCTACAACTTAAAGTAGATAGAGTTACGAAGTATAGTTCTTTATACCTTCGTGTTTCAACATGACACTAATAGTTAACTTGTTATTATTTTGTGTTGAACTTTTAGCTTGAATCTCTACTTTGAAAATCATGTTAGAAAGCAACTAAAAGTGGTTTGAATTTCAAAATTACATTTCGATTTCAAATAGGATTTAGGACTGGTCCCAGGACCGATATCAACTCAGAACGGATCCTGATTATATTATGTCTGGTTCAGTATATTTTCGAGTTATTTGGTTCTCTTTGATTCATAGATTTTGAGATGTATACAAGTTGGAATATGGAAAATTCATATGTCTGGAAAATATTGAACATGTACTTAACTCTAATATTTTATTATTCATATTTACTCCTTTGATACTCAAGGCCAATATTCCTATTAATATTATTAAGATATATTTTTGATACCATCTTTGGAATCGATGATGTGTTTTCCATTCTTAAAAGAATGCACACAACTAGCTGACTAATTTAGCAAAATACAACTAGCTAATACTGGTTGTCATACATATATCTCAAGTATTAATGTTGGAATATATTATTGATTTTATATTTTGGAAACCATATTTTGTATTTATTACAAATGAGTTATATATTAATATAATCACACAATATCAAGATCTTTGCTAATATCGGAAATGACATTTAAAGAATATCTTTTGATTTTTGAAATTGGTAGATATTGTTTCTAAACAAGCCTTTGGTCATAACATTATGAATCATGAAGTCTTGTATGTTTACAAACTTATCCCAGAACACACCTGAGACAAGTGTGGGGTTATTGTCAGTAGCAAGTAGTCTGATTCAATTTGGTCAAAAACATGATTAACTAGTTTAAAGATTTATTTGGGATCAAGAAGCTCTACTAGTACCGTTTGTGGGAAACTAAGATTTTATTTAGTTTTCAGTGTTAATTACTTGGTATTGAACTAACGCATAGTTACCTTCAATAGACGTTCTTGTTTATTCCATGGTCATTATCTTCTGAGATAAATCCACTCAAGAACTTTGAAGATTAGAAGATTCTAATGATTCAAAATATGTTGATATGATTATTGATTTGCCAGCGTTAACAGACTCCGATCTGTATGACAAATCGAATAGTGGAATCAAGTGTCGGTTGTTATTTTTGAAAATTAAAAAGATTAAGGACTTCAAGTTCTTTTGTGTTTCTAATCTTGACTTGATTATCTACTTGACTTGATAGTATGGAATAAAAAAGTAATTTATGTTTAATAAACGTAAAACTTTTAGATCGACAAGTTGTTTGTGATTTATCATAAACGTAAGTCTTGTAATCGTAAAACTTGATGATTTTATCAAGGAGTTTCAGATCTAATATTATCTTATTTATCTTGGTACCTTAGATCTAAACGGAAGATACTTGAATCTGAACTAAATTAGTTAATATCTTTGGTATTGTAATTGGTAGTGAGTGGTTAACAAACAATTTGGTTCCTTGTTGTTTGTAAGACGTGCTAAAGGAATTGAGTTGCAGAAGTATTCATAACGGTGAATCAACTCTTGACAATGGATTATGTTAAGGGATTCACGTGTGTCGGCCAGATTGTTTGTAGGCCCATGGATACTAAGGAAACTAAGGAAGTAGGGGTAGTTTATTCGATCTCAACTACACGAGGTTGCAGGTAGGCATTTGTAGCGGATTAATTATGAGAGTACTCAAAACTAGACTAGGTCCCAGTATTTTTATGCCAAGACGTTTTGCTCGTTAACAAAACTTGTGTGTCATATGATTTACTTTATGTTTCCGCATTATAATTGTTATAGTTATAATTAAAGTAAATACACTTGTACGTTAATCAATATCTTAGTAGATCCTATAATATTTTCTCAAGCTAAACTTAAATTATTACCAAGATCACCTTATTGATTAATCTTTACTCTTTATAAGATCAAAAAAATTATACAAGGTGTGTCTATATAGGTTAAAAACAAAAAAATTGGTGGTGAGCTTGTTACCCCCGTCTTTTCATACTACCTAAAGAAGCCAACCGGAAAAAGACTAATTTATTCTTAAAACGTGATCCATCTAAATAAATTTTACTAGTAAATGGCCAAAAGGTATAGGGATAAAATTAAATTCTTCATGTGAAATTAATGAAAAATTTCTTTTTCTTGAATGAAGAGCTTGTAAAGAACAACGATTTGGAACAGGCGCAAACGAAGAATCAAAGTACATATCTAGTTTGAAACCCATACTTAAACTTGGCCAGAAAACCGGACTATGTCTGATTGATCCTCATGGCTATACAGGAGATGGAGAAGTATAAAATATCACGTAAACCCACAATCGTGTGGCAAAAAAAGATAGATATTCCGATTGTTTTGTAAAAGTCACAATTGAGGAGAGGGATACCCCTTCAGAAGTGCATGGGGCTGAATAATACTAACCACCATGTGGAGAATAATGTCCCGAGACCGACTAACCATCTAAGAGTTGTGCCTCCTTGGAAATGGGGATCTTGTGACTGATTATGCGGCTTCTCTGAGATGTGGGTCCTTCCTTTGTAGTTGATGTCTTGAGGAGTGATGTTAAGGCATTGGGGCCAGATAAACATCGAGATGGGATAGTAAGTGATGTTTCGATCTGCCATTCTGGATGAGATTTTAAAGTGACGGTTGAGGTCAGACCGATCAATAAACACAAGCAGAGCATAAAAATGCATAGCTGAAAGGTAAAACTTACATTAATAAAATATCGATTCACATAAAAGTTAACCCATAGAATATACATTGCATGCCAAAGATGGAAGAAAAAGACGAAAGAAACAGCAAAAAGACAATCAGAGCAACGGGGAGTTGATTGTATTGACCCAAAGGTTAGTTAGAAGTTCAACTCACTAACGAAACTTCATACATCTTGATACACGATACCATTACATATCCTCCTCAACAACAACAACGACTGTAACGCCTCACCTCATAATTCTAGGTCGGCCTCCCTAAAATAGAAGTGTGATATACTCATGGAATACTTTACACACTCAAACCTTCAAGCCAATAAATGGAGATTCGGCTATCATGTGGTGTTCTTGAAAATAATATGTTTAAAAGAAAATCTTATTTAAAAATGACGAGCGTTATAAAATAAATCTTTTAAAAGGAAAATATTTTAAACAAAAGTCTATCTTCGACACGCAGGTCGGTTCTATAAGTTAAACGATAATAATCTTACTTAAAATAAAGAAGTCTAGACAAAAACAAGTTATAAAAAATATTTAGTTGTTTAAGCACCTTGAAAACGAAGATGATATAGCTTTCTGGAACAAAAAGTCGTTCTACTAGTTAGGTTGCTCCGCGGCCACCGTTCCCTGAAAAAAATAGTAAGTTGGCTCAGACCCCAACTTAAAGTAGATTCTCGCACCCTTATACCTTTTATGAATAAACTAGCAAACCAAGGTTCATAAAATGACTTCGTAAGGTAAAAATAGTTTATAGAAATATTTCTTTGAAAGTAGTAGGTCGACGACCTAAACAGAAATATAGAATTTTATAGAATCCATGAAAACACAAAGGCACACAAAACTATTATATATAATAGAAACGAAAAACAGGTTTCCCACCCATGAAACTAATCGACTTCCCCTCTCCATAGTTTCATTCTCTAACTGTACGACGACACATATCGACCCTTGCGTAGTCCACTTAATTTCTTACAGTGCGCAAAAAAATAAGTTTTGTCGACCCCATTCAAGATAATAAATCCATATCTTCTAGGCGACCCCTCGGTCATCGCCGTAATAAACTATGGAAATCGAGCCAACTACGGACGACGAACAACAAAGGTCATTATTTATCTTCATGACGTTTTGTGTCCACTGCACACATATAATCACACATGAAATCCCAAAAATCACATACACCATATACCACCGTATACAGTCCTCTTCTAAGACTGAATTCCACCAATCAAAGAAATGAATTATCACTACCAGACCTCTAGTCATAAAGGTGTTCCATTTTAGTTTACGTCAAAAGTTAATTAAGAACTTGGTAGTCTGCATATCACACAAGCAATACATGATGAGGTTAACCACTACACATCATAACATAAAATGAATTACCTAAATAGTTTTGGAACCTGTCAACACCACGCCCACACTTATATCCTTTCATTTCACTCGTTAGCCCATTGCCGTTTCTGCCACTGACAGGCTAAGAACATGTACCGTATTGCACAATCTGAATGGCTAATCCTTAATCTAAGCATATAGCTTTGCATTACTAAAACATACTAATGGGAATCTATCACCTGCACCTACTTATAGTAAGACAAAACTAATCTTAATATTGCACAACCTGTTAACATGTTAACCTGTACTTATAGTAAGACAAAACTAATTGATCCTGTTAACATGTACTGTATTGCACAACCTGTATGGCTAATCCTTAATCTAAGCATATAGCTTTGCATTACCAAAACATGCTAATGGAATTCTATCACCTGCACTAGACTTTTTTTAAACGTTTTATAAATAAGACTGGTGTTACAAATAGAAAGCTATCACCTGCACTAGACTTATAGAAAGACATAACTAATCTTAGTATGTCTGAATCATTATAAGTCTATTCAAACGTTAATATGAATACTAATTGGTCTTCAAAACACCAATGTACTATTAACTTATTAAAAAAAAAGTTCCCATAGATCTAATCTTCTTCTTGATATCCATTAATGCCCTAACACTAACAGAGCGATCAAAATTTACCTATACGCTCAATCGCAGCTAGCGTTCAACTTTAAAAAGAATAGATACAGTACAGAGTGAGTTATTAGAAGTTACAGTTAACAAAACAATCATAATGAAAATAAGGATTAGAGAACCTACTTATTTTGATATTACGAATATTTCCCTGTAAACTTCAATTATGATTTTCCTAACTTTGCCTCCCTTCTTCTCCTAATTTTTTTTCTTTCTCTCACCGAACAAAAACCCTAACCTCTCCAAAAACTCTTAACTAAACTTCCCATATTTACTCAAACTTTTTCCCTTCCCACGTAGTCCTATTATCACACGATTCTCACGGGTTGTGGGAGTAACTGGCCCACAAACAACTAACCTAAGCCTACTACTAGAGAGAATACAGTTCTAGGATAAGGGGTTTTACAACGACCTTTATGTGATTTATAACAACATTCTGGCTCATATCGCAAGGAAAATAAGTCCAATGAAAAATATCCAGCACAGTCCTTGTAACTTTTGATGTCCCCTAGCTTTATCCTCCCTCTGATGCACTGTGCAGCTCAATGCAGCGTCCGCAACCATCAGCAGACAAACAACATTATCCTTCTGATCCTGAAGCTTGATCGAATCCTCAGAAAAAATAACAACATCCAAAGATAGAATACTAGTGACCACCGGAGGCAATTCAGAAGTAGCATCTGAAGCAGAAACACCGACATTGGAAACTTCGTTTGACACCATGTTCTGAATCATCCTCTTATAGTGAAAAACCATGTCACACCGACAACGACCAATGACTCCGTCGTCATCAACACTGAAAGTTACAAAAAGAAGATAAAAGAGCCATCATTAAAAAGAATAAAAAAATGAGGAAGAAGGTGAGAACAACAACAATAAAAACCTTTACCCAATACATCATCCGAAAAGAACAAACCATAAAATAAGACAACATATGTGGTGGGTGTAAAAATATGAAGCTCAAAATAATATATATAGCTCCACCTATGTGGAGATAGACAATTATACCCTTAACATCCGAACAAACACGATGTTTCGACATCTCAGGAACCGTATCAGCACCCTTGCTTCTGCACCAACGCACCAACACCAACATTCACCCGCAAAGATGGTCCGTAAAACATCCTACTGAAGACTATGTTAATTCTCTTAATTCCTCGTTTTCCTTAGGGGTAGTAAAATAATATAAAATGTGGATACCATATTTTAAAGTAAATATTAATCCCAAAAGGTTAGCATAATAAAGGTGTCAAGCCCGAGTCTAAGTCAAGGAATATTTTAGAGTGTATGTAATTTAATGATAATCCTCCTTTGAGGAGCACCGACCTTAATCCTATAATATATAATCTTGGCCTCAATATCGAGGACCCCAACTTGAAGATTCTATTAATGAAGTGCAATTTCTTTCTCTTAAGTCTTTATACTTGTGATTTAACTTAGTAATAAATTTTTCTCTATTTAGGTGTGGTTGTTAGTTTTTTAGGAACTATAATCGTATAATTAAGTATTATATTCAAATTATGTGGTAGCACTACTTTTGGTTTATCTGAAGTAGCATACACCTAACTCCTTATACAACTGACATTTGAGAACCCAAAATGTTCAAAAGTAAAAAAAAAAAAAAAATGATACAAAGAACAACACAAAACAATTCTAAAGTAAAAAACAAGAACAGATGTCCCAACAACACCATTAAAATTAAGAATTGTTAAAAAAGTACTACTGAATCTTACTTAACCAACGATCTCTATTGGAAATAATAAGTTTTTCTATGAGGCATTTTGGCAAACATGTATACTACACTATACGTAGTAAACTATAGGCTCAATAAAATGCTCTAGATTCAAAACAAACTAAGTTATACCCCACCCATTATCATCACAAAATTAATTCAAAAACAAACACAAAATCATAAACTAGAAATCAAACATCTAGATCTAACCAACCATTTTACGAACATCTCCAACCCATTTAAAGTCAGTTCTTGCTTTCTTTTCTATCTCTCTTTGCTCTATTCATATTTTCAAATAACCCTAATAAAGTTTCGAAAATTCAAAGTAGTACAATGGTTGTCACTCTTTTAGGGTTTTTTTCCCTGCAAAAAAAAATGTAGGGTTTTCAAAACAAATTAAAATCTCCCCCAATATGATACTGATTAAAGATAATATACTTTTGAGATAATTGTTAAGAAATAAAGATTTTGATTTGAGGTTTTTCAACTGAAATCTTAGCAGATCTAGGGTTCTTCTCGATTTTGAAAAGAGGGGTTTCCGAAGAGAAGAAAACAAAAGTTCTTCTTAAGTGGTCAGAGCATAACTGAACAAAATATCTACGGAAGTAAAAATTGATGAAGACTTTTGAGTGTAGGGGTAGGGGGTGGGGGTGTGTGGTGGGTGGGTGGGGGGGTTGTTGATTCAAAATTTGCGTGGGGAATTGATTGGTAGGTGAAAATATGAGAGGGAAAATTTGGGGAAATTAATTTTTATGAAACCGAAATAAAAAAAACTAAAAAGTTAATCTCTTATAAAACCCTTGAAATAAACTAATTTTATAATTATACCTGGATTTACAACATTAATAAATGTTACAAAAAATGTTGCTTACATAATTTGTAATTTAAGTGGCAGATATCCAACTAATCAACATATATTTCTATTGCAACATTTGTAAATCAAAAAATCAAAATGTCGAAAAATAAAAATGTTTATATCCTTTGCAAATTAAAAAATCAAAAAGTAAAAAAAAAAATGGGATCTGTTGTAGTGTTACTGTCATTGCTAAACACGCGCAAATTGAACCAACAGACAATTTATTGGGTTTGTTCCCCTGTTTTTTATTCAAGCCATTTGGCCAACCTTTTAAAGCTCATATAGGTCAAGATGAACAAGCACATCAATTACATCAGTTCTCCATAAATAAAAAAAAAATGGGTCTGGTAATTTTTATTACCTTTAGTTGTGATCTATGTGAGTGAAGTATTTCTTATTTTGTTTCTTTATAATTATATGTTAATTCCTTTGTTTCCAGCGCTCTGAATGGTATGTTTCGACCATTATTCTCAAAATAATTTAAGTAATGATTAAATAAAACTAACTTTTATTGAGATCAGAATTAACTCAAGCAACTTCAGGAAAAAACACCTTCACCTTTACAATAACGTAATGAGAATTCGTGTTGTATGTTATTGAGCTAAAACTGGAAGACGCGTTAAAACTGCTATATAATAGTATTCTAAATATTGTAAGTAACACTGACACTCACACTCACATACGCATATAAAAAAAAATAAGAAGAAGAATAATTTAACGAGGTTGAATCTCGGGAAGAAATAAATAATTTTTATATATTATCGTAAAGGGAAAAACTTAGAAAAATAGTATATAGAATAAGAAGTTTTAATGTATTTGCTAGTTTCCCTCGTTGAATTTTTATACTAGTTAGATGGGTCTTCTATACATTGAGTTTCCTACCCGTTAAAACTCCTAAACCGATGTATAGAGTTTCCTACCCGTTAGAGCAAATAAAATAGGAGTTTTAATAAGCACACTTAATGGTCCACGTGGATTGGCAAACTCAATTTTTCACCGAGAGAAAATATTTTCCCGGAGATGATTGAACCGATCGGCCAAACCTTTGACGATCGTCCCAAGTTGAGCCGAGTCTCGGTTCTACTTGAGTTGTGCATTGATTCAACTTAAGCCGGTCGACCAAGGTTTGTTTAACAACGAATACATTTTTAACCATTCACCAATGACTATATATCCATTATCCCTATAAATCTCCCTTCATCTAATAACACATACAACTACTATCTATTTTATATTTTTACAAAAATTCATCCAATTTTTCCAATATATTACTTGTTTTTGGTCTTTCAATCTTTTTCTTTTTTATGGATCAGAATTTGGAAATGATGAGGAAATGCATGCAAATGCGCCAATATTTCTCCAACAACAACAAGCGTATATGCAACAGTTGGATCAAATGGATGAAGTTCAGATGATAAGAGAATGATCACCAACACCATGACACAATTATACACAGGGCAAGTGCCCCGAGCTCCAGAACCAAGATCGATATTGACAAGAAGATATACATGGAGATTTCGAGAGAAATGCCACCAACAAATGATGCGTGAATTTTTTATAGATGGAGTAAAAAATGAGTCGTGCCAGTACGTTTATGGTACTACATAGCATGCTAAAATTCGAGAACAACACAAAACATCACGTGATATGGCACGGCATGGCACAACAAGTTAGCTTAGTATGATGCGATATGCCAGACTAATACAACGCGCGACATGGATAAGCATGCGACACAATACAACACGACACGTTAAGAAAGCACGTCATAACATGCATAAATCACTATACAACACGGTACAATACATCATATTTCATGTTTTCACAAAAGAGTTTTTATTTTAGCTAATCGTTGATAATTTATTTTCGTTATGTTGACTTATTTCTATAATAATACATATTATAAATATCTGAAAAATATTTTTCTCTGCAAAACATAAAATAAGTGTGCCGGCACAAGACAACATGTCATAGCATAGTTATTTTTCTGGCACAACACAACATATCACACCCTCTACCACGGCACGACACGTCATTCCCGAATCTCTGGCACAACATAAGATGGAACGCAACACGCTAATCACTTGACTTCATGGGTTGGGTTATGCGGGGTCGGTACTTTTTACACATCTAAACGGATGTGTGTACTCTGGTGACGATTTCCAACATTGCTTCTGTATGTCGCGCCACGTAGTCGTTAGGATTACTGGAGAGCTTTGTCGAGTAAACCCCAAATTCAATTATCAATTTGTTGCACGAAACGTACGAGAAAATAGTCCTGAAAAAAATATCATTGCATCCTTAAGGATTTTATCTTATATGTATCCAGAGGTGACCACTATATTCGTATGGCCAAATCAACTGGATATGAAAATCTCAAAATGTTTTTCAAAACCGTATTCAACCATTTTGGTCCACATTTTTTACAACAACCAACACAAAATGAATTCAAATGATTACTCAAGGAAAATGCGAAGAGGGTCTTTCCCGGAAGGCTGAGTAGCCTTGATTGCATGCATTGGGTATGGTAGGGATGCCCTTATGTTAAGAAATGTCAGTATAAGAGCCACCACACAAAACCAATTGTTGTTATGGAAGCTGCAACTTCTTATGATTATTGGATATGACATGACTTTTTTGGACTTCCAGGTTCAAATCACGACATCAATATTTTGCATAAATCACTTTAAAAAAAAAACTGAAGTATGGAACCGCTCCAGCTATAAATTTCACCGTCAACGAAAATAATTATAACATGGGGTATTTTCTGACGGACGAAATTTATCCAGCGTGGTCAACTTTTTTTCAAGCTTACACTGAGATACCTAAGGAGAACCATGATAAAATATACTTTAACAAGAATCAGATGGGTGTAGGAAGGATGTTGAACAAGCATTTGGAATTTTAAAGAGGAAGTTCCATATAATTTGTGGACCATATAGTCCATTTAATATATTAAAAATGAATAGTATTATGATCACATGCATCATTTTTCATAATATGGTAATCGAGAAAATCTAACGTGATACCAGTTAGACGAGTTATCCAAATACAAATTTGAAGCGTGATGTTCAACCCCGACAGGGAGTGCCCATAAGAGAATATAAAATGACATAAGACATAATTCTAAACAAAGTTTTATATTTAAGGATAATGGATGATCTCACTGCGCAAGATTATGATGAATTTGGAGCAAGGAACCCTCATAGGGTATAGTTTTTATTACTTTTTAGTTGTTATCATTTAAATGGTTTAGAGCAATAATATTTAACACTTTTTATTTATCATTGCAATCATCCTTAATTCTTTTAATGTAATTTGATTTGTGTAATGTACAATCCTTTCGTCGATGAATTTTAAGTATTATATTTGTATTAAACAAACATTGAAATATGTTAAAATTGAAACTAAGAATTACATTGAAATAAAAACTAAGGATTACATTAAAATTAAAACTAAATTGAAACTCAAACAAATAACTAATTGTTACATCGGAACTAAAACAATAAGTTAAAACTACTTGACTAACTATTAAATCCAAATAAACAATACTAACTAAACCAATGTAATATCATCATCGATATCCTAATGCTTCTGATCAGAATCGTTGTCAATTGTTGTTGGGTGATGTAGTCGTTCCTTCTCTGCCTGAAGTTCATCGAATTCGGCTTGCCATACTTGTAGTTGTGCTTGATTCATCTTTCTGGTATCCATTCCCAAAATTTCTCTCCTATGCGTATTAAGGAAGTTCTTTTCAACTTCCTTACGACCTTTCCTCAGTTCTGCAACGTTTTCTTACGTTCTATTATTTTAACAATATCAGTTTTTTCCTGTTGTTTGTGGGTAAAAACGATTTGAGGGTAAAAATGGAAATGGTAAAGAAAGGTAATGCTAGTCATTGCAATGAGAGATCAAGTTATGCCATTCGAAGAAATTCACTCGATTAAACACCAAATCGCTTAAACATCAAACATTTGTACTGTAAAGTACTTTTAAGATTTGAGAGATCAATCTGTACGAAATCAACCTAAATCAAGAAATGACGTTCTAATTTCCTTTTAGTCACAAAGCAAGGAGAAGAGTTGATCTCTAAGTAGGGAGGCATAGAAGGTATTGAAATCAATGAGGTTGAATGTCAATGATGGTATGTGTTTGAAATGATGTAAAGACGAATGATAGCTTTGTGATCCTTTGAGTTCTTATGAAATGAAACTCTTGTCCTTTGTCGATAGGTTGAAGAACCTATTTATAGCATTATAAGTTAACACATTGATCTCATAAGTGGTGGCAGTTGTAGAGGAGTGGGAGAGTAGAGAAGTGGAATTTGTATGTTGATAACCAATTCCTTCGTGTTAGTGGGACATGACAGTTGTGCGACCACTATTTCCTTCACTCCTTCCACTGCCGACACGAATCGTTACACCACACTGTTGTAGGCCGCCAGACCAAATCCCTAGTGAATATCCCCTATGTGACATAATTGATATCTCGAGCATGGTTGAGTCTACTTTGTAAACGATTGGTCAGTCGTTGATTTAGCTAGAGTGTCAGTCTTAGCATATTGATGAGTCTAGCATGTTGACTCATTGATGAACGAAGCAGTAGTTTTGTACTGAGACAAGCGGTGATACTCAATAGATCGTGGATGTAAAAAGTCTGATGAAGTCGTATCATCATGTTAGTTGAGGAGAAACGATACTCGAATGATGCTTGTTGTTCGAGACTCAAGTCGCGTGAGCGCTTGGTCGTGCGAGCACCAAGTCGGGTAAGTGTTAGGTCGTGCGAGCACCAAGTCGAGTGAGTGCTAGCAAATTGTAAAATATTTATTTTCGTCAGAGTAGGACAAAATTGAGGTTATTTTAGATGAACCATGCCAGATGAACAATGGTAGATGAGTAACTAGTGGAGAAACCAACAAGAGAAGAGGGAGAATCCTAGAGAATGAGGACAGACCAAGATGGTCGGACCGGTCAAAGGTAGGTCCAATTATGGATTAAGCACGAATTTGGTAGTCCGTAGGACTATGTTTCACGTACCATGTCGTCTCTATATAGCTCTGTAGAGCTATTTGTTTGAAGCAAGCGAGATTAGGCTTTGGTAGAAAGAGTATAAGAGTCAATGGAAAGAGGATACCCTAAAATAAAATAGAATAATAAAGTTTTTGGAGAAAATATGGGAGTGGGGACCGGCAAAGGGAGGCCGAACGGTTGGTGCCGGTCCCACAATCTTCCTATTTGTTCCTTGTTATTTTATGTCTTTATCTTCTTTGCTTTTTAAAGTTATGTTCTCCGAGCTATGCTTTGAAGAGCATTATTGTTATTTACGTCCGTCGGTGTTAGTTTTTATAAAAATTTCAGACATGACGTGCTTCAGTAAAAACGTTGTAGATTCTTTATACGATGCTCGTTTTCGATGATCGACCCCAATTCGGAATCCTGAAACCTCCGGCAATATCCTCAGGCGCAAGGATTTAGGCTTTGAGATTGTTTCGGTCATGAAACGGAGAAAACAGTAACCCTCTAGATGAAATTCTGACAGTTTTCAGATTATAGTTCGTCTAGGGTTTGAATCATATCTCCTAGACCGTTATTCGGAATGGGATGCCCTTTTAGAATGTTGTATTAAACATGTAGGGGGAAATATATTATTTAGAAAATTTTGCCCCATTCTACAACCATTATCAAGTTTTTGCAAGATGATTATGGTGATACGTAAGAAACTTGGTGTTGACCAATATTAGGGTTTCGTTGTATTTCGACCAATATTGAGATTTTAATGCGACAAATATTGAACTTGTTTAACTTTTAAGCTTGACCAATCATTATTGGAGCCTTAGATTTGCATTTGGCGCGACGGCGACTTAGTACCTATACGAAGATGTGTTGTTTCGACTTAGTGCATCCGTGCGCAACTTGTTATGTGTTATGATCAATCAACGTTATTCGATTAGAGTTTGAATTTGAATATAAAGTCACTTGATATTCAACCTGGGAATTAAGTTTCTCTATACTAGTAGGTAATCTATCTAAGAGCATTAACATCCACTTAGGAACAAAGAGGTGTTTTCGGATGCTTATTTAGTAAGAGATCATATGAGAAATAATTGTAATCAGTCCCAGTGATACTTTGAGGACAATGATGCTCTATACTAGTGATTAATTCTTCTAGGAGATTCTCCATCATTGTAGAGGAGTAAACACTGAGTTGCATAGTAGTAGTATTGTATGTAGAATATTAAGAGCTCAGCCGGGTGAGGCTCTAATATCATATGTATATTTTTAAAGAGAGTACAAGATCAGCGTGAGATGCCTGTAGTGAGCGTTCAATATTTTAATTCTCTTGCGGAATATGAAGTATGAATCTATGCTTTTGATGTCGGGACAATAGCATAGACAAAATTATATCATTTCTTTGATTCTACTACTAGGTAAAGACGATTTTACTATTATATTATTTGTTAAAAATCCACCATCTACATTAAGTCCACTGCTTAGTGAGGTACAGTAATGTGTCATAGTAAGCATTAAGTGGTGATTTTTACTGGCATAAGAAAAATAAATCAATAAGCTTAGTCGTTAGATATTACCAGGAATCCTGATTTGATGACGCTCCAATGATGCCGAACAGTCGTCCAAAGTTGAATGACATGTGAGTTGGAATTGGCGCGGAGAGCCTCATCTGAGAAACATGGATTGATGAAGCATGACTAGGTAGGACTAGCACAGTAGAAGGACCAAATCCACTTCAGGCTAAGTCCAGCTGGAATAATATTTATTTATTTTTATTTTATTTGAGCAAGTTTTGATCTTTCTGCAATTTGTACTCTTAGGTACTTGGAGTATTCTTATACCATAACGAAAACGGAAAGGTCTTTGAAACAATAGTTGGTTGTAGAGAGTGTTGAGGCAATGTTTCCGTCAAAACACTAGAATGAGTGTTGAGGAAATGTTGCCGTCAGAACACTAGAATGAGTGATGAGGCAATGCTTCCGTCAGAACAGTAGAATGGGTGTTGAGGTAGTTGTACCGTTGAACACGAAGATGAGTGTTGAGGCATCGGTGCCGCCGAACATGAAGATGAGCATTGATGCAATGGTGCTTCCGAACACGCACGATGAGTGTTGAGGCAGTGGTGCCGCCGAACACAAAGATGAGTGTTGAGGAAGTGGTGTCGCCGAACACGTACAAAGATGATTAAAATCTAAGCATTGATACATATACAGAACAAGTTCAAAGAATTCATCCGTGGAAGTTCTGCGACTTGAGACAAGTTCGATATTACTTAATATGATACTTAATAAATATAAAACAACAGTAGGTCCATGCAACTCAGCTGAGAGTGACCATGGATGAGTTCAGTATTACACTCTTGATAAATACACTTCAAGTATTGAAGGTATATATAGATATTGTGAATACAGTAATGAATCAATAAGACTCAATATGAGTCTTAATATTGATATGTGTATATGGAGCGTGTTCAAGGGATTCAGTCGTGGAATCATTACACCTCGAACAAGTTCGAGTTACTTTATACTAGTGGATAATCCATCTAATAGTTATTTTTATGTTGCTCTATACTAGTAGACAATCTATTTAGGAGTTTTATTATTCAAGAACAAGGCCAAGGAAGAGAATGGCACAAGAGTATGTTCTGAATATTTTGTACAGTCATAAAATATCTTGTAGTATAACAACAAGTACCAGTGATATTCTGAGGATGATAATGCTTTATACTAGTGTGTAATACATCTAGAAGCTGTCAAATCATTATAAAGGGACAATACTACTCTATACTAGTGTGAAATATATCTAGAAGGTGTTCAATCATTGCGCTTTTACCCGGATAGAGGAGTAAGCATTGAGTCATACAATACTAATTATATATATTTAAATAAAATATTGAAAGTTCAGCAAGGTGAGACTCTAATATTATATATATTTATAAATTTGCAGGGTGGCCACAAGTTCAGCGTGATATTTTAGAAACTCCGTAGTCATTTTGAGTTGATACAAATTTCGAGTGATTTCCTATGAAGCAATGACCGGTGAAGTAGAACTAGCAAGGTTGAAAGAGCATCGTCTGGCTAGTTTATGATAATCTTGAACGAAATACGAATATACATCATTTTTGTTGTTTCTAGGAAGTGACTCATACTAATCATCAAAGTAACGATGGACCTCAAGTATCTCCAGAAGACGAGGATGGGAGTCGACATGATTCTGAGTCAGGTGAAGAGGATGATGACTCCAATCGCAATAACAACAATTCTAACTTCCCGAATAGTTTGGGGAGCACCCAACTGAGTATTCATCTTGTATTATCTTCGTAATAACATAGAATTGTCCCTCAATGGTGGAATGGATACAAATTTATGTGAATGAATGAAGAATTTTGTTATAATTCGTCTCAGAAAAATTCAGATTGAGGGTCTTTATTGAAAACGCCGTAAAATCTTCATATGGAGTCCGTTTCCGATAATCTATCCCAACTTTTTGACGCCCAGGAAATGATATATCTTCTAGTATATAGGGATTTGATTTTTGATTTCATTCAGGGCCTCAAAAATACAAAACAGTAAAAAGTCATGAAGAATTTAGGAACTTTTCAGCTGTTAGATAGTTTACCGTTTGGATCATATCTCTTAGCTCGTTTATCCGAATGATGTGAAATTTTGATATGTTGTAGGAAACATCCATACGAAGAGTTTGGTATATAAATAATTCCTAAATTCATCACCAATTGCTCCAAGATTGCAAATTTGTACATGGAAGCGCAGAATTGCGTCTGACGGGCTTGATGCAGAAACATTGTTTTATGTCTTTAGATCATTTTCTTGTATCTTGAATGCTTGATGAAGGAATTTGATACCATCGGTTCACTAGTGCTCCGAACCTCTTGATTGATGTATAGATTTGGTGCTTGCGGTACCATCTTTATTTATATGAATTGTAGAAACATCACTTCTGAAACTTTATTGGTCATGGGACCATGATTGAGGTTGCTCTCAAGAGTGAATGATGCAAAGACCATGTTGGTGCATCCTAGTGGTAGAATGTCCTTCGTGATGGATGGTTAGAATAGGCGGTCCCATTTCCAGTCACGTGATCTTGGACTGTGAAACAGATCGTCATGGTCAGTGGACCCTCAGTCCCCAGTATTATCAACTCCTTTTTTTGTTCTTTCTCTTTCTCCTTTCCTCTTTATGGCAAGCAAGTAAAAGACTTGGTAGAAAAGACCTAGGTGGGCCTAGGTAGAGATTCCTAGGTGAAGGACTTGGTGGAAAGAACTAGGTGGACGTCGATCGACTGTGAAGATAATGAATCCCGTCTAGAAATTTATGCTTGCATGTCGTTCACTCTGGAAGCTGTAAAGACTTCATATAATGCCGAAATTCGGTGCTTGACCCCAATTTTTGAATCTATGAGACTAAGCTATCATATTCAAAAAGAATCACTTGATTTGGAGTTGTCTAGGTCAGTCAACCATGCATGCACATTTACAACTTGTAATCCCGTGCAAATTTTCAGCTTCCATGGGCTTGAGTGTAGAAGCAATATCTCTCTGCTCGTATGTACCATTGATGCACCCTTTTGGTATGTTGTAGCAGAGACATGGAAAAACATCTTTCATTAAGGAAGCATTTTCCCATTCCTCACCCATTGGTACATTTTTTTCTGAATCAATGACCTAAAGTTTATTGTATCTCATCTATAAAGGTCATGAGAACATCTTGTTGAAGATTTTGACTTGTGCCCGTCCGTTGTGGAAGCTTTGAGAAGAGTTTATATAAATAAATTTTCACGTACACTCGCATTGATACAAATCCTTAGTGCTTGGAGAAGTCTGATCCATCGAGTAACACTTCCAGACTGAGGCTGTGGAGAATGGACAGTTGATGAAGCCGGTCATGAGGATGTTGCTCCTAAGACCATTGTTGATGCTGAGACCACCGTGGCTGGAGTTGTTCCAGATATTAAAAGAATTAAAACTATGATAATCGACGTAGTCTTTGATCCTCCATCCAATGAGACCTTTCCACCATGAAATAGTTATTTCATGTCCTTATTTTCTGGCAAGGCGAATAGAAACAGTGTTGCATGTTGTCAATGATACGCGTACTGAAGATAGATGCACCATTACTGAAAGTGTACTCTTTGATTGGGAGTACAACTTGTGTATTTTTGAACATTATAACCTTAATGTAAAGTGGCTTCATCGTGGAATTGATGTTGTTGAGGTGGATAACAACATGAACAATACAGTCTCCACTCTGGATGTGATCGCTGAGGAGAGGAAGTTCCTCAGTCGTGCATAGGTTGTGATGTAGAGAGGTATCGTTGATGAAGTCACATCAAGTTTCAATGACTTGGTAAGTGGGTCACATTGATTGAATGAATTTGAATTGATCTTCCTAACAAGATCAAGTCCCCAAGTGCATCCAAGAGGTGGTCATTCCCTTGACTGGAAGGTATATGTTAAAAGTCTCCATGACATCTATGGATGAATGGCATCGCATCTGAAGGAGTCTTGTCATAATCATAGTGAAGATATACTGATTGTAGTTCAGTTACATTCTGATCGACTGGGTCCTGAATCGGTATATGTAGTCATCAGGATATTCGTAATCTCTCTGGAACAACATTGTTGGTGCTGATGAAGTGACATTTGATCATAATGGTTCTTCCCAATCAGAGCTTGTCACAGAGTGGCGGTTGCGCCTTGCTGCTTTCATGACCAAATCTCCTGCACGAAAGACGTTAGGATATTGTCTTGAGCTCTGAATATCTTCTGTCGGTTCGGCTTTTCCTTCATCTTTGCACCATCATAATCATTTCATGTGTGTCATGCGTTAGTGCCTTCTTGCAATGATTATGTGGCACATGTGAGCACACCTGTAGGGTTATAGGGAAATACCCAAGATGTTCCTCGTCATGATTGGACATCATCTCAATAATGAATGTTCTAGTGTGATGCTTAATTTGGAAAGGAACCAGATTCAACCACTTGGTAAAATATCGTAGTAGCGAAGCTATCCATTCATAACGTCTTGCAACAGCAGAGGTGTTTCTGTTAGCAAAATTGAGTCCCCATGCTAGGAGATCACGTGGAAAACTCAATGGTAGAGATGTGAATGGGTGAGACCTGGCAGTGTGAAACCTCTTGAGGTATGACGTTCCATCTTATCCAGCTTCTTGCTTCAACTTCATCAGAGTTCGAAAGTATTCAAAATACCATGAATATGGATCGTCTATCAAGTCTTCTGGATTAGATTTTTTTCTCTCCAGAGAACTATGATGATGGATGTGCTTTGTTAGCGATTATCTTGTCGGTGTGTATCCATGTACATCCTAGGATGATATCGTAACCTGGATCTTCCTTGATTATGTGAAATTTGGCGGCAGTATATGCAGGACCTATCTGTACTTCAAGAGTGATGTAACCATACTCATTTATGGACTTTCCTTTAGGGATGTGGATTAATATTGGTGCACGAATAGCTTCATTGCGAGGAATATCAACCGCTCATAGTGTCTTGACCGGAATGATGTTGACAGCGGTGCCTGCATCGATCAAGGTTCTTTATAATTCAGTATTTTTTAGGCGGCGGCAGCGAGAGTGCGAACTTCATCGTCGTCTTGAGCATGACCCCTTGAAGTATTAGCATCAACAGTTGCTTTAGAAGTGTTTCTAGTATGTTCTGTTGGCGTTAATTTCTCATTAAGAACCTTGAGAAAGGTAAGGACCTCCTTCTAGCCATCTCCGTTTGAGTCCTGGCAAGGGTTTCCTGTGTTTGCATTAAATCGACGATGTTAGAAGGAGTTCGTTCATCCCTTGCTTCTTCAGTGTGTTGCTCAGATGAAGGAGGAGTAACATTATCATCGTTGGTAACCATATGGTTGTTACCAGGAGTACCACCATTACTGGTACTGGCAGAATTCATGTTGTGAGTGGTTACTGAACCCGACCTAAGACAACCATCTTGAAATTTAGAAAATTGAGAATCTTGAAGAATTGAATTTGCAACTGAGAGATTAATCTCCCACTATTTGTGGGTAAAAACGATTTGAGGGTAAAAATGGAAATGGTGGAGAAGGGTAATATTATTCAGAGCAATGAGAGATCAATCTATGTCAGTCGAAGCAAGTCACTCGATTAAACACTGAATCGCTTAAACATCAAATTTGTAATGTATAAGTACTTTTAAGATTCGAGAAATCAATCTGTACGAAATCATCCTAATCAAGAAATGACCATTCTAATTTCGTTTCAGTCACAAAGGAAGAAGAAAGGTTGATCTGTAAGGAGGGAGGAAGAGAAGGTATTGATATCAATGAGGTTGAATGTCAATGATGATATGTGTTTGAACTGTTGTAAAAACGAATGATAGCTCTATGATCCTTTGAATTCTTATGAGATGAAACTCTTGTCCCTTGTTGATGGGTTGAATAACCTATTTATAGAATTGGAAGTTAACACATTGATCTCGTAAGTGGTGGCAGTTGTAGAAGAGTGGGAGAGTAGATAAGTGGAGATCGTGTGTTGATAACCAATTCTATCGTGTTAGTGGGACATGACAGTTGTGCGACCAATATTCCCTTCACTCCTTCAACTGCCGACACGACTTTACTTTCTCGTCGTGGGTGTATCGTTACACCACACGTGATGTAGGCCGCCAAATCAAAACCCTAGTGAATATCCCCCCATGTGACATAATTGATGTCTCGAGCATAGTTGAGTCTACTTTGTAAACGATTGGTCAGTCGTTGATTTAGCTAGAGTGTCAGTCTTAGCATGTTGATGAGTCTAGCATGTTGACTCATTGATAGACGAAGCAGTAGTTTTGTGCTGAGACAAGCAGTGATACTCAATATATCGTGGATGTAGAAAGTCTGATTAATGTTGACACTGGTAGTTGTGTCGTATCATCATGTCAGCTGAGGAGCGATACTCGAATGATGCTTGTCGTTCGAGCCTCAAGTCGCGTGAGCGCTTGGTCGTGCGAGCACCAAGTCAAGTGAGTGCTAGCAAATTGTAAATATTTAGTTTCGTCAGAGTAGGACAAAACTGAAGTTATTTTAAATATTAGTAGCGGGACCAATTTAATTTAACCTTAATATGGCAGATGAACCATGCCAGATGAACAATGATAGATGAGTAACTAGTAGAGAGATCAACTAGAGAAGATGAAGAATTCCAGAGAAGGAAGACCGACCAAGGTGATGGGACCGGTCAAAGGTAGGTCCAATTATAGATTAAACACGAATTTGGTAGTCAGTGGGACTATGCTCCACGTACCATATCGTCTCTATATAGCTCTGCAGAGCTATTTGTTTGAAGCAAGAGAGATTAGGCTTTGGTAGAAAGAGTATAAGATTTTCAATGGAAAGAGGAAACCCTAAAATAAAATAGAATAAAATTTTTTGGAGAAAATATGGGGTGGGGACCGGCCAAGGGAGGCCGACCAGTTGGTGCCGGTCCCATAATCTTCCTATTTTTTCCTTGTTATTTGTTATAAACTAAATCAGAAGATGAACTATTGCACAAAACAAATATAGAGAGAAGAAGAGAGAATTTCTCATTACTAGATATTAGTATCCATTACAAAGGAATGAGCCTCAATTTATAGGCTAATACAAGAGAGGATGATAAAGATAGCATTAACATTAGGAAGTAATGGAATGCATTCTCATAACTAAGGTATTAAACCTAAGTTATTACACTAAATGTGGGGGTTGCTAAGAAGTGAAAGATGTGAAGAGGTGGAAGGGGAGACGATAAGGTGGTGGTGTAAGAGGGGTGTAAGAGTGGTGGAATCCACCAAAGAATTAATTTACAACACTCCCCCTTGGATGACACCACTCTATTATGATATTGCCTTGTTAAAACCTTGCCAAGAAAACCCAAAAGTGATAAAACCTAGACGAAGGAAAAAGAGTACAAATCATATCATGGTGTTGGACGCGTCAAATATTGCCTCATTAAAACCCTGCTAGGAAAACCCATTGGGACAAAACCAAGCGAAGGAAAAAGAGTACAACATGCATAAATTTCCATCACACAATACTGATGTTTTCCCCCTGATGATGTGCATCCAAAGAAGTATAGAAAGACTGATTACACAATGTTTATCTTCAAGTAGAATCACTGACCGTCTTTTTTTGAAAACAAGATATAAGTTTGTCTTCAATAATGTCTTCGAATATCTCTTTAAGAAAATTTCTTCAAGTTCGTTGCTTCATCAAAACCTTGTCGGGAAAACCCAGAAGGAAAAAACCTTGACTAAGGAAAAAGAGTACGACTGTAGATAGATTAAGAAAAGGAGTTGGACATATATATATATTGCCTCGTTAAAACCTTGAGAAGGAAAACCCAGTTGGACAAAAACCTTGACTAAGGAAAAAGAGTACAACTCGTAAAGTCCAATATATCCTCCAGCAGAAAGAAGATATCTCAGTTGATTTACCACAAGTAGCTAATCAGCAACCATCTTCAGCTCAAATTTTTTTTTGTTGGTAATGGAGACCTTTATGTTGCCATAACTTAATTTCAAATCTCAAGTTGAATTGTCTTTGTCAAATTCCCAATGGTTGATTTGTAGGATCTGATATATCTTTTATTCTTCGTAAATTCCTTTCAAACAATAATAGATGATCATCGTTGTTGCTGCAAAAAGGATGTTGTATCGTCTAACAATTTGGAAATGGAAACTGATTATCTGTAGTTCATTACTTACGAGACTTTGGATAAACCGTCAAAGCAAAGATCAAATGTTAGAGGTACTACAAAAACCAATATACACAATGCCTCCATATTAATGCTAATTAAGTTTGACAATCAAATTCACTACCGAACAATTTCAAGTATAACATATAAAGTTATACATAAAATCAAGCACAAAAACAACTTGTAATTAGTACGTAATACGAACCAGAGAGAGTGTTACATACCCGTTACCGAGATGAAAGTAGATTGCTATTACACAAGTTTTATTAGGAGGTTACGTACTTATCCATGTAAACATGTCAAAACTTTCTAAAGTTGACAAAATCATGGACCATTATAATGCTTAATAAGTTTGATACATGATTCCAAGATCTTTTGTCTTGAATTCTTTCAGTAAGGAAGTATAACCTGTGATAATCTTTTAGAAGTTTACACGAACGTTGTCTTCGATAACAAACAATTATGTCAGACTATGACATGTAAAACTGGAAAATAATAGTTTCCCTTAAAATTCATCTATCAACGGGGTACACAATACTTACCAAAGTATTGGGTATTTACAAATCATTTAAGAGTAGATGATGTAATTTCACAGATCACAAGTGTCTGTAGAAACTAGATGCCACGAGTGGCGCTGTGCAATTAGCGTCCTTGTTCCTCTCGTCTCACTTTCATGCAAACTAATTAAGCATCAAACTTGTAATCTTCCGGGTTCACAATTTTTATTTATGTCCAAAAATGTTTATTAGTGACAGGAAAACCAAATATGGATGCCTTTCACCCATATTAGTCAACCATACATATTGTCGATACTTCACGGCAGTTTCTCTGCGAAAAAGGATTTTGTCTATAATACATGTATGGTTGTCGCTACTCTGAATACATGTTCGACAATAACTACGATTATGTACGCGTATAAAAATCATTCTTTAATATCGACACCACTTGTCCACTTAGGAATGAATTCCTCTTTAGGAGATAAATATGGCTCGGTAATTAAAGATCGTAGTTAAATAGTCTCATTGAGAACATTATCAATAGCCTCCCCAGGAGAACTATTTTGATCCAGCGTGATTGGCTTCCTCTATCAAGGAATATATATTATTTTATTTTATTTTCATCAACAATTCAGATGAGTTGTAGACGACTCAATTATTGTTAACTCATGGCATGCCCTGCAGGGACATAAACTAATGCCAAAATACGTGCAACAACAAATGAGTTTTAATTATTCTTCTTGTAAGAATAAAATGCTTCAAGCATATCGTAATGAATGAATAACTTTTCCACCTTATACCGAATTGGTGCAAGGATTATGATGAGACCAATTCATGACGTTCTTATAACGACTGTTTTCCTCCCTCTAACGGCGGGAAGTCTCATCACATCTAGTATTATTCATGCAAAATATATTATGGGTGAGTGACCTTGGATCCAAGTAGGTCATCCGAAAAACTTTTTTTTTTTTGGATTGTTCATCATAATATTACAATTAATAATTTTAAATCACCTATGCTCATATATGTAATTAAAATTTGACAGCGTATACTTTATCAGTGTGCACCTTGATTAGCATTTATTATAAACGATAGTCATATGCTCTTGTATTGGTACGTCTACCAAAATTTGAGCGGTAAATTCCGCTTGATTGGTACTAATCAATCAATATGTCGGAAACGTTTAATGCTGTAAAAATTGTGCTCTTGTAGCAAAGAATATGACATATATTTTGAGTTTTGATAATAAAACCATTAACAAAAGTATAGATTGATGAGAGAAAAATAATAAAACCATTAACAAAAGTATTTAGTAACTATGGGCTACTTCGGGAACCCAGAATTTTATGGATACCTGAAATCCAAAAAATTTCATAGACCACTTCTGGAGTCTATATTTATGGATTACTGCGGGAACCCACAATAATTTGGATTGCTACAAAAATTTATAATTTGCATGTTAGACTACTTCTGGAGTTAATAACATCCCATGGATTGCTTCTGGAATCCTTTTTTTTTCTTTCAAGACCAATAATTAAAATAAACAAAAATCAAAATAAATAAAGAACATACACAGATACAGTACCAACATAATTTAAATATCAATTTCGTCATCTTCGGGTTTGACGAAATATTCATTGCCAGTGTACACGTGGACACATTATTTGTAAAATAAAATTGTATTAACATCAGGGTCATGTTACTTCAGGAACCGCGGATAGAGACATGATGTCACTTTGCTACGGGTCACTTCAAGGACCGACCGATTAACCAAGTGAACTTCTTTTATCCATATTGTGTCACACTGAGTTCCAACTTAAGGTGGAACAATCTTTTTTTTTTTTTTTTTCTTGGAGATTATTATTGAGGAGGAAAAGTTAAAGTTGTGCTATCCTTCAAGGATACAACCTTTCCTCTTTGTAATGATGCGATCCGCAATTATTGGTACCTTAAAGCGATATAAAATAAAATAAAATACATAGATAATAATCCATCGACAAAATAAAAACTCATATATATATGATATAATTCACAAATGTGCAATTTTAACTAATACATGGTATACATATGTATATGCATGAATCGATTATTTGTCTAAACAAATAGTAGCTGTGAATATATTACTATATTCAACTAAATCTTCATCTTATGAAAACCAAAAGTTTGTCAACTCATGAATGTAAAGTAAAAGATTTTGATTTTAGTTTTTCTTAAAAACAAGAAAAAAGATATATAGTATTTTACCTTATAGTGTAAGATTCATCACAATAGAAATTTGATCATCATCGTGCTCAATTGACGACCCCTAAAAAAAAGGCAATTTCGATCTTATTAGATTATTTGAAAAAAATAAATAAATTATCTCATTAACAGAGCATGCTGATAACGTGTTATAAACTAAATCAAAAGATGAACTATTGCACAAAAGAAATATAGAGAGAAGAAGAGAGAATTTCTCATTACTAGATATTAGTATATATTACAAAGGAATGAGCCTCAATTTATAAGATAATACAAGAGAGGATGATAAAGATAGCATTAACATTAGGAAGTAATGAAATGCATTCTCATAACTAAGGTATTAAACCTAAGTTATTACACTAAATGTGGGGGTTACCAAGAAGTGAAATATGTGAAGAGGTGGAAGGGGAGATGATAAGGTGGTGGTGTAAGAGGGGTGTAAGAGTGGTGGAATCCACCAAAGAATTAATTTACAACATTATTTTATTTTTTTCTCTTCTTTGCTTTTTAGAGCTATGCTTTGAAGAACATTATTTTTATTTACATCCGTGGGTGTTAGTTATTATAAAAATTTCAGACATGACGTGCTTCAGTAAAAACGCTGTAGATTCTTCATACGATGTCTGTTTTTGATGATTGGCCCCAATTCGGAATCTTGAAATCACTGGATATATCCTTATGCACGAGGATTTAGGTTTTGATCTCGTTTCGGTCATCAAACGGATACAAACATTAACCTTCCATATGAAATTCTGACAGTTTTCAGATTATAGTTCGTCTAGGGTTTGAATCATATCTCCTGTACCGTTATTCGAAATGGGATTCCCTTTTAGTATGTCGTAGTAGACATATAGGGGGAATATATAATGTTTAGAACATTTTGCCCCATTCCAAACCCTTTATCACGTTTTTGCAAGATGATTATGGTGATACGTCAGAAACTTGGTGTTGACCAATATTAGGGTTTCGTTGTATTTCGACCAATATTCGGATTTTAATGCAACCAATATTCGGATTTTAATGCGACCAATATTGAACTTGTGTATTTTTTAAGCTTGACCAATCATTATTGGAGCCTTATATTTGTATTTGGCGCGACGACGACTTAGTGCCTACACGAAGATATGATGTTTCGACTTAGTGCATCCGCGCGCAGCTTGTTATGCGTTATGATCAATCAACTTTATTCGATTAGAGTTTGAATATTGATGTAAAGTCATTCTAAATATTCAAATAGGCAATATAAAGAGGAATTAAGTTCCTTTATACTAGTAGGCAATATATCTAGGAGCATTAACATCTACTTAGGAACAAAGAGGTGTTTTCAGATGCTTATTTAGTAAGAGATCATCTGGGAAAGAATTGCAATCAGTACCAGTGATACTTTGAGGATAATGATGCTCTATACTAGTGATTAATTCTTCTAGGAGCTGCACCATCATTGTAGAGGAGTAAGCACTGAGTAGCACAGTACTAGTGTTTTATGTAGAATATTGAGAGATCTGCCGGGTGAAGATCTAATATCACATGTATATTTTTAGAGAGAATACAAGATTAGAGAGATGCATGTAGTGATCGTTCAATATTTTATTTTTTTTTGCGGAATATGAAGTATGAATCTTATGCTTTTGATGTCAGGTCAATAGCATAGATAAAATTATATTATTTCTTTGATTCTATTACTGGGTAGAGACGATTTTACTATTTTATTCTTTGTTAAAAATCCACCATCTACACCTGTTTATCAAAAAATTCTTAGATGATTTATTTTGAAGTTGATAATTATGCGCCATCTTGAGATTCCTTCCGATCTTTTTTTTGCTTTTTTGGCAACTTGTCCATCCCATCGATCAACATTTCCACTAACATTATGATTAGAAATACTATGTTGGGATCCACCAGGAGTGGATCGAGGGTTTGATTTTGTTTTTGGATAAGAATAAGGAGACCTAGGTTGTTGAGCAACATTTATAATATCATATGGTAATTGATTTGGTACTTGATAGTCGTTCAACAGATCATGGTTATATCGGTTCAGCTTCTTAAGGATGTGGAAACAGGCAAGGCCTTTTAAAACCCGTATTTCTTGTTTTTTACCATTTCTATCGAGTTTCACGTTGCTGCATCTTGAAATTTTATAAGTGTGTTATTATAACAAACATAACGCAAATTAAATATCAAGTAAACAAATCAAATACGACTTACCACATTGAGTTTAATTTCACAACTCATTTTGCAACGATTTATTTGCATTATCAGAGCTATCCAACTATTCTTGTCTTAATTTTTTGATTGTATTAAAATGACTTGACAACCCACCTGCATCATGACTTCGTGGATTCTCAATTTCAACATAGAATTGAGTCTACATATTCCTCCAAAGCGTGTTATATTGTTGTTCAACACCATTGATAGGATCAAGCGTAAAAAAAAATATAACTACTGCATATAGCTTTATCTTTATCCTGGTTATATTTTGGACCGTGAACTTTAACTGTGAAGCATTTTAGTTGAATCTTTGCGTGTGTTCTAATGACTCTGCCAAAAAAATTTGATTTTTTTTCTTAATTTAGACTCACAGAGAAAGCTCTAATTAATAATTAACCAAAAAAGTTTTAAAAGTATGAGAGATTTGTTAGAAACTATGAGTATAAAAGGATAATTTTGAAAGAGAAAAAAAATAAATTTATAGATGATAGAATAAGAATAATTGGATGAACTCGTCGTTATCGGCTGTGGTTTGGCCGACTAACAGATGGAAACATGTTCAGAAGTGACCACTTACTCATCCCATTTAATCATTTAAGCCTTTAATATGGGGTGGAAATGGACAAATCATTTGCTCACCCCCACTATCCTTGCTCCTAAAACACCTAAACCGATCCCTATTGGATATAATACAAACTAGGAGTTAGTGACCGATTAGACACAGTGACCGACTCCAAAACTTCACTTTAAGAATATGTATTTGAGTTTTGAACCAGCTCAAACTCTTATGACTAGTTAGTTAAATTTGTGAATTATATTTATATACTTTGCGAATCCTCCCTATCATCCATAGGTTTGGAAACCGATTTAGTTTTACGAATTTCCAACCTAAAATGAATCATATGTGTATATATAAATTATTGAACTATACGACACGTATAACATTTTACTATATTATCGGTAAATTATTATTTCCTATTACAATTTTAACTTTTAAAATCTTATATAGGCTAATCTAAAACCTATATCACCAATGTACATACTATTTGATGATTATATTGTATGTATCATATGTATGATTCATTTTAATCATAGTTAAGACGAGTTTATGTAAACAATAATTTTTTATATGGTTTATGTTTGTCGAGTTTTACGTACCAATTCATATCTCTAATAAAACGAATAATATATATATATGTCGTTTCGAGTTATCTCCGAATCATAAATTATTGACCGAATAATAGATCGAATTTGTATTCCGTCGTAACGAATAATACTAATATATTTATCGTCCCGAACTTTCCGCTACACCGAATCCCTAACCAACTACCCGCCAGTTGAGTTAACATATCAAGAGTCGTAAACACAGATCTCAATTTTTTGATTTTGGCGCCAAAACCCAAAAGCATGGTACTTATGGTACTTATAAGAGACGAAAAGATAACCGAATAGAGTGTATATATTAGCGCAAGAGACGAAAAGATAATCGAATAAAGTAAGTATGAAGTCGAAACCGTTGTTTTCATCAGACAGAGAATTTGGGCAACTTTCACTTTCTAAGTCTTTTCCAATCAAACCCTTATCTGGGTAATGCACACTTCTTCAAAATCCTTCATTTTTGAGATAATCTCCTGTTTAGATATTAAATCTTCGAATCTTGTTGTGTCTGTTGTTGTTTTCAGCGATTCCATTAAAGAAGAAGGAAAAATTAAACTATCAAAGAAGAATCCATCGATTTCCCTCTCTGAATTTCTAAACCGAAAACTCACCACAAATTCCAATCCATCTAAAACAATTCAGGTATCTCTCTAATCTCTTCTGAAGAATTAATGTGTTTTATTAATTTGGTTACAATTTGGTGATTAGTAAAGTATCCAATTTTGTTTACAGAATAAGCTGAAACCTTTTCTAGGGGTTGAGGGTAAAGTTGGAAAGAAAAGAGGAATATCTGAGGTTGATAATGTTGTTCTTGATGAATCTGTTTTCGAACAGTTTAATCATTCTAAAAAGGAAATAGAGAGAGAAGTAGAAGAATGTAGAGAAATAGATGGTGGAAGTGAACCCGAAGGCTGTACTGAACCAGATTTGACGAAACTATGTAACGCTTGTCGCGTTTCCTCCAAAGGTTTTTTCGTCTATCTTAAACATTTTGTTGTTGAATTTTAGAATTTTATTGAGTTAGGTTGTTATTTTAGGTGGCATAATGACATCAGTTTGTTTCCTAGATGATTTTGTGCATACTACGGTTCACATTTGAATTTTGGTGAGATATTATGCACTAATCACTATGAATGAGCATTGAGTTGGACGGTGATGGTGACGGTGAATACTCAAGTGCGTAAAGAGGAGATTGTATCAAATGATACTATGAAGCACTAGCTATACTGAAAATTGTACAGGAACTCTTGTTCTGGCTTTACAATATGCACCATGACATTTAGGACACTGCTTTGTCTTATGTAGTATTGAGTTGGATGATCAAGTCTTAGTTTCAAGTCATATTTAGGTGGAAACTTTATGTGGTTCTTTTGGTTCTAAAATCTCTTGCAAATGTGGGGAGAAACTATGAAACAATTTTCTTTCTCAGAATCATTGGTTTTACGTGAATCAGTGAATGATTCGGTTATATGATTCAAAACCACGACATCTGGGACACTGCTTTGTCTATCTTGTTGTGGACATATAATCTCTTTAATTTTGATGTATTGTTGTTTTTCTCATAAGGTGGAGATGAAAGGACTACCGCTCCAACTCCAAAGCACTTGGTAGTTCTTGGAGATGATCCAAAACCTAAGCAGAAGCAGAGCGAGGAGATATTTACTAGAAATAAGAAGCAAAGGCCTCTCTATAATCACTGTAAGCAAACAGTATCCTTTTTCCTACATCAGTCAGTGTACCATGATTTCTCAATGTTAAAAAAGTTGCTTCACCTTTTATTCTTTAGTTTAACACCGGTCTCTGCATATGATGAGGTAGTAGTATGTCGTTCATGCAAGCTCGCTCTTAGAGTTCTTGGTTTTGTGTGCCAGTCTTTCTGTCAATGATGCTTGATTTTACTCATACCTGTCATCAAGTTCCTGATAACACCGGTTATTCACAAATTGTTTGGTGAAATAAGTGAAAAACTATGACAGATTCTTGTAATTAAATCAGTGAAAGGTGAAAAATAATCTGGACTAAAACAGATGCCTTCTCTTCTCCTGTTTTCCAGATGCAAATGGCAGTGGATGGTGGGACTGTGATATGGAAGGTGTTGACAATGAAGAAGTAGGTTGCAATGAAACATGGGAAGGCATGGGTTCAACTACTTTGGGAGGACTTGACTGGCACTGATGATCTAATCCAAGCGTTCCATAAAGAAAGCATCATTCATGTTCACTTCAACTGTGAACTTGTTCTCCTCTCCTCCATTTACATGTGCCTTTTCTCTTCTTAGTTTCAGCATGTTGCAGATCTAGGGCCATACTGCATAGAATGAACGCTACACTGTAGATTTGTCGGGCATTTCGATGTTTCAGTTGACTTTTTTGGCAAATGGGTTTTATAGCAACCTGAATATTCAAGCTTTCGTCCTTGGCACATGAAATTGGGGGTAAAAATTCCTGATGAATCATCTTTTCCCTATAGTCAAGGAAGATTAATAGATTAAGTTATCCCGACTGTATGCAGAAAGGCTTTGATGAGATTAGGGAAAGTTCCCCTCTGGCCTCATTGGTACAGAGTAGATTTGTGTTAGTTCTCCTACGGCCTCATTGGAACCGAGAATTAAGTATAAGAGGGGATTTATGTTCTAATGATACTAGATTTATGCCCGTGCCCGTAAAATCTTGGTGGACTAGGATTCAAAAAACCCCAGATAACACCCTGCTCGCAAAACTTGCTTGGAGGCTTGTTTCGAATTGGGACGCGCTTTGCCAAAATAATTATCTCAAAGTATTGTAGACATAATCATCCCCTCAAATTAGGGAGCAAAAAATCTCAAGGGTTTTTCGTCTGGGGGATCAACAAAGGTCTTAATTTCATTAAAACTAGTATCGCCTCAGATTGGTTGTTAAGTAGCTGCATTTATAGAGGTTAACGCAAAACTAATAGTAATTAAAATTCAGTTAAATGCAACTAACAAAACTAACATAAAATTATTTCAGAAAGCATTTTTTATTTATAATTGATAATACAACAAAGATGTACAAAATGATTACATTAAACATTCTCCCAAAAATAAAAGAGGGGAGAAGAAAAACTGTGATGAAATCTTCTTCTTTGACATTTCAGTGGTTTGAAGAATAGCTTTGATTACAGTTTAATGGTAAAATGTTGCTAGTACAGCTGGAAGGAATGGTCTGGCCTCCCTGAAAGATGAACTGCAACACAACAGCCACACAAAAAAGGGGATTAGTAAAAATAGTGAATATTTTACAGAAATTGAATGAGATTAAGTTTATTACTTGGTCACCCAAGAAACACTCAGATTGAACAATCTGAGACTAAGAGAAAAAGTAATCAGTTCAATGTCATTCATGTATTTTCAGAGACAACAATATACCTTGTACGTAGAGTGTATAGTTTGTTTTCCAATAGCAAATATAAGCCATCTTCAAGGAATGAAGCAATTAAAATGTGATGAACAAAATTGTCAACCAAACGCCCATTTTAGCATATGTACTCCTAAACATGAATTAGTCCTTATCATGACCTTGACAATGAATTTCAATTCTAGCTTTCTAGGTATATGAACAGATTTCTGAGCCAGATTCTCGAATCAGTTTTGGAAAACAACAAAATTAAAGTAAGATATACGCAGATTATAGCAAGATTCGATTAGGTAATTAACTGACAGTAGCTTGTCTTCTTCGATTGTCTACCTTCTGTAGTCTTCTTTTCAGAAATAATTATACAAAAAATCCAACACTAAGAGACTCCTACTGATTTATAAATCAATGAGAACTCATACCAGATCTGATTCCTCCTTCCAAAAATGATAACCCTATGTCAAACACTACCTCTGTGCTTCTCTTACAGTCTAATGCTTATGCCATCTGAAAACCTTCTTTCATTGAAAAGCTATTATTATTCGGATTAACTAAAGAGAAAGCAAAGTGCTAACCTGTTCACATATTCATGTTACTTTTGTTTCCTTCCTCAGTTTGGCCAAATGTAATCTGCACAACGTAGACGAAAATAAACCATAACTCAAAAACCTAAAAGAAAAATAGAAGATACGAAAAAGAAAATGACAATTAAGATGGAGAGGCAGAAGAAAAACGGGAAAAGATGTAAAAACAAAGGGTGTCAAAAAACATGCATGTGGCGGGAAGATCCACTCATCCTAAAATGATTGTGACCGACCAATTTTTATCAGAAATGTCTACAGATTCCAACTCCTACATGAGAGCTCTTAAGGAATTGTCTTCATCCCAGCAAATACAAAACAAAAACTTTGAGCACCATTTATATTTTTAACCACAACCCTAAAAACCCTTACTTTAAATGATAAAAATGTACACTAGTGAACAAAATAGAGAAAAACTCTAAAGAATGTACCATCATTTTCCTCGTCTATCCCTATCACCGGCATCAACTGCATCTACAAAGGGAGTTTCTATTCTTCTTTGATTTCACCTAAAAAATGGAAACCCAAAACTGCACATTGAAATCAGTGAAAGCACAAATGGATTAAAGACATAGCTTAAGAGTTACAAATATAGGCTTAGAAAATTCTTTGTTATGCAATCGCGCTACTTGAAGTGCTAGACTCTTGATATTGATCTAAGGCTAAATAAATAATCACAATGAATTCTAAATATCTTGGTTGAGTGGCCAACATTTAGACATGTCCGAAAACAGAAAAAACACATAAGCCGCTTATTTATAAAACCAAAGTTTATTGCGCAAAGTACAAATATAAATAAAGAGATGAATAAGGTATTTGTAAGAGACAAATTTTTTACAGTAATCCAGATGAAACTGACCTCCATTAATAAATATCCAAATTAAAATGTCAGTATACATATTAATCCACGCTATCAAATGTGAAATTTTAAACACCAAGATTTCTAAAGAAAGCATTAGCTTCATCAAGTATATTACTATGAAGATTCCATTCAATAGTACAACCAGAACTCCTAAGAAATCAGTATATAAAATCCAATCAAAACTTACTCTTTTCATTGAGACACTTAAACAAAAACCTAACCTAGGAAAAAATTAAAATAGACTCTGGGAACTATTGTCTACTGCAAACTCGAGTGTTTACATACTTTAGATTCAGCTAGGGATTAGGAGCAGTAGCCAGGGAAGATGATACCACTACCCATAGCTTTCCATAGCTGTATTTATGCATCATATAACCTTTACATATATACAGACTTAACAAAAGTGAGAATCAAGGGAAAAAAGTGGTAAAGCAAATGTATATTACTCCACGATGCAGAAACTCATGAAATTTCATAGAGAAGCCATACCGTAAATGAAGTATTTTAATACGGGTTGTTGTTGCATTTTTGAAGTGGACTCAAGAATCTTATCATGTAGCTGCTATTGTTACCTTACAAAAAACACCCTAATTGATGACATATAGGAAATTCATATAAGATAGAGTAAGAAATTAGAAATATAAGAAAAGGGATCTTCTTATTTCACTTCATAAAGATCATGTAAAAAAAAGAATAAAAAAGGTGAAGAGATTAAATGTTTACAAACTTGAAAAAACAGAGCAAAAACTGGGAAATTAGGTCTCACAACTGATCCTGGATTGGTGTAACTCCATTTTCGACCATGGAAAGCAGAATCATTAGGCGTAGAAGCCGTTACCTGTAATTCATACTAACTCATTATAAATTAGGGTTTTCTAGATGGTAAGATAAATACTAAATGTAAAATCAAAACGAACTATAAGAATCAATAAGATGATCTCAAGATTTTAGGATTTATTACCTCTGTTATCTGAAGAACAACATCATCTCGGTGGAAGAACTTTAGCCATAGAAATTTGTTTGAAGAATGGGTTGGGTATCAAATAGCAAAAACATCACAAAATAGGTTTCTCGAGAACATTCGTAGTTGCCGCATAAAAGCTTTTGCCTTTTGTTAATGCTGCTCCATCTCCTCCTCGGAACAGGAGATGGGAAGAGGTGAGAGAAGATTAGGTAAGTGAAGATTAGATTAGGGTTTAGATGGAAGCTTTTACACATTAGGCAATAGCCATCGGGTAGTATTCGCCCATATATTTTTAAGGGGACAAAGACACTTGATTCTATTGATCAAAATTTTGTTTAATAATCTTTTATCAATCTATTTTTAGAAACAAAAAGGATATAATATTTTTCTATTGTTGTAAATTTTATCTCCTAAATTTTTATTTATTTAAATAGTCTTTTGTTGGTCTAGAAGCTCTAGAATTCGAACTTGATTCAGCTTTTAACCACAGCCAAAAAAACTCTTTTGAAATTATATATATAAAGTCGATTTTTTGGGTTGTTGGAGATGGCTTTGATACTCACATCTGGGAGAATCATTGGGTGCCAACCTTGACCACAACTTTAATACCCCCTTCACCATCTGTCCAGACGCAGTCCTTCTTGGTTGGTCAACTTATCGACTTCGAATCCGGAGGATGGGACCTGAACCTCTTAAAATCAATCTTCCCCCCTAATATTGTATGCCTCATTTCTAGAATCAAAATCCTCTTTGACTGCCCCCGGATGCTATCAAATGGTCGTTCACCAAACACGGTAATTTCACCACCAGTTCCTTTTATAAATAGAATATCCACTTCCCAAACCAACCGGCCACTCCTTTTCAAAGACATCTGGTCTTGAATATTATACCCAGGTTAAACTTTTTGTTTGGAAGTGCTTCTCAAATATCGTTCCAATTACTTAGTTATAGGAGCTAGAATCTAGATAGAGAGTACTCTATGTCCTCTTTGTAATCAACACGAGGAGACTATAATGCACCTTCTTCTCTCTTGTCATTTTCAAGAGCAGTGTGGTTCGATATAGGCAAGGTAGCTCAGAACTTTGATTACGTTTCGGTTGGTAGTTGGTTCTAGTCATGGTTTTCTTCTACAGTTGTTTGGGAGGATAAATTTCTTAGGTGGGCAGATATCTGTGACATAATCTTATGGCATATTTGGAAGGCGAGATGTAATCATGTTTTTAGAGAGGAATCCATAATCCTACATCTACTATCATTTCGATTCAACAAGACTTGACCTTCATTTTATCGACTTGTAATAGAAAAAAGAACAACAATATGAGGTCAACGGAGTGGAAGACAAATGAAAACATTAGATGGACCCTACCACCTTATGGTTTCGATAAGATTACCTATGATGCTTCCTTCATTGATTTGAATACACTACAAAAACGAGATTGACTTGTCGTAATTCTACATGTACAATCAGAGAAGGAGAGTGCAACCCGCACTTAGTGTTTACACCAAAAAGAGCAGAGAGCCAAGTAGCTCTCATAGCGGTAACATGGCCCGCGACCAAGGTAGTCAATATCGGTTGTACTGGACGATATTATCGGAGTGTCTCAGTATTGGAATATACTTATACGATATTGAAAATATCTGTGATATAAAGATGGAACGATAAAAACGCTCGTATCGGCCGGTACAGACTGATATGTTGCTTTCACT
Organism: Papaver californicum; assembly: GCA_023531435.1. NCBI lineage: Eukaryota > Viridiplantae > Streptophyta > Magnoliopsida > Ranunculales > Papaveraceae > Papaver > Papaver californicum. The sequence continues at coordinate 57,789 of JAJJMC010029152.1, forward strand.
TATACATTGAAAATATCGGGTAAGGTTATTTTCGTTACCAGTTGTTAAATATCTTAATTTCCTTAGTGTTTTTATTCCCTTCTTTTGCAGCAGCAACAGACGTGTTTCACTCCCATCTCTGCAGCCGTAAAAGAAGTAATTACTTATCTTTCCTCCTATTTTCTTGTCACTTAATTTGTTCTATGATGTACGATCTAATCCAACTGGTAATTTTGCTATAGTTGAGAGATTCTACATCTGGTTTTTATTTGATTATGTTTTTGCTTCTTCAATTTGGGTTTTAGGGTTTTATGATAATGATGGTGAGTTGATGTTGTTTTAGTTTGGATGGTGTTTGAAAGAGTTTAGGATGAAAAGCTTCAACAACTTCATGAGAAGCAACTTCTAAGGCATCCAAACATTATTACTTCCTCTAATTTCAATTTCTCAATTTCGGGAATCTTTAATTTATCTGTTTTTGCTTATTTAAGGTTCAACTATTTGGGTTTGGGTATTTTTGATTGATTTTAATTCTTTCTGTTGTAAGTAAACTAGTAAGTTATGGTATCAATTTTCGATTTTTCTCCTTCTTTTCAGTTATGGATTTTTTTGAGTGGATGAAAGTTGTGCTTATATGGGTTTCCTGCCATTTTTTTTATATGTTGTTACAATGGTGGTGCTTATAAATGATTATTGTTTGGTCGGGTTCTTTACTACTTGTTGATGTATATGGTGTTGTGGAAGCTGCATTTATTGCATTATTTTGTCCCACTGTTAGGAAGTTGGTGGATAGGCTTATATATGCGCAGTTGTAGTTCATATTTTGTACCTGATATGATTTTAATTATGCCGCAAGTATACAAATGTCGATTAGATAATATATAAATATGGATCGTCCACAAAGACTAATTAATTATTATTTCTAATTTCTAATTAAATGAAATGCTAAAAATATAAAAAATTAAATTGTAAAAATAAAACTAATGAATTGAATAAATAAATAAAATAGAAAACCTAGGACTCAATTGACGTCTTGGAAAACAAAAATGGTTAAACCAATTAATTATTTTTAAAATACTAATAGTTTTCTTCACTTATTATATTGTCTAAAAGAGAATATAAACCAATAAATAAGCATAAGGACATATGAAAAAAACTATTATTATTATAAATAAGAATATAGGATTAAAAAAAATTGTTATCGAAAACAAATTAAATTTTTTAATGTATATCATAGGATTTCCTCTGCAGCCTAATATAAAGATTAATTTACCATTACAAAAACGAAATAAAAAGAAGAAAAGAAAAAGAAAAGCCTAAACTATTGCTTCTACTGATCGGACCCAATCCCCCTTCCGAAGTAGAGTGCGTCTCCATTATATAAAGCTAATGAGTGATTTATAAAATCTCGACCAAATCTAGCCAAGTACCAAAATAAACGCTTGTTTCACTTGGGAAGGAAACAGATGTATAGATCTTGTGTAGATCGTTGCAGCTTGATTACCAAAACGGTGGTAGCACCCATTGGTCATATGAGGATTAGGTCAGATGTCTGTTGCTAGTTGACAATGTTTATTTCCAAAACCAATACCCAAGCTATAATTGTGTACAGCATGGAATCTTACTTCACATGGTAATAGTACCTTCCCACTAATTTTCACGGTAAGGGAATGTTATCTTCATGCCATAATATTCTACCAAGTAGCTGGAAAGATAAATCATTTCTAGTTTGTGAAAGAAATATATTTCACCATAAATTGTTTACTTTATTTTAATATTTCTTCCCATCTATAACCTCTCCAGTGAATTAGAAGCAAGGTTTTGGCTTCCCATTCATACTGTCCACGTGCAAATGAAATTTTCCATTGATCATCTTGACTATATTTGACCTTTTAATATATGCTGAATTTACATCACTTTACTATAGATTTATGCGTTTTAGTTCGTCGGAGTATTAAAGACCAAATTCTAAAAATACTTGGGGTACCTTTAATATCTTTGAAAGGTACTTTTAACACTTTCAAATCATCTTTTCAACGATTGTTTATTCTTTCAAAAATACCTAAAAATACAATAAATAGCAATCTTAGTACAAAAACTGAGAGATAACAATATACAAATTGAGAATAAATCAGACACATAAATGTGTTTACCATTACCATTTTCAATGAATTTCCATGTATATAGTAGCAATTAATCGACAAGTTTTGTTGCAATTGAATTAGCCTTATATATGTCTAGGATCTGTATCATTTCAGGTTCTACGGTTGTGGAGGTTACCTAGAGAGATACCAAGTTTTCCAAAAAGCCTCGTCAAGTTCCATGATTATATTATGTTCTTGGGATTGGAAGTTAATTGTTTTTTATTAAAATAAAAAGTTAAAATCAACTTGGTTTCAATCTTTTAGTGTGCGTCGATTGTTATCCATAAAGATGTACTACATGATAACCAAGCACACTTATTCAAGAAAAGGATCGACAAATGGATGAGTTAGTGTTGAAGTTTACTGGAAGTATATTACTGTAATATTTAAAGGAGCTTTGGTGTCATATTAGGGCAGGTTACCTATCAGATACTCCAGATTCAAAGCGATTACTGGATGGCTTCGTATACTTCTGTATCTAAGGATGTTAGTTCTCTTATTGAAGCTTTTAATCTCATTACCTATACTGTTTTGGCCTCGTCAAGTTCCTTTTTTGTGTTTATGAGAGTTGTACTTGTTGGAAATCACCTGGCTTCTTAGGTACCACCTGTACCGGACTAACCCATTTGCTGTCAGAAATTGGGTAAATCACCCCCACACTTAGCAATTTGAGGATCTCTTTCTTAACAACCTCCATCATTGGGGGGATAAACCTATATTGAGCATCACTTTCTGGCTGTGCATCATCTTCCATTAACATTCTATGCATGCACATGGATGGACTAATGCCTTTGATATCAACAATCGTCCAACTAATGGTCGTTTTATGCTCTTTCAGAACCCTAATCAAGCGTTCTTCCTGTACTGATGTGAAATTCTTTGCAATAATGACCGAAAGCTCTTCCTTATCACCCAAGTAAGCATACTTTAAGTGATCAGGTAGAGGCTTCAGTTCTAATTTAGGTGCCTGTACAACAGAAGGTAAAGGAACCTCAATAGTTACGGGTAAAGAAATATATGAAACATTACCCGTTTGAGCTTCTTGTAATGCCGTTAAAGCACCACACATCTCCACCAATTGTTTTACTACGTTGACGTCCAAGTTAGGAATCCCATGGACGTCAATATCAATACTGTGTTGCAACACAGTCCCAAGTTCATCTTCACTACTCAAATCAAACATCTGCTGAGCTAACGAATCAATGACATCAGAATGCAGAATGTATATCACTTGGATAACGCATAGCTTTAAAGATACTAAAGCGTATAATTTCTTTATCGAATTCCATAGTAAGTTTCATACTATCGACATCAATCTTCGTCTTTGCAGTCTTCATAAACGGTCTCTCAAGAAGTAATGAAGTAGATGAACAATTATGTTTGTTCTGCATATCCACAATATAGAAGTCAACCGAAAAAATTAAATCATTCACTTTAACCAACACGCCCTCCACGAGTCCCTTAAGATATATGTTAGACTTATTAGCTAATTGAATGATAATCCATATCTCTTATAATGGTCAAAGAATCATAAATGTGGATGAAATAACACAAATGGATGCTCCCAAATCAAGTAACGCACGCCCAAATATACGGTTACCAATAATAACTGGTACCATGAAACCCCTATGATCACTGCATTTTACGGACATCTTCTTCAACAACATAGCTGAAGCACTTTTACCCACCTGAGTAATATCGTTAATAATCAACTTATCCTTCTTTGTACACAATTCCTTCAGAAACTTAACATACCTAGGCACCGTCTGATCACCTCAATAAGTGGGATGTTGATTTGGATTATGCTGAAAATATCCATAATCTCATTATCTTGAGCTTGCTTCTTTGACTTGGTAAAATGACTAAGAAAAGGAGGTGGAGTAGTAAAAGTAAGAACCATATCCTTAGGTTGGCCGGTTAGAAGTGGCTTTTCCTTTGGAACAGTTTCTTCTACAGACAATGCTTTGTCTTGTTCTATCTCTCCACTACCCTGCTTCTGTTGACTTGAATCTGCAACTTCCCTTATACTTCTAAGCATTACTAGACTAACATTCTCTCTTGGATTCACAAAAGGTTGTGAGGGAAGCTTTGTTGATGTTTGTTCCTTCAGTAGATTCATATTGGTTGTCATTTGCCCATATTTGAGTCTGCAATTCCCTAATGGCAGAATCGGTCTTTGCTAATGTTGTCGGTTCTGCTGCTGACTTTGTTGGATCATAGATAAGAGATCTTGCATCATGCTAATTATCTTCTCAGATGCGTCCTCCTTTGGAACTTGAGGTTGTGGTTTTGGTTTGAATTGTGGTTGTTGGAAACCATTTTGTCGCTCGTATGGATTATGAGGTGCATCATGCTTGTTTGCATAGCTGAAATTTGGGTGATCTTTCCAACCAGGATTATAAGTATTAGAGTAGGGATCATAACTTGGCCTCTGATTAGGGAACACATCATTCACCTGTTCGGCCTCTCTTCATAAGTAGGAATAGTCACTGCAGTCATTCGTTGCACTACCTTCTCTATATTGTTCAACCGTTGTTCCGATTGTGAAGATTCTTCTATCTCGCTAACTCTTCTGACATGTGAGTTTTTCTTGGTATAAAATTGTTGAGAAGTTGAAGCCATACTCTCAATTAAGCTAGTTGCCTGCGAGATTGTCTTTTCAGTAAGTGTACCTCCTATAACTACATCAATCAAGTTTCTCTGTTCGGGGAGTAATCCTTCGTAGAAGTATTGAATGATGAGTATTGAGAAGATTTTGTGGTGTGGGAATCTTGCAAATAACCGTTTGTACCTCTACCGGTATTCATAAAGAGACTCGTCAATAATTTGTAAAATGCTACTAATCTCTTTACGAACATATGCCGCATTAGAAGCAGGAAAATACTTCTCTAGGAATAGCTTTTTCACCTCTGTCCATGTTGTAGTACTTGCTGGAGGAAGTAATACAACCACTCTTCTGCGAAGTCTGTTAATGAGAATGGAATAACCCCGGTAGCGACGCCAAAATTTGATAGGTGTCGCAGGTGCAATCAAATTAGTGATCTTATTTCCACTCAATTAAAGAATAATATAATGGAAGTCAATTTCGTTCCCACAAGGAGCGAGGTGTTTCAGTTTTTTAAAGTGTCATAAAGGTTTTTTTTTTGTAGGTTGAAAATAACTAATAAAACAATTAATAGTAATTAAGATGTAAACAATTGAGAGAGATATGATCGAGGAATCCTTCTCCGTTACTAAACAATCATTGGATTAATATATTTATATACTCATTGTTAATCATAGATTATCACCAACCGAAGAATAATAGCAAGATCACTGTTATCCCCCAAATTCCTTATATAACTGGATACAGAAGTTCTCGACTACCAGATTCTATTCATCCTAAACACCTAGTAGTAGATCACTCAGGGTGTTATTTTGTCGAATGTCTTATATTTTATGAATTTATAGGTTAATCCTAGCAGTTAGACTCTTAAATCAAGGTCCACATACTAATGTTGTTCATACACACAGTTGCTCCATAGAATCCCTCTGCACGGTCTTGTGTTCTCTACTTGTGTACGAGTCAATGGACGATTACTTATCTCATAACTCAATACTAGAACTACATTAAATTAACAAATCAATTCAGTTGGCCACCTAAACAATCCATCAAACAATCATAAACATTCTTTATAGTATAAAAAACCGATAATCATATGATGAACTTGTAGAAAACGGGAGGTCGCATTAGTCTCTTCTAAGTGAAAATGGTGAGAATGGGGAAGAATGTGCAAAAATGCTCATTCGGTTGTGAATGTTTGATGCACATGTGATACAAAGATAACTTCTCAATAATTCATAACTAAAGAGTTAAACTTTGCAAAGGTATTTTGAAGTCGCCATCTGACTAAGAGGAGTTAAGATTCTTTTTAAGTTGTTTGAATTCTTTCGGGAATACAATATCTAATTATGACTTACATATTCATGGTCTGGTATTAGAGAGTCTGGATAAGGAGATTCTAGTACGGGATGGGAAGGTGTTAGGAACCCATCAACCGCCCAACCATATGACTGGTCTACTTCATGATTAAAGGGGAAAATAATTGTAATATATCTTATCAAAGTGTACATATGCATGCTCACGATTATTGACCCACAACGAAAGGACTTACCGAAAATGAGAAGAAATTTTCATATTTGAGACATACCAGAACAAAGAAAATAAATAAAATTTAAAAAAAAAGCTTTCATCATGGATTCAACGTTTAGAGTTTAGCGCAACTCTAGGTATAATCAAAAAGAATTAAACGCAATCCTCAACATGAAAGGGTGTCACCTGGTAGTCTCGTCTGACTATAGATTAAACATTTAGAGTTTTACGGCAACTATAGATATAGTGGCAAAGAACTAAAGGCAATTATATGCATGAAAGATTATCTCCTAATGGTTTCATGTGAGGATCACCTAAAAGTGTTTAGGGCAATTCTAAGTGTTTAGGGAGAAACACTAGAGTTTAGGGCAACTCTAAGTGTAATGGAAAAGAACTAAGGGTAATTCTAAACAGGAAATAGTATCACCTAAAAGTCTCGTATGACTACGAGTGAAACATTAGAATTTAGGGCAATTCTAAGTGTAATGGCAAAGAATTAAGGGCAACTCTAAGCATAAAGTAATATCACCTAGTAGTCTCGTGTAACTATAAGTGAAATATTAGAGTTTTGGGAAACTCCAAGTATTAAGAAATTAGTTGAGTTTGACTCGCCTAACTTGAAAAACATTGTACAATTTTATGCACATGACCTCTATGTAAAATGGAAGACCCTTTTAGTACTTGTACTTGGATTAGTCCACATCGAAATGTTAAAATAGTATCTTAATACACAAATATGTATGTGTGTCCCTTAATGTGAGATGGGAGACCATTTATACCCACACTTGGATTCGTCTACATAAAATGTAAGTTAAATGCGCAAATATATATGCGACCCTTAATGAGAGATGGAAGACCATTTGTACCCACACTTGGATTCTTCCACATATGTAAATTAATACGCAAGTATATGTTCGACCATTAATGTGAGATGGAAGACCATTTGTACCATACTTGGATTCGTCCACATAAAATGTAAATTAAATGCGGAAGTATATGGGCGACCTTTAATGTGAGATGGAAGACCATTTGTACCCACATTTCGATTCGTCCACATAAAATGTAAATTAAACACGCAAGTATATGTGCGACCCTTAATATGAGATGGAAGACCATTTGTACCCACACTTGGATTCGTCCACATAAAATATAAATTAAACGCGCAAGTATATGTGCGACCCTTAATATGAGGCGGAAGACCATTTGTGCCCACACTTGGATTCGTCCACATAAAATATAAATTAAGTATGCAAAACCATTTGTATCCACACTTGGATTCGTCCACATAAAATGTAAATTAATGC
>JAJJMC010029152.1:65357-80482 GCA_023531435.1 Papaver californicum
ACACTTGGATTCGTCCACATAAAATGTAAATTAATGCGCAAGTATACGTGCGACCCTTAATGTGAGATGGAAAACCATTTTTTTCCCACACTTGGATTCGTCCACATAAAATGTAAATTAATGCGCAAGTATATGTGCGACCCTTAATGTGAGATGAAAAACCATTTGTACCCATACTTGGATTCGTCCACATAAAAAAACAATAACAATACATATTAAATAAGGTCAATTTTAATATGAACAATACTAGTTGATTCTGATATGGGATGGAAGACCATTTGTGCCCGTTTTTGTTTCATCCATAATTAACAATAAAAGAGAATAAGTTTGGTTGTTATACCTTAAATACAATAGTAAGCTTGGAAATATCTTTACTTTGGTTAAGTATGCTAAAAATAGTCAAAGTACTTGCAATTTAATGCTAATCTCTTAAAAACTTAAAGACAATACTTGATTGATTTAAACTATTTTCTTTTGGTATTTTGTTTGATAATTTTGTATCCGTATATTGAATATAATTAGTTACAAAGTAACCAATTATAGCATACAAACTAACTAAGTACAAGAGAAAGCAAATGATTGTTTTAGTACTTGTAGCATTTCTGTTGGAAATGAGTACAAAGAGAAAAGTGTAAATGGAAATTGGAGTATGAGGATTTTTATGGAAAGATGTTATTTTTTCTTTAAGAAGTTGGGAGGTGTTCGAGGTGGTATTGGGTGTGAAAGTGGTTTTTTTCTTCTGTGTCCTTTTTGTGTGAAATGTTGATGAGTTTATATTGGTAGGGAGTGGGGTATATGTATATATGGGGAATAGTATGGAGGGTGAAGTACAATGGGTACCTTAATAGTATTTGGTGGGAATGATAAAGATATGTTTGTTTTTATTTTTTGCATGGAAGAAGGAGGGATTAAATGATACTTAGGTGAAGTTGAATAGAATATTGGGTGGAGTAGAATAATCTATTGGGTGGAATAGAATAGTAGGTGGTGGAAAATTATATGGATATTTTGTGTGAGGTATAAAAAGGTGGTTGGGAGGAAAATGATTATGGTGAATAGTTTTTTTGGTTTTTTTGGTTTCTTTATCCTTTTTTCTTTTTTTTGATGTGGGTTCCTAAACTGCTTTTCTTGTATCCGACTCTGAAGTGTAAAAATTAATTTTTATCGTGGGTGCCAAATTGGGGTGTCAACAGTTTCCCCTCTTTGAGAGGAAGCGCTTGCAGCTTACGAACAAAGCCGTGAACCCGATTTCAAAACTTTCCTTATTTTTCGATCAAAGATGATTCGATGGAGAAATTTCGACGCTGGCCACGTTCGTCCTGGTTGAGATTTTCGATTTCGTTATATCTTAGGAGATTCCAGGTGCTTATGGTTTGTCTTCGTAGATGTGATTTGTCATGCTAACGAAGATGGATCCGACGTTGGCCAGGTTTTTCCTGTCTGAGCTTGTCGGTTCTGTCTAACCTGGGAGATGCCAATCCTTCATTGGCCACTCTTCGTAAATTATTTTCTTAGGATGACCTATGTCTTATATATATATAACTTGTTGAGGAAGTTAAACTTCGTCTATATAAGATAGGGGAAAGAAACTGTACCTCGTCTAAGAACCCTTATGGTTATTTCGTTAACATGTCAATCCAATGACAAAGTATCATTATCTCTGAATCTCCACCTCTTTCAACTGAGCATGTCAGGCGCACAGTGAGACTTTTAACTGATGTTGATCACCACGTTTCAGCGAAGCTCCGTGACGCCTCGGTGAGTTTAGTCCTTTGTACTTCAAAGTTTCTTTAATTATCTGTCCCAAACGCCTTCCCCTCTTCAATCATCAACTTATCTTTTGTTTTATAGGAATACAATTGGACGTATCCCCCTGGATCAATCTCTATTCTAGCTGACTGGTGGTACATATTGAAGATATGTCGAGGCGTACCAGAGATTGTACAACGGGTCAGTTCGTTTGGATTTATTAACGCGTTAGAGCCATTCCATGACCGTGCTAACGTAGTTATGGTAGCCGAGCCGCGGTTGGATGATACTAACTCTTTTCATCTCCTTCATTGTGAGCTATCCATTACCCCATTGGATTTTTGTATGATTATTAGTATCAGTGTGGGAATAGGAGTTCCCGTACCTTGGGAAGGTAACTTGTTAAAAGAGAGCATTCGGTCGATAATGGGACCATGGTGCGGAAAAATCTTCCCCAAAAAGGGTCTGATGAGTTTACCCGCTTGAAGGGCATGCTTTTCTCTTCCTGCGCTAAGCCTCAAAAACGATGCACCAAAAAAAGATCCACGAGTCATTGACGTCACAAGGATTTTCCTCATTTATGTCTTGGGGAATACCCTTCTTTCTTCAGCTAACGGTCAAATCAAGTACGGTAACTTGGCAGCCTTTGCGGATTTGAATTGGTGGGGATTTACGATTAGGGAAGTTGTGTGATGGTTTGCCTTTACAACTATCTTACTCGAGTGACCCGACTCCAAACAAAATCCATATATGGATTTTGGCCTCTCTTGCGTGTGAGCACATATCACATCCACTGTGTTGGTTAATTGCTTTAGAGTCCTTTCTTACACTAACTAATCTTTGTTTTATGTATTAGTTTTGGTGTTACGAATACTTTCCTGCTAGTCGCCCAAATGTAGACAATATTCTTCCTGATAATCCAATGTTTCCTCGAATGGATAGATGGAAAGGTGCATATCAATGTAGCTCTACCGCATACACACGACTTTGTCTAGATGAAGCCATGGTTGATTCTGTAAGATTTTTTTATTTTTTTATTTTTTATTTTTTATTTTTTGATTTAAAAAAAAAGATCTACTGGGAACCTTGGAACAACTATCCGATCAGTCACGATCCTAAAACATCTTATGTCGCTGATTGTTCACGATCCTAAAACATCCGACTCACTATGCTACCTGTTAAGAGGTCCGCGTAATTATGCTTGGTATCTTGGTGGCAGGTTTAGGAGACAAGTGGGCCAGCCGGATGCTACGTCTCGTTTCCCTCCTCCTAAAAGAACCTGTTTTCCTCGTGCAACACTTCACGAGATGAACGATATGTCGTACCAACTGCAGTTCTCTTACAAATATTAGCTGTTTTGGCTGCCCTTGCTCACTGAAGCCGTTTCTTTCGGTCCGCTTCATCCTTCCCGCATTTGTGATGAGGTTTTGGGGTGGGTAATTCTAACTTGGTCTCTCGATTGTCGTTGATAGAGTCTTCCAGCGTGCCTACTAAGCATGTTATCTCTTCCGATTTGGACTATTTGATTCCTATATGGGATATGGAAATACCTATTTTGGGTACTTCGAATGTGGTTCCTATTTGAGGTGGTCCAATTGACAAACAAGGCATAGTTGGCTTACCACTTCCGGATGGTACTCCCAAGGTATACCCTTATAACTCCCTTGCTTTGATCATTTGATACCTTGATGATATGTCTATTTTTTTAGGCTTCCAAAGCTCTTCTCGAATACTTGTACCTTCTAGTGGATAGTCGTGAAAGCAAACTGAAATCTATGGTGAACGAGATGTACGAGGTCATGCTGAAATACAATCGATCTAAAGAAGAATCCTTGGAGCAGCTAGCACAGATTGGATTTCTTCGTAAAAAATTATCCACACTTCAATTTCTCTACGAGGTAGACAACTAGTTGTTTTTTTTTTTTATTTTTTTTTGTGAATCAGGGAAAAGAGGCTAGTGGATTCGATGAATGACCGTAACGGTTCATGGGCTTCATTTCGGGTAATGTCTGAGAGAATAGTATGATGAATTCCTAATCTCTTTCCTTTAAGTACTTGGTCTTCTTCTTCTCGACCATCAACTTCTCATTTTTCGTCTCTGCATATCCACCTCCTTCAAGTTCAGTTTTTTACTAGAGACCCAAGAAGATAGTTTTAAATATCTCCTGCTTGTACTAGATCTGATCTTTGATCTTTTATTTTAACCACCAACCTCATCTTCCTGAAGTAAAACATGTTCTTTTATTTCTTGATTGTTTTGTTTATTGCTATGGCGATCGTTTATAGGTGGACAAATGTGAAAGGAGAAAATTGAGAAGATAGCACACTCTCGGAAGATGGTTTAACTGGGGAGAGCCTTTTTCAGGGGAATCCCATTATAGATCTGCAGAGGGCTCAGTTTTTTTGCATCCGACATGAGTACGTTTTAGGATCTGCCTTAATGTTCGGCTCGAAGATGAAGATTTGATGATTTGGTGAAAGATGCAAGATCATTCCATATGCATCTCTAGAGTATATACCAGTGGTAAATCAAGGTTCCAAGGGCGAAGCCATATTGGGATTTTGATGTACTTGTACAAGTATAGATGGCCTGCCTGTGATGAAGACATGTGAATCATGTGCACGAGATCACACTCTTGCCACCAGAATAATTGGTTTTGACCGATAGGGAAAGGTGAAAAACTTGGTTTCAGTCCACACTCAGACTAAATCATTGTCTCCCTTTATTAGATCTTCACTTCTTCTTTTTAGTTTATTGCTTATTGTTCTTTTTTTTTTCTATAATTTTTTGTTTTTATGTTTTTGGATCCGACCAGATTCAACCTTGTATCCTTCAGATAATAAATTGTTCTAGATTTTTTGTCGTAGATGATGACCCTGTAAGCCTTGTTTTATGAATAAAATATTTTTGTTCTGATGGTGCCTTTGTTCTGACTTTGACCTACACTGCTTGGGGATTTCTGATATTGGTGAAGAGGCCTCAACTCAGATAATTCATCTTATATAACTATCATTAAACAAACTGAAGAACTTGATTAGACAAGAATTATTACTCAAATCGTTAACTCAAAAAATTCCTGCCTCAGTTGCCTATTTGGTATGTGCATGGCACATTATCATCCTAAGGCTTTCATCATTGATAGATTTTTTTTATTATTATTATTATTTAACTTTCTCTTTTAAACAAAAGGTTTAAAATCTTTTTATTTTATTTTTTAATTATTATTATTCTTATGTTTTTAATTTATATTTTTTTTCAAACAAAAATTTTTAGATTTTTTTTTAGACTTTTAAAATTATTTAATTACTTAAAAACAATTAGACAAAACTATTAAGACTTTGAAAATTAACCAAACCTTTTTTAAAACATGAAAATTTTGTCTCAGGTGCCTATCTGGTTGTGCATAACACCATATCTAATCCTAAGGCTTTCATCATCGACAATTTTTTTTTGAAAAACATTTTTTTTTATTTTGGAAAACAAAACCTTTTAAGATGTTTTTTTTGAAAACGTTTTCACAAAGAAACGATAAACGAAAAAAAAAACCCAAGGGAGGAAAACCACGGGTTCGAAATACACGGTAAATAAAGCATCAATTAACCAGTTGGATTTTTTTCTTTGTCATGTCTCGATGCAGCAACAACTTTATCATTGATTTGTTGGGCTGGGATGACTTTCTCCTTCTGTCTTGGTGCTGAGAAATAAAATGTTGTGTATGTATCCTCTGCCTCAATATCTTCAAATAATCATGAGAAAATATTTGGAAAGATGGATCATGATTATTCTTCAGGCGTAGTACCTTTTGATTTGATCTGCATTCGTGGGTCTTGGGTGTTCTTCACCGTTTAGGTCCCTCAATTATATCGCCATTCCTTGAAAGATGTTTTTAACGATGAATGGGCCTTCCCACTTAGGCTTGAACTTTCCCCTAGGGTCCGAATGATTGAGCGGACGAACTTGTTTGAGCATGAGATCTCCTTCGTTGAAATTGCGTGGCTGCACTTGTTTGTTGAAGTTCCTTGCAACCTGTTCTGGTATGCTTGATAATGGAAAGATACAAGTAGTATCCTTTCATCGATCAAATTTAGTTGCTCAACTCTTACTTTTACCCATTCATCTTCAGATAATTGGCTTTCCTTTATAACCCTCAACGTTGGAATTTCCACCTCAATGGGATGCATTGCTTCCATGCCATATGCAAGTGAGAAAGGTGTAGCCACGGTTGTAGTACGGATGGAGGTTCTATAAGCCCAAAAAACAAATGGTAACTTCTCGCTCCAGTCTGTGTATATCTCAGTCATTTTCTTCAGGATTTTGACCAGTGTCTTGTTGGATGCTTCTACCGCTCCATTGGTTTGAGGCCAATATGGTGAGGCTAGATGATGTTGAATCTTGTACTTTCCCAGCAGTTCTTTAGTTTATTCATCGATGAAATTTGACCCATTATCTAATATTATTTCATGTGGAGTTCCATATCTGCAAATGATGTAGTTCCGTATGAAATCGACTGTCTGTTTCCCTTTAAAACTTCTTGTTGAAATGGCCTCGACCCACTTGGTAAAGTAGTCAATAGCAACGAAAATATACTTGTGGCAATTAGAAGACGAATTGATTTTACATATGAGATAGATTCCCCAGGTGGAGAAAGGCCACCAAGAAGACAAAGTATGTCGTTGGGAAGGAGGTACATGCATGGGGTTCCCATGTATTTGGCATTGGTTACACTTCGTAACAAAATTACATCAATCTTCTATCATTGTCGTTCAGTAGGATCCGAGGCGGGCTATCTTCTTACACAACATGTGTGCATTCATATGAGAACCACAATCACCACTATGTATCCGTTCTAGGACCTTTCTTGCTTCATGCTCGCTCACACATCGTAACAATATCCCGTCTCTGGATACTTTGTAGAGAATATTCGCGTAGATGGTGTACTGGCACGCCATTCGTCAGATGGATCTCCTTTGTTGTTTTGTTGAATCTTCTGGATAAGAATGATCTTTGAGGTATCTATGGATATCAACAAACCAAGGGGCACCGTTTAATTGTTCAGAAGCAACTTGAATGGAATAACAAAACGCAGGCTCATTTATTTGACTTATTTCGATGGGTTTGATCATCATTCCTTCTGGGATTGCTAACTAAGATGCTAACACAGCAAGAGCGTTGGCACCATGATTCTTGTTTCGGTAGATGTGGTGGAATTCAATGTGATCAAATTGTTTGGTGAGCTCTTCCAGTTGTTCATAATATTGGGATAATTGTCCATTAACCCTCCATTCTTTTTGGGTTTGCTTGATGATCAGTAATGAGTTTCCAAACACTATGATACTCTTGACATTGATTTCAATCGTATCTTTCAACCCATTTATATAAGCTTCGTATTCCGATACATTGTTGGTGCACTGGAAAAGAAGCCTGGTAACAATTGGTGATTCCCCGGCAGCGGCGCCAAAAATTGATGTGATTTTATATAGTGGTAAAAAGAGGTTCGATTCTCGAACTTGTGAAGGTAATGATTTTAGAAAATAATGATTCTAATTAACTCTAGAAAATTTCAGGAGTAAGAAAAAGACTAAATAACCTAAAGATGATTTTTGAATAATTTTAAACGTACCAGGAATCAGGAATCAGGTAAATCTAACAACCTATGTGATTAATCAGATAATTCTTTTTAAATTAATTAAAGCACAAATAATTGCCAAAGTTGGTTTTGTTATGCTAACAAACAGAGGTAAATCACAAGCATGGACTATCAAAATTAATTAACTAAGCATAATCCATCAAGCAAAAGCACAACTGTTGAAAGAAAACCGTTTTTACTATTCAAAACTATGCAATTTTAATGATAAAAGAATTATAAATAATTATTAGAAAATAATTAAATCACATAAAATTGAGAAAATTACCTTATCCATCATCCCAGTAAATAGACTTAGCTCATGGTGAAGAAAACTTGCTCAAAAGTTGATTTCATTGCTCAAAATATTGATTACAAGGTTGAATAACGCTGTAACAGCTGATTTGATACGCTTATATGCGTTACAGGAGAGGGTTCAGCTGTTACAGAAGAGTTTAAGCAACAAATGGTTTGAAGCAATAGACAACAGGAAAATTCAAATCAGCAACACTTATAAATGTTACTGAGTCTTCTTCTCCGGCAGTGATGGATGAAGAACAGCCGGCCGGTGCAGCAGCAGCTCGTCGGCGGTGACGGAATAGTGGCCGGAATTCTCTAAAATCTTCTCTAAGCTTTTGTGTTCGATTCTCTTGGCTTCTCTTGGTATTTATAGATAGTAGAAACCCTAGAGAGAGTTCTAAACCTAATAGAACTCTCTAGAACAGCCCACAAATCCCAATCCTAATCGAATCATGATTCCGGCCAAATACATGATTTACACACTGATTTCACGGGATCTTTTGATGTTTATGACTTGCGTGAGACTGCTATTATCATTTGGAACAATCTAGAAGCAAAATATCCTTCGAATCATTTGCTTTTAACAATCCAGAAGATTTCCCGATGAGCTGAATCGGCTGATCCGGCTGAGTCGACTCGGCTGGCTCGCTGGGTTGAATCGCCTGGTTGACCCGCTGGGTTGACTCGGCCGATCCTAGGGTGTCCCTTATCCATTCTTGGGGTGCCAATAACACTTATCCTTGGGTGCCTTTATCACTTTTTGAGCCAATTTTTCCACAAATCTTTATTCTTCTAATGTACCTACAAAAGCATAAAAACACGTAATAGACACACAATCGAATACTAACTCACTAGAAATTAAGGTGCAATTTAGACACTAAAATGTGTCTATCAAGTGCCCATACACCTCTTCCTTGCTTGTTGCGGGCACCATCAAAATACATTTTCCAAGGTTCTTCGACCAAATCAGCATGCATCACCTACTCATCTGGAAAATCTACCTTCAGTTCGGTGTTATCTAAAAGAGGATGTGATGCTAGGTGATCCGCAATTGCTCTTCCTTTGACGGATTTTTGTGTGATGTATGTGATCACAAATTCGGAGAGTAAGAGCTGCCACTTTGATGTTCTTCCGGGTAATGCAGGCTTTTCAAACAAGTATTTGAGGGGATCCATTCTAGATAATAATTGGATCTTATAAGACAACATGTAATGTCGAAGACGTTGAGTTGCCCAGACAAGCGCCAAACAAGTCTTTTCTAACATGGTGTATTTAGCCTCGTATCCAGAAAGAGTTTTACTGAGGTAATATATGGCCTTTTCTTTGCCGCTATCTTCGTGATACTGAACATTGCTCCCGTCGAAGTATCTGTGACCTAAAGGTAGAGGATAAGCGGGACACCAAGGTTAGGAGGGACGAGTATTGGTGGACTCGTTAAGTACTTCTGGATCGTTTCAAATGCTTCTTAATATTCATGATTCCACACGGTAGGCACATTTTTTCTTAGCAGCTTGAATATTGGATCACATATGGGAGTGAGTTGATTTATGAACCGACTTATGTATTGTAGATGACCTAGAAATCCTCTGATTTCCTTTTCAGTTCTTGGCGAATATATGTCAATGATAGCTTTATCCTTTGATGGATAACACTCGATTCCTGTTGTTGATGACGAATCCTAGCAATTTCCCAGATTTGGCACCGAACATACACTTGTTGGGATTGAGCTTGAGTTGAAACTTTCGAAGATGGTGGAAAACCTTTCTAAACAACCTTACATGATCTTTGATATGCTTAGATTTTGCTACCATGTCATCCACGTAGATCTCTATTTCCTTGTGCATCATGTCATGGAAAATGGTTGTCATGGCTCTTTGGTATGTGGCCCCAGCATTTTTAAGTCCGAAAGGTATAACCAGGTAACAGAGTATTCCCCACGAAGTGATGAAAGATGTTTTGGTCATTTCTTCCTCTTCCATTCTGATTTGGTTGTAACCGAAGAAGCCATCCATGAATGATAACATCCCTTTTCCAGAAGCATTGTAGACTAAGATGTCAATGTGTGGCAGTGGAAAGTCATCCTTTGGGCTGGATTTGTTTAGATTACGGTAATCAATGCACAACCTCACTTTCCCATCTTTCTTTGGAACATGTACAATGTTTGGTAGCCATTCAGTGTATGTAACGTCCTTGAGAAAACCCGCATTAAGTTGTTTATCAACTTCCTCCTTGACTTTTAAGGTCCATTCTGTCCTTAGTCTTCTGAGCTTTTGTATGACTGCTTCACAACAGGGTATGTTGGTAAGCGATGAACCACCATGTTCCTGTCCAGCCCAGGCATATCTTCATAAGACCAGGCAAAAACGTCTTTAACTCAGTGAGTAACTCGATCATCTCTGTTCTTTCTTTAGTGGATAAAGTCGTTTCGATCTTGACATTTCGCGGTTGCTCCTCAGTTCCTAGGTTGATCGTTTCTTCTTCAGTGAATTCAGGCTATTTCTTATGTTTATCCAGAATTTTCCGGATCTCTTTCGAGACGTCTTCGAGACCAGCTATCATTTCGTCATCATAATCAAAGCTTATCCCAGTATTAACATCCAGGTTTCTGATTTCTTCTTCATTTTTACATTCTTTATTTATTTCTACAACATGATTTTTTTGTTTTTCTACATTTTCTTCATGTTTTTTGGTTTTTTGATTTTTTGTTTTTTTTGTTTTTTTTTTCAAAACTAAAGGTGCATTAAGAGTACAAATACAACTCTCTGTGGTCTATGAGGATTGTTCTGGCTCATCCTTCTTCAGTTGTGAACCCTCACCACCCGTTTTTTAGGCCTTTTTAGCGTCAGAAGAAGAAATTCTGACATCTTCAGCAGCATCATTAGGGACGATCATACAGATGTAGTTATCATGGTTGGTAGGAGCCAGAGAAAGTGACAGTTCCTTTCTTCTAGTGTCAGCATTCCAAAACACATCCCTTTTTCTTGAGAGGAATTCTTCCAAATTTTGCTCGACTGCTTCTGTCTTCGAGAAGTACTCTATGAATGCATTATTATTGTTTGCCGGGTTGCGAACTTGACTCGGTCATTGGTTGCGTACCATGTGAGTGCTCCACCGGTTAAGCTATTGCCGAAGTATTGCTTTAATTGTCCTTCATTCATCCCTAAGGGCTTCATATAAGAGAGATATGATTTGAGGTGAGGAATGAGAGAAATTACACCGTGGTAAATCGGGAACTTCTTCATTTTAGGAAAACGACATCCCAAACTTGTAACGACCATGTAGACCTGAGTTGTTTCGTCACCTCCATGGACTTGATTTGGCGTTGTCTGGACTTCTTTTGGCTCATGAATTTTTATCTTCTGTCCGTCTTATCCTTTAGTTCCACTTGACTCACCGATACCATCAAGTGAACGTGGTAGGAACAATTGACTCACACCATCATACACCGGTTCTTCGATCTTCTTTTCTTTGCCAAGGCTGCATTACTACAGGCGTGATCT
The DNA here is from genome assembly GCA_023531435.1 of Papaver californicum. NCBI lineage: Eukaryota > Viridiplantae > Streptophyta > Magnoliopsida > Ranunculales > Papaveraceae > Papaver > Papaver californicum. The sequence continues at coordinate 76,531 of JAJJMC010029152.1, forward strand.
TTTTTGGTGAACTACTCACCATAAGTTTACCTTCTCCCTTTCGTACGAACTACTTTTGAAATGATGGTTGGTGATACTTTTTGTTACAGTGGTAAATAAAGTATCGTTCGCTCGGACTTGTGAAGATTAATTTTAGATTTAAAACTAATTTTAAACTGGAAAATATACACAAAATCTGAAAATAATATTCATAAATACTGAGGTTATGGATTTCACCATTAACTACTTTTAATTGGTTCCAAAGATAATTATTCTATACAATTCTAGCTCAAATAAGTGACTCTATTTTTTTGCACAAGGTAGATTTTAAAATATCAATTGTAAATCACAAGCATGGCTCATCAAAAGCTCTAGGTCCCAGCATAAACCATCAAATAAAATCACAATCGATTAAGAAAAATCGTAATTTCAATTAAAAATAAATGCAAAAGTCATAAAAGAATTATTAAACCAATTAACCATGGAAAAATAGCTTCCTCTTATTCAAAACACCCTCAAAAGATTGGTACATAGATCAAAAAGTGCTTGAAAGATGAAAAGAAGTTAAAAGTAATGTAACAAGAAATCTGCAAAGTTTTGTGAACATTACAGAGTAACTGTTGCAATAAAGCTTGAATATAAACGTTGCAGATGTGTTGAATAAACCATTGCAGCTGAAGATAAACGTTGCAAAGACGAAGATATACGTTGCAAATGGTTGAAGAAACCGTGGCTGAGAGGTTGAAGAGACCGTTGTCGTAGCCTCTGTTCTTCGTGTTCTTCAGCAGAAGCAACAACAGATTTTTTTGAATCTCTTTCTCAAGCTTCTGGCCTCTACCAGCCCCCCGCAATCCTTTACTTGACTCCTCTATTTATAATCGACCATCCAACCGCTGCCAAATCTTCTCAAATCCTTAAAATATCTTTCTTTCCGTGAATTCATTCTTCGGAGAATAATTTTTTTCCTCGGCTATTAACTCTTGACCACTCTGTTCGATATTCTTTTCTTTGTTTCCGTGTTGGTTCTAACAAGATCCCGATCAATATGGCAACAACCTTCAGTAAAGCAAGAAAACAATCCAAATTCCACATGAAATAGATTTTCTCCCTGTTTTATCGAGTCACAACAGCTGATGAGATATTCTTGGTTGTTTCCGAGTCTCCCAGATTTGTACAACTTCTTTTAATATGGTAAGAAGATAAATTTGTCCTAACTCTTGCATATATCCCAAGATTCTCGTCCAAAAAGTCTTCACAGTCGAGAAGAAAATCTTCCCGCTGAAGTCTTCACAGGCTTTTCATAAAGCCTATGTGCCTTTATCAAATCTTCTCGGGGTGCCTTTATCATTTTTAATGGGGTGTTTTTAGCACTTTTTAGACGATTTCTCCATGATTATTTATACTTCCAAAAATACCTACAAACATAATAAAATACCAAAATTAGTATAAAAATGAGCACTAACAATATTTAGAATTGAGACAAATCAGACATAGAAACGTGTCTATCAGTTGGCGGATCGAATCCACCCCATGGCCTTCCTGCTTCTTTATGTATGTTGTAGGATTTCCCTCTGTCGAGCGGTATTCAAGACATGTTGTGTCAAACTAATTTCTTCCCGGGATTGATACCGGTTGAGTCGGCCCTTGTTGTCGCAGTCCAAGACCCATTACAGGAAAGAACTGATTTTTCCTGAGCATATTTGGTACATGTCGATTTCTGTAGTATAACACATGCGGGAATACTTGGTGGTCGGCTAGTTGTACTTTAAATTTGAGTGCATCCACTTCAATGTAATTTTTCATCATGGGGACCATGTTTTTAAAAACTTGATTCGATCTTATTTTATCTCTGCCATTGTCCACATGTACGATGACTTCTTTACTCCCCATTTCGAACCTGACTTTCTGGTGGAGTGAAGATGCGCAGATTCCATTCTTGTGTATCCAAGGGCGCCCCAAAAGCATATTAAAACTAGATTGTATTTTCATGACGAGAAATACAACTTGGGTTTTCTGTGGCCCGACCCATATCTTTAGATTGATTTCTCCAAGAGCGACTTTTTCCCCACTATCAAAACCTCTGGCCGTACGACAGCATTCATCGGCTTCTACGATATAACTCAAGTTGACCATCATCTTTTGCAATGTATTTAGAGTGCATATGTTAACGCATGCACCATTATCCATGAGGACTAATGGTACCTACATGTTTTCCCACCCTATTGTTATGTAGAGAGCCTTATTACGGTTTCTTCCTTCTGGTGGTAAATTATTATCCGTGAAGGTAGTAGTGCCCGATCTTCTGAATTGAGCGACTGTGTGCACCAAATCATTAGATTAATATATTAATATACTCATTGTTAATCATAAATTATCACCAACAAAAGAATAACATCTAGATCAGTGTTATCCTTCAAATTCTTTATATCACTGGATACGGAAGTTCTTGACTACCAAATTCTATTCATCCTAACCACCTAGTAGTAGATCACTCAGGGTGTAATTTGGTCGAGTGTTTTATATTTTTGAATTTATAGGTTAATCCTAGCAATTAGACTCTTAAATCAAGGTTCACATACTAGTGTTGTTCATACACACAATTGCTCCACAGAATCCCTCTGCAAGGTCTTGTGTTTTCTACTTGTATACGAGTCAATGGACGATTACTTATCTCACAACTCAATACTAGCACTACATTAAATTAAAAAATTAATTCGGTTGTACAACTAAACAATCATATTCTTTATAGTATAAACAAACAATAATCATATGAAGAACTTGTAGAAAACAGGGGGTTGCATTGGTTTCTTCTAAGTGGAAAGGGTAAGAAGGGGGAAGAGTTTGCAAAAATGCTCATTTGTTTGTGAATGTTTGATGCACATGTGATACAAAGATAATTTCTCAATAATTCATAACTAAAGAGTTCAACTTTGCAAAGGTATTTTGAAGTCGCCACCTGACTAAGAGGAGTCGGGATCCTCTTTAACTAGTTTGAATTCTTTCGGGAATACAATATATAATAATGACTTACATATTCATGGTCTGGTATTAGAGATTCTGGATAAGGAGATTCTAGTACGGGACGGGAAGGTGTTAGGCACCCATCAACCTCCCAACCATATGATGGCCTCTACTTCATGATTAAAGGGGAAAATGATTGTAATGTATCTTATCAAAGTGTAATATGCATGCTCATGATTATTGACCCACAACGGAAGGACTTGCCAAAAATAAGAAAGAATTTTCATATTTGATACATACGAGAACAAGGAAAATAATTGAGATTTAAAAAAAAAATCATCATGGATTCAACGTTTAGAGTTTAAGGAAACTCTAGGTATAATGAAAGAGAATTAAACGTAATCCTCAACTTGAAAGAGTATCACCTGGTAGTCTCGTCTGACTATAGATTCAACACTTAGAGTTTTACGGCAACTCTAGATGTAGTGGAAAAGGATTAAGGGAAATTTTATGCATGAAAGGTTATCTCCTAATAGTCTCATGTGACCATGGGAGAACCATTATAGTTTAGGGCAACTCTAAGTGTAATGGCAAAGAATTAAAGGAAATTCTAAACAGGATATAGTATCACCTAATAGTCTCGTGTGACTACAAGTGAAACATTAGAATTTAGGGTTATTCAAATTGTAATGGCAAAGAATTAAGGGCAACTCTAAGAATAAAGGAATATCACCTAGTAGTCTCGTGTAACTACAAGTGAAATATTAGAGTTTAGGGAAACTCCAAGTGTAAAGAAATTAGTCGAGTTTGACTCGCCTAACTTGAAAAACATTGTACAAATTTATGCACATGACCTATATGTATTTGTGACCCTTAATGTGAGATGGAAGACCATTTATACAACAATTGGATTCGTCTACATAAAATGTAGATTAAATGTGCAAGTATATGTGCGACCTTTAATGTGAGATGGAAGACCATTTGTACCCACACTTGGATTCGTCCACATAAA
>JAJJMC010029152.1:80492-128554 GCA_023531435.1 Papaver californicum
ACTTGGATTCGTCCACATAAAATATAAATTAAACGCGCAAGTATATGTGCGACCCTTAATGTAAGACAGAAGACCATTTGTACCCACACTTGGATTCGTCCACATAAAATTTAAATTAAACACACAAGTATATGTGCGACCCTTAATGTGAGACGGAAGACCATTTGTACCCACACTTGGATTCGTCCACATAACATGTAAATTAATGCGCAAGTATATGTGTGACCCTTAATGTGAGATGGAAAACCATTTGTACCCACACTTGGATTCGTCCACATAAAATGTAAATTAATGCTCAAGTATAAGTACGACACTTAATGTGAGATGGAAAACCTTTTGTACCCACACTTGGATTCGTCCACATGAATGTAAATTAATGCGCAAGCATATGTGTGACGCTTAATGTGAGATGGAAAACCATTTGTACCACACTTGGATTCATCCATATAAATGTAAATTAATGCGCAAGTATATGTGTGACCCTTAATATGAGATGGAAAACCATTTGTACCCATACTTGGATTCGTCCACATAAAATTTAAATTAATGTGCAAGTATATGTGTGACCCTTAATATGAGATAGAAAACCATTTGTACCCACACTTGGATTCGTCCATATAAAAAAAAGCCAATAGAAATACAGATTAATTAAGGTCAACTTTAACATGAACAATACTAGTTGATTCTGATATAGGATGGACGACCATTTGTTCCCATTTGTGATTCATCCATAATTAACAATAAAAGTGAATAAGTTTGGTTGCTATACCTTGAATGAAATAGTAAGCTTGGAAAGATCTTTACTTTGGGTAAGTATGCTAAAAGTAGTTAAAGTACTAGCAATTTAATGCTAATCTCTTAAAAACTTAAAGACAATACTTGATTGATTTAAACTATTTTTTTTTTGGTTTTTTGTTTGATAATTTTGTATGCAAATATTGAATATAACTAGTTACAAAGTAACCAATTATAGCATACAAACTAAGTACAATAGAAAACAAATGATTGTTTTAGTACTTGTAGCATTTTTGTTGGAAATGAATACATAGAGAAAGGTGTGAATGGAAATTGGAGTAGGAGGCTTTTTATGGAAAGATGTTATTTTTTCTTTAAGAAGTTGAGAGGTGTTCGAGATGGTATAGGGTGTGGAAGTGGTTTTTTTTCTTCTGTGCCCTTTTTGTGTGAAATGGTGATGAGTTTATATAGGTAGGGAGTGGGGTATATATATATATATATATATATATATGTGGGGAATAGTATGGAGGGTGAAGTGCAATGGGTACCTTAATAGTATTTGGAGTTATGGTATCAGATGAAATTGGTGGGAATGATAAAGATATGTTTGTTTTTATTTTTTGCATAGAAGAAGGAGGGATTAAATGATACAGTTGGGCGAAGTTGAATAAAATATTTGGTCGAGTAGAATAATCTATTGGGTCGAATAGAATAGTTGGTGGTAGAAAATTCCATGGATATTTTGTGTGAGGTATAATAAGGTGGGTGGGAGGAAAATGAATATGCTGCATAGTTTTTTTGGTTTCTCTGTTTCTTTTTTTCTTTTTTATTTTTTTTTATTACTAGGATGTGGGTTCCTAAATTGTTTTTCTTGTATCCGGCTCCGAAGTGTAAAAATTAATTTCTATCGTGGATGCGAAATTGGGGTGTCAGAACTTAAAATAAAATCATATATTAAATCAAATCATGTTTAGAACTTATTCTCAATCAATTAGGTTTTTAGTTACTCATGGATGTAGAAGCATCCATGTTTTACATATAAGAAAATAGATAAGAAATCGTTACGATAATGGAACCGCTCCTAAACCTTAGCTTTCTCCTCTTGTGTTTTTAATCTCCTCCAAGACTTGCAAAACTATGTAGAAAGTTGTAAAAATGTCTTCTTAATATCTTGGGATTCTCCTTATATAGTACTCATGATATCTAGGGTTTAGAATCCTTCTGGGACCGGGTTTTCTCTTTTTTTGAAGTCCAATTCGCAACAAACACTTTTAGTTACGGTTGGGAACTATCCCACGACCTAGCCGTGACCAAGTATGGGTTTTTGGATGATTTTTCAGGGTCACTTACGACTGGGTCATGTTATGCATTCCTGGACGTAACTGAGCCTGAGTTTCACTTTTATTCCTTTACCGTTTTGGCTATAACTCCTTCATCCGACGTCCGATTGACTTCATTCTTTTTGTATTGGCTTCGTCTCTTCGTCCTCGACATATTCATATATCTTCATCAATTTTTACGGCTATCTTGAATGCCTAGACTCAACCGTAAGTGAAACTGAAATTCATGTTTCAACACTTCAACTTGTCTATGTGTAGGTTGAGATGATTTCCTAGCCGTAAATCTGACACTTCTCTCGAACCTTACTTCTTCTACGGCTGGATTGAAATGATTTCTCATTCGTTAATCTGACGAAAATATCCTTTTCTTCCCAGGTCTACAACTAGGTTTTGATGTTTTCTTAGCCGTAAGTGGATCTGAAACTTGGTCCTTTCTTCTAACTTGTTTTACGGCTAGCTTTGGAGACTTTCCTAGCCGTAAATGATTCTGGATTTCTACTCTAAAAGTGTACTATTCAGCTCTAACTCCTCAGTTTCACTCCCGGAATAAACTCTTTTCTTTTCTTATCTCTTTTCAACACCATTTCTATTGATTTTCGGATGATTCACCTAAATAAACAAATAAAATAGAATATAAGAGTAATACAAGGTAATATGCAAGATTATAGCTAAAACAAGTATGGAATTGACACTATAAACATGTAAATTTTGCACTTATTAAATCCCACACACTTAGATTTTGCTAGTCCTGGAGCAAACGACTATCTAAACTAACCTAAAATAGAACAAATCCTTTTCGTCGAGGATACAATTACACTTAGCATGTGTAACAAGCCTTTAAACCCTTAGGTGTCCCTAGTGGACAAGTTATAGTCTCGTGAGGGTTTACAAGAGGTATACCCATAAAATTTACTCCAACTTCAAGTCACAAGCATCCAAAAATCTATGAGGACATAAAGTTTTTGCATACTAATAATAAGAAGTTAGAAATGCCAAAGAATATTATTCTCATGCTTAACTCTTGAGTTAGGAGAAAACCATCATATGAAAGAATCCAAGTTCAAGAGCGATCGAATGTGTCGACTTGTACCTCACCAATAAGGTTTTATGAAAGTTCACTCAAAAAACGCACTTTATGGTTCTCATGTGTGCAGCAGGAGTAAAGATGTAAATCATACACACGTTAAATGGTGGGAAGGAAAGGTAACCTTCCGAATTATATGAAGATCTTATCCCATTGAACGTGGGACGAAAAAGAATCCTTTTTTTTTCTCTCTTATGATCTCTAAGAAAGGAAATCAACCACTATGTAAGGATGGGAACGCTTACTTATCTTCTCACCGGTCTACAATCAACACCACTCACACAACATCCAATAGAAACGTCTTCAGTCTTCGGTCTTCAACTATTTATGATGAACTCTTGAACTTTATAGAACCTTGGCAATTGTAACTTTTTTCTCAATTCCATGGTGTTTGAAACTTCTTTATAGATTTCTTCTTCCCCACGGCCTTATTGAATGAATACAAAAAGAAATATACGCTAAATCAATATAAAACAATTTTTTTGTATATGTCTTTTTTTATATACGCTAATTAACTAACAAATGAAACTAATATGACCGTGGGAAAAAGGACTTTACCACTTGATTCTTCACAACTTGTATTATCTCGATATCATGAACTTCACTAACTCTTATCTTTTGATTTCATTCACTCGTTTACTTAGTCTTCAACTTAAATATAAATTTTTGCTTTTCTATTTGTTTCTTGCAAACCTTGACTATATTCAACTTTGTTTCGTAATTTTGTGTCGCTCCGCTTATTGATGATGATGTGTTTCTATTGCTGCTTTGTCAAGAGAATGGTTCCAACTGCAAACAGGACTACACGATAAAGGTAGCAATTCTGATGACACCCTCATGATTGATAGAATTATCACCCAAGAGATCAGAAAATAGTGCTGAAGGGGCGTGAGGTTGGATAACTCATCATTCTACCCGGAATTAACGTACCATGACACACACTCTAAATCATATTTTTTAGACAACTACAAAAAACTGAAGGTCTGGTGCCTCACTTGATGTAACAATAAGTAGTATCCACTAATGATTGATCATCAACTCAAAGACTAAATTCTTTATGCAGCGGTTTAAGTCCATTTTTGTTAGCTCTAGCCTCTCAACAACTAAGAAACCCGAATGTAGTTCTCTAATACTTCTAAGTTAAGTTATTTCGGTAAAAACTCAGTATGTAAACTTAGCTACAAATATACAAAGTTACTCTAATTCTCTAAAAGTTGGAGGTTTTCATGCAAATATGAGGTCAATCCGACATCGGATGAGGGAGTAATGATCAAATCAGTGAAGTATACAAAAGTATCCAGGAAGAATTACGGTTGGGTTTATTGGCTCGAACCCAACCGTAAATTTGGGGATTTTTGGAGCAAATTTTTGTGTCAGAATTACGGTTGGGTTGATTGGCTCGAACCCAACCGTAAATCTGGGGGCTTTTGGGTGATATTTTTGTGCCAGAATTACGGTTGGGTTTATTGGCTCAAACCCAACCGTAACTTAGGAGTTTTGGCACGTGTGTGGGCTTCTAAAACATGGAAAACATGGTCCCGGAAGGATTAAAAACCTAGATTTCGTGGATACTATATAAGGAGACATCGAAGACTTTAAGAAGGGACCTTGACACTTGAAAAACACAAGGAGAACAAGAATCTAGGGCCTGGAGTTGCAATTGATCATCACGATACCGAGGGTTTGCTTTATTCGCTTTCTTGCTTATTTTCCATGGATTTTGAGAAATCCATGATGAACTAAAATCTTCTTATTGGTTAGAGATGTAGTCCTAAGTTGGAAAACATGTTTATTAATTGAAGTATTCATTCTCATATGTTCATAATCTCTTCAATATCGCTTATGTTCTACCGTTTATAACGCCTTGTATGATGGATTACTTGTTTGTTTAAGTTGCAAATTAGATGAGCATGCATTGACATCTATAACTAAACTAGGGTTTGAGATCCGGAATTGTCGAAAGACCCTTGTTACAAGTAGTATAACATAGTTGTTAACGATGGGATGTTGCCATGCAATTATGTCTAGAAGCGTGACCTAGGTTAAATCCGAGTGGCTCTTGCGCCGGATTGCTTAGAATAACCTCAACTCAAAAACACCGTTGCTTTCATTGGGTTAAACTTGAGTGGCTCTTGCGCATTTGATGATAATAGGAGTTTTGCCGGAGTAAGCCTGCGATAGGATGCTTTAGGGTTATTGATATTGAGAGTGCATGAATATTGAGTATGATTTGGTTGATAACATGTTGGAAGATGGAAGATGAACTCTTTAACCAATGTTCTTTATCTATGATATTCGTTTTAATCTTTTTGCTTTAGTATAATTTAGTTATAATCACAACCAAAACCCCCCCTGTTTACATAATTAATCGAAAGTAATTAACAATCACCTGCCTCTCTGTGGGAACGAACTTGTTCTTATTACTATAATCTAATCTATATTAGTGAAGTAAGAATTAGTTTTGCTTGGCTGACAACCGACCAAATTTTGGCGCCGCTGCCGGGGAGGCATAGCGGATTGTTATTTGTTTTTGATTTCTTATTTTTTGTTTTTAGTTTTATTTTGATTTCTGATTTTGTTTTTTTTATTTTCTAACCTAGTTTTGAGAATCTTGTTTCAGGTACTTGTATTCCATGTACGGTGCACAAGATCAAGCTTATAATGGTAATCAATTTGGTTTTCAATATCAACCATATGATAATTTCCAACCATATGGGGAGTATAATCACAACCAATCCTTTGGTTATGACCAATATTCCACGTACCCTTTTAATTATTCTCATACATGCCAATCTCCTTATAGTAGGTATGTAAGTGAAAAATTACAAGGAGGGGGGGATAATTATGCTTGTGATGGTTTATCTAAATCTACTCTTGATCGTAATTATGATCATTCACCTATTCAACGGAAGGAGACAAGGTTTAGAAACTCTACCACAAGTAATGGTGTAAGACTACCAAGTTTGAGAGAACTTGATAGAAGGTTTGAGCAATTGATAGATGAAAGGGCATCAGGTGCAGAAATTATAGAAGCTAAAAGAGATTTGAGAATGGAACGTGAGCGATGTTATTCTATGGGATACAATGATGATTTTGAACCTTTCAAAAATCCTTACACCAGTGATGAAGTTATTCCAACTCCGAATCTGATTTTTGATGATAATTGTGTAGTTAACTCAACTCCTGATCTTAATAATAATCATTCACCCACTCAAAGGGAAGAGTCGTGTTCAAGAGATTCTACTGTAGTTAATGGTGGAAAGCGTGTGAATATTAGAAAACTTGCTCAGAAACTATACAAGTTGGAAGATGACGGAGCCCTGGAAGAGCTTCTCGAAGAAATTAATAGGACCATTCGTATGGAATTAAAAAGACGTTCTGATAAAGGTTGGGAAACCGATGAAGATTCTGATTACAGTGAGTCTGAAAACGGAGATGAGTATGTTGAGAATGAAACCAAATTGAGCAATAATGTGGAAGACCCAATTGAACTTGCCGAGGATGATATTGATAGTGTTGATGGCGAGATTCTTGTTGAAGCAGAAACTAATAAAGAACGGTTAGAAATTTTAGTAGAGGACCACAATACACAAGAGGTAAGTAATTCATTAGAAATTTTTGAAAAAGATAAGGATCCCATAATTCAAGAGACTTTAGAAGGTTTGACTGAACCTTTGCTTATTGATCATTTTCCTTTACCTCGTTTTGGCTTGAATGTATGTGTTTCAGAAGTATTGTTGAGTGACTTTGCTTCTAAATATCCGTTGTTGGAAATATTTGATTCTCATACTATGCAGGTTAGCAAACAAGTGTCTATAGAAGTTCCCGAATTCTATGTTCTTTATCCACTTCCGAGTGTGGAAAAGACTAAGTGTGGGGGAAACTTCTATCGAGTGATAACTTCTTTATTATTTATATGTACTAATGTTTGTGTGAAGTTAATATTTGCAATGCATATTTTTCTATGGGTGGATCCCCAAATTTTCAGATTTGTGGTCTATGGACGACCAAAAAGTCGGGCTGAAGACGTTAAACTAAGCGCTAAATGGGAGGCAACCCATTGGTTTTGTATTTCTATCTTTCTCTTTTGATTTTTTTTCTTTTCATATCATGTTAGGATTTCCCATCTTGATTTTATATTGGAGGAATCAATTTACATTGAGGACAATGTAAAGTTTAAGTGTGGGGGAGTAATTAAGCATATAGAGTTTTTAGGTAGAATTTTAAAACTGTTGTACATATTTGCATGAAAACCTTCAACTTTTAGATATTTTAGAGTCACTTAGTATACTTCTAGCTACTTTACATACAAAGTTCTAACCGAAACAACAGAACTTAGAAGTATTAGAGAACTATATTCAGAGTGCTTAGTTGTTGCGAGGCTAGAGATAACAAAAATTGACTTAAACTTCCGGTAGAGAATACAGTATTAGAGTTGTTTATCATTCAATACCCATGAGTGAGGCACCAAACCTTCAATTGTCCATTTAGAGTGTTTCATCTGCGTAAATTCCGGGTAGAATGATGAGCTACCTAACCTCACACCAATTGCAGCACTACTTTTTGATCTCTTGAGTGCTATTTCTATCAATCATGAGAGTGCCATCAGAATTGCTAACTCTATCTTGTAGTCTTGTTTGCAGTTGGCACCATTCTCTCGATAACAACAAGTCCATAGAAACACATCATCATCAACAAGCGGAATATCAAAAACTGCGGGAAAGTTGAAGACAGTCAAGGTTTAAAGCAACTATTCAGGAAAAAGCAAATTTCATATTCAAGTAAAGCAACTATACATTAGCAGAATTATATATACATGTTGAAGACGTATGTACAAAAGCGAAAGAAATCAAAAGATGTGAGTTAGTGAAGTTAGTGATATCAAGGCAATACAAGTTGTGAAGAATCAAGTGGTAAAGTCTCTATCCCACGGCCACAGTAGTTTCATCATTTATTTTTCAGTTTATATCTCATAAAATAATAATAATAATAAAAAAAAATAAAATAAGAGCTTATCATTGCTTTAGTGTATATTTGTTTTTTGTATTCATTCAATAAGGCCGTGGGGAAGAATAAATCTATAGAGAAGTTTCAAACAACAAAAAATTGAGGAAAAAAGTTACAAATTGTCAAGGTTCTACGAGGTTCAGAAGTTCATCATCAACATTCGAAGACCGAAGACGTTTCTATTGGATGTTGTGAGAGTGGTGCTGATTGCCAATCAGGTGAGAAGGTAAGTAAGCATTCCCATCCTCGCATAGTGGTTGATTTCTTTTATTAGAGGTCACTAGAAAAAAAAGGGGTTCTTTTTCGTCCCACGTTCTATGGGATAACATCTTCATATGATTCGGAAGGTTACCTTTCCTTCCTACTATTCAACGTGTGTAGGATTTCTATCTTCATTCCTTCCTGCACACATGTGAGAACCATAAAGTACGTCTTTTGAGTGTCAAGTTCATAAAATCTTGTTGATGAAGGCAGAAACATTCGGTCACTCTCGAACCTGGATCCTTTCACATGGTGGTTTTCTCCTAACTCAAGGAGTAAGCATGAGAATAATGTTCTTTATACTTCTAACTTCTTATTGTTAGTGTGCAGAAACTTTGTGCCCTCGTAGATCTTTGGATTCATGTGCTCTTGAATGTTTTGAAGTTGGGGATTAGTTTTTGTGGGTATACCTCTTGTAAACCCTCACGAGACTATAACTCGTCCACTAGGGACACCTAGGGGTTTAAAGGCTTGCTACACATGTTAAGTGTAACCGTATCCTCAACGAAATGGAGTTGTTGTAGTTTAGGTTAGTTTAGATTTGTAGTTTGCTCGAGGACTAGCAAAAGTCAAGTGTGGTGGAATTTGATAGGTGCATTATTTGCACTATTTGGATACTCTAATTCATTGATTTCTTGTTAGTTTTCATATCATTATGCTTTGATTTTGTTTGTTTATGAGTTTCTTAGCAGTTCTGAAGTGTATTCAACCAAAGAAGAGGTTAAAGGATAGAAACACAACTTTGAAACAAGAGTTCCAGGAAGATTTACGGTTGGGAAAGTACCTCAAAACCCAACCGTAAAAGAATTTGGTTTTGAAGACAAATTCCAGGAAGATTTACGGTTGGGTCTAGACTCTCAAACCCAACCGTAAAATTATTTGAAGAGATATGAAGATTTTGTCATTTCCATCTTATATATAATTGAAATACGAAGTCAAACCAAAAAGAATGAGGTCAATCGTACATCGGATGAGGGAGTAATGATCAAATCAGTGAAGTGTACAAAAGTATCCAGGAAGAATTACGGTTGGGTTTATTGGCTCGAACCCAACCATAAATCTGGGGATTTTTGGAGCAAATTTTTGTGTCATAATTACGGTTGGGTTGATTGGCTCGAACCCAACCGTAAATATGGGGGCTTTTGGGTGATATTTTTGTGCCAGAATTACGGTTGGGTTTATTGGCTCGAACCCAACCGTAACTTAGGAGTTTTGGCACGTGTGTGGGCTTCTAAAACATGGAAAACATGGTCCCGGAAGGATTAAAAACCTAGATTTCGTGGATACTATATAAGGAGACATCAAAGACTTTAAGAAGGGACCTTGACACTTTAAAAACACAAGGAGAACAAGAATCTAGGGCTTGGAGTTGCAATTGATCATCACGATACCGAGGGTTTGCTTTATTCGCTTTCTTGCTTATTTTCCATGGATTTTGAGAAATCCATGATGAACTAAACTCTTCTTATTGGTTAGAGATGTAGTCCTAAGTTGGAAAACATGTTTATTAATTGAAGTATTCATTCTCATATGTTCATAATCTCTTCAATATCGTTTATGTTCTACCGTTTATAACGCCTTGTATGATGGATTGCTTGTTTGTTTAAGTTGCAAATTAGATGAGCATGCATTGACATCTATAACTAAACTAGGGTTTGAGATCCGGAATTGTCGAAAGACCCTTGTTACAAGTAGTATAACATAGTTGTTAACGACGGGATGTTGCCATGCAATTATGTGTAGAAGCGTGACCTAGTGGCTCTTGCGCCGGATTGCTTAGAATAACCTCAACTCACAAATACCATTGATTTCATTGGGTTAAACTTGAGTGGCTCTAGCGCCAAGTTATTCGTTGAAAAGGATTCAAAGAGTGGCTCTTGCGCCTTTGATGATAATAGGAGTTTTGCCGGAGTAAGCCTGCGATAGGATGTTTTAGGGTTATTGATATTGAGAGTGCATGAATATTGAGTATGATTTGATTGATAACATGTTGGGAGATGGAAGATGAAATCTCTAACCAATGTTCTTTATCTGTGATATTCGTTTTAATCTTTTTGATTTAGTATAATTTAGTTATAATCACAACCAAAACCCCCCCTGTTTACATAAGTAATCGAAAGTAATTAACAATCACCTGCCTCTCTGTGGGAAAGAACTTGTTCTTACTACTATATTCTAATCTATATTAGTGAAGTAAGAACTTGAATTAATTTTGTTTGGCTGAAAATCGACCAGTCTCCTCCATTCTCATTGTACAACGGCAACGGGAATGGTCGAGAGCATAATTCTCGATTCTTAGAATCGTTAAGAGTGCATGAATATAACCAAGTGTTACGGCTCAAAGAATTCTCCAAATCTCTTATGGGGAGAGCTTTTAATTGGAAATCACTCTCTCAGACCTGGGAAGAATGTTCCAAAGAAACAACGAGCATCCGAACGAATACGTGAAGAGGTTCAGAACACAAGCTACGGACTGTCATGATCAGAACGTGACTGAACAACAATTGGTGGAGCTTTGCATCAATTGTATGATTCCTGTTTATCGTGCTTTATTAGAAAATTTACGATTTCAAAACTTCTCTGAGCTACATGAGGCCGCCAAGAGATCAGCAACAACTACTCCAGCCTTGCTAGAAAGAACAAGACCCTCCAGAGAAGAAATCCATGGAGACACCCGTGGAAGTAGACGTCTGGTGAACAAACCACATTATACCCAACACTCCATAGGTGTTGTCACTGAAGAAAGGGGCAAGAGAAAAACATCACCTCAATCGGCATCTCAGGCTAAGCGTACTGCATCAGCCTCGGTAAAAGCACTAACACCAATTCAAGGACCAGGCTCATTCAAGACTCCGCGTCAGACACAAACCAAGACAGATACAACAATCCCAAACTTCCATTTCCCCATGTAGGAGGTCCTCGATATGTTGGAATTATGGGTACAAAATGCAGCTATCAAGTTACATCTTGTACGACACCCACCAACTGAAGAGGACATGTCAAATCCAAAATAATGTCACTTTCACAGGTTTGTCAACTATCCCACCAGTGAATGCAACGGCTTAAGGCGTATCTTCAAGGAAAAGATCGACTCAGTGGAGCTATGCTTGAGGACTGAAGGTGTCCACAAAGATCCCCTTTCTGCCAGGATCTTTACTCTTTCTGGTGATTTCCTTAACAGAAATGTCCAATCCATGATGGAACGCATATGTGAACTTCTTTACCTATCGAAGGCACAACACAAAGATATTTTTACTGCTCACAATCATGTTGTGTCCAGTAAACATCTACTCTTCACCGAAAAATTCTACTATGTATCCCAAGCCCGTCGCGGAAGACATAGTCATCCAACACAATAAGAAGCCTAGTTTGGGACTTCTTACCACTGCCTGCCTCAAAGAAACCGAGTTCGAGCAAACACTAATTGATGCTGTAACTGATATTAATATCATCACTATCAAGACTCTGAGAGCTGCAGGAATTTACAGGCACGATGTTACACACTCACCAATTGTAATCAAGAATTCTGAAGGAAAGTTCAGGAGTGCATACGACTACATTACTTTTGAAGTAAAAATGGGTGACACCCAAACACATGTCAAGTTTCAAAGTGTCAAAGAAGATCCAAATTACGACATGATTCTGGGGCGCCCATAGGTCCATAACAGCAAGATATGATCAAATGCGTCTCATTTGCCGGCGGCAACGTCTCCAATACTCTCAAACAAACCAGCAAATCTCGAAGATTGCCTATCAGACGATTTTCTCTGCACAATGAATCTGGATGTGAAGTAGCTGGCAGGAGAGGACACATCATCATATGTCTGAAGGTTTCGTTCACAAGTAAGTCACATTCAACAAACTCCTTTGTAACCAGCGACCACGTCCCATCAAAGCTTGGAGACTTGACCCGGATATCAACCCTACTCCGACTCGGCGATGTGAATGAGAAGCTGATCTTTTTTAAAATTTTATCTAATGGGTATGGATTGTCTCTACTAGAGATGAGGAAATTAATAAACCGTTCATTCAGAAGACATGTCATGAGATAAGGGGCATGAACCCAACTCTTCCATGTCGGAGATACGGTAGGGAAAATTACAGCCTTTCCTGAAGAAGAGTCGTATCTTGTCACTGAAGCCTTGATCGGCGGTTACTACAAGCTTGTCAATACTGACAAGCCAGAAGGAGTGGTCATACATGGAAAGTGGCTTAAAGCTCACAACGCTTAAAGCAGTCTACTACCACCCCATAATATTTTCCTGTTTTATGCAATATTTGTAATTCCTCAAAAATGTTTGCAATATCTTACATTCATACTTATGATTTAAATTTATTAATCAAGCAAAGCATTGTTTCTTTTCAAAAAATATATCTTTGCAAGTCATTCAAAAAATCCCTACCTACTCAAAATCCCAAAATAAAACCACAAAAAATCATATGTATCATAAACCTATAAAACTCAGAAAGTCTAGAAAAACTCCTTGAAAACTAGTTCAACACCTTCAACATATTCCTTCTCCATTTGATCAAGAGCCTCAATCACAAGCTTCAACTTCCGAGAAACCCTATCAACATCACATTTAGCCTTGGCAACCGTCTCCAAGTTATAAGATATGTTTTTCTCCTGCAAATGCTTTTCAATAGCTTCTAAATAACCACGAAGCCATGAAAAATGAAGCTCTGCTCTTTCAGTATTATTCAAGGAATCCTTCCATTCTTGAAGCACCACCTTAGAAATTTCTCTACGGGGAAGAGAAAACATCTCATGCACAACTAGCAGCAGCACAGATACATTCTTCTCCAGAGTATGGTAGTTTTCAGGGTTACCTACGAAGAAATGACCAAACTTCTTTCATACTTTGGTATAAAACTCAGCATAGGGGGACGAAAAAATAAAGACTCTGATGCACACATGTCCATGACGAATTCTATCAAACTTGAAGTTAAAATTAACCCTAGTATTCGGGTATTTATCTGAAACAATCTTCATCATATGATCATTTTGTACGATAATGCCACTCGGAGTGCTTTCTTCGACAACCACATCAGAAGGAGCTCGCTCGTGATTTTGATATGGAAAAGACACATAACCATCACCATGACTCATGGTAATCTACAATCGTTCACCTACAAGTTCATCTCTCTGATTTGATTCATTCCCCCCCTAAAAATGGGGACATTGTAGAGATAATAAGCTAAAATAGCTTAAACATAAGGAATTGAAGCATAGATCATAAAGTTCATAAAATATGTCCATTAGAAACCTAAACATTCATTAAAAATTATTTTGGGTCACAACATATAGTTTAGAAAATATATGAGTCGTTTCGGAAAAATATCGTCTGAAACGTTTTTGCATAACCTTCCGGAAGAACTAAAGCTGGCGCTAATTGGTAAATAATTTGGGGATGATTTATATACCAAATGATTCATATGAATGTCTATTACAACATGCTAAAAGGGCGCGCCAATTAGACGAGTGAGCTAATAAGGGAAGACAAAACGGTTGACTATATGATAGCTGAAAACCTACAAAATTCTGCCTGGAAAAGTTCTGGACGCGTGGTGTCAGGTATTTTTCCATGACGTTGTTAGGATTTCATAGAGCCTTTTATGGTCTTGTCCTGTAAATGGACCTTTATGAGACTCACCTAGCAAACGGACTCCAAATTCACCTCTTATCTAAAGAATGAGAGGTCAATCACCCCATTCCTACTTCGGACGAAGATTTTACGGATGTTACGGTAAGAAGACATGAATCTGAATTTTTCTCAGTCTTTCATGAAATCATATATGATTCTACACATTTGGTGGTTTAATAGTTATAATCATGATATTATGATTCTAAAAGAATAAATTAAACTTACTTGGAGATGTGACAATCCATCGAAAGCAGAAGGCACTTCATAGTACGAATCACCACCAAGTTCTTCGTTTTCAGCTCCAGATTCTTCAATTACTTCAGTATGGGATGATATTTCAGGTCCGTTGTCATCTTGGTCTTCTTCCTCCGTACTTCCAACCGCAGCAGTACTTTCTGATGCTAGAGTACTCGTATTGCTAGTTATATAACAATAAAAATTATCCATAAGATTCAGAATTCATTAAGTTCAGCAAGACGAAAATTTCTACAACTCAAGAATTTTTGAAAAAAAATTCCACTTACAACATAAGGTGTTGAGGATCCAATAACAGTTGGGATGCCAAACTTGAAAGGTTGAATACTCAAGTTACCTTAACGAATTACCCCCTCAGACTATGTAAAAATTGCTCATCAGGAGAAGATATAGATTTATTTCATACAGAAAGAAAAAGTAAGAGAAAACACAAGACGCTTACCTTCTTCAAAGGATGATCTCCACTTCCAGGCATAATTACCCGTGGTCCATTCTCCCCATCCCGAGGAACGACGTTCACTATAATATCAGGTGTAGAGTGTTCTGGGAACCATGACAATAAGAAACGAATTAAATACTTAATTACTAAGTAAATAATGGTAATTAAACGGAGAATGATTTGAGATACCTGTGTTAAGTTGACGATCATATCATGCCTCGCTCAAGAACTGATTATCAATTTTGTTCGATCTGCTAACTCTTTCTCATAAGGCTCAATGCGTACATCAGAAGGCTCACTAGACACAAAGTTCTCAAGGGGAGTCAGTTGTGCAATTCAGAAACTGGCATATTCATTAGTGACACGTCCTTTCCTATCAGCCTGGAGGAAAGAAATTCTTCGATCAAGAATGGTATGAGCACCCTCAGATTGCTGAAGCACGTCTATATGAGGCACCTTAGTGCAGTAACGAGGAATAAACTGATCAAAACCCATTTTCCGAGCCGCCCTATCGATGTTATACCGCTACATGACATAGCTATTGGAGCAAAAACCAAGAATGTACCCTGGGGTACAACTAGTCATAAAAGTCGCCTCACCAAGCGTAGTAGGAGTACCCGTACCACTTGGGCCAGATCGTAGGACAATTTCAGAACTCTCAGCAAAGGTCTTCGCCGGAATCACACGTGGAAACTTCAAACCCCAAGGTATAAAGTTCACCTTATTCGCATTGTCATTAAGATAATAAGACTAACAGAAGAAGGTTTCTTCTTAATCCAACGGAGTATTCTAGCGTACTCCATCTCAACACTTGGGTAAGAAGGTTTGCCTTTGGCGCATATTCAGGAAAATGTTCACATAGCCAAGCTTGCATAAACATAACAGGGATGAAAGGATCTACCTTGGCATGACCGTTGGAAATCCTCATGTCACGAATAAAAAAATCCAAATAAGAGTATAAATAGCAAAAAAACAAACTACCAAGAGGAAGATTCTTGCCACCAGCAAGAGCAATAGCAACTCAAAACAAGTGAAGGCTTCAATTGGCCTCCAGGAGAATCTTCGAACACATCTCTAGAAAGCCAAAGTACAAGGAATGCAGAAATACATAAAAGATCGTCAACAGAAAGGCCGTCGACACTCGAACTTCCATTCCACCAGTGTTCAATCCAAGCCGAACAATTTTTGTTATCGCAACGACCAGGCTTCTGCAATTCTTTTATTTTCTGAATAAATATGGTGTTATGTTTCATCTCTTGCTTCGACCATTCAACTGGAATGCTACCAACAGCGGGCATTTGCAGCAAGACCTCCACATCCTCCAAAGTAATTGTTAATTCACCCCAAGCGCATGTTGCCAAAAGGGTTGGACCGCACCCACGAGAAGCAAATGCAAGCAGACCCTTTATGTCTTTAATAATTCTCAGAGTCTCAGACACTTGCACAACATGGAATATCCCAGCATTTTCCAAAACCATCTTCACTTGAGGATTCTTAAACATAAATTTATCCTATCCAGTTCATTCAGGCAAAGGAACTTGGAACGTCTTAAAATCAACAAATGAAGGCATATATTCTCTTCTCTGCAAACAACACCTGACAAGAGCCCGTGGATAAATACCCTGAGGATGAGGAGTACTATTGATGCTTGGAATAAAATTGCCAACATAACCAGAATCAACAACCTCTTCAACAACACCATCAAAAAGCTTATCATAAAAGCTGGGCACGTCATCTAGAGAAATAATATCATAGTTTTCGCTTCTGCCACGATTAGAAGCAGTGGTAGCATTGTTTTCCTGATTGATAGACATATACAATTGGTTCGAATAATATTCGGGTCAACAATTGGGCAATCATATGCAAGAAAAATTACTACAAACTCTAGTGTACCTGGTTAAAGCTCGACAACATTGCAGTGAAGCCAATGATGATTTATCTCAATTAGAGACAACATGTGGGATTGGAGTTCACCTGCAAGAGGAGATCCTTACCAAGTCAATAGCATTCTTATATAATCAAGCAAGCAAAGGCAACTGAAATGTGTGAGCAAACATATTGGTAACTGTGAGTTAATTCTCACGTAAAAAAAATGAGGGACGTGAAACAATTTTCATGTAAAAGAAAAAAAAAAAAAAAAGAAGGTTAAACCCTAATATTATCTGACGCGATCACCAATCAATTGGTGTTGGATCCAACGATGTTGGGGAGTTGCTGACGCTAATAAATCTTGGTGGTGGAGACGCGAAGAGCTGTTGGCGAAGAACTTTTTCTGATGGAAAAAGGGAGCAGACGAGGATGGAGTAATAACTCCATTGATCGAGTGAGATATATATATATAGAGGATTTCTCCCTTTGGGTCAATATTCGGTTGGGTAAATCCAACCAAGCCCCATTCTATGAGATGACCTTTGGTTCCGTAATCGCTACCCGTTCATGCTAACAGTCACGCCCGCGCTAGCCAACCTTTCCTGTAGCTGCTACGCAGAATTCCCAATGTTGCTTATTGGATAAAAATTTGCTAAGCTTGCACCAGCGAAACAAGTCTATAATGACATGATGCATACTCAAGAATTATGAATAAAATTTCTGACCCGACATCAGAATTATTAATACATACCGATATCTTACACTCCGCAAGAGAATTAAAAATGCATACTCAGTTCCTGGATAAATTAGCCTTGTAGCTCTTTTTGCATATATATATATATATATATATATATATATATATATATATATATATATATGCGCCATAGAAATTTCATAGCCTTACGCAAGTAAATCTTCGTTATTTCATGTGCATCCATGCTAACTATTTATATAAAACAGAATTTACTGATTATACGAAATTCCGAACATTCAGAATAGAGGCTATGCCATATCTGAATTAAAAATGCTAATTAGATGCATACCATCTAATTGCAGAGTCGCATCAAGCATTGTCTCAAGTTGCAAACTTCCACATCTTGAATTTTTTTTGTATGCACTGCACAAAAGTTACACATAAATGCTAGCATTAAATCTTATACAATCGAGAAACTCTAAATAAGCCTTAGTTATGGCTACAACATTAATAATTGTTAAAGCTAGTGGTGCATAAGCAATACCATGGCACTAGCAAGTGACATCTTTAGCGAACCCTAGCCAGATTTCCAACACTAATGAGTAGCACACACATGTGCCAAAAGGTTAAGATAAAGCCAAGAAGTCAACAAAGCACGTGCCAAACAGGCCCTAGCAGTGCTAGCGTTAGCACCAGCAACATTAGCGTCAAGCCTTGACGCTTACCACATTGCTAACATCAACAGTATTAGCGTCAAGCCTTGACGCTTATCACGATGCTAGCACCAGCAACATTAACGTCAAGCCTTGACGCTTACCAGGACGCTAGAACCAACAGCATTAGCGTTAGGCCTTGACGCTTACAGTGACGCTAACACCAACAACATTAGTGTCATGCCTTGACGTTTACCACGGTGCTAGCACCAACAATATTAGCGTCAGGCCTTGATGTTTACCACGTTGCAAGTACCAGCAACATTAGCGTCAAGCCTTGATGCTTACCACGGCCCTAACAAGCTATCACTAGCGTCAGCCTTGACGCCTAGCCACGGTGCTAGCCTTTACCCCTTTCATCACTCGTGTCAGCCTTTCCTCTTACTATTAGCGTCAATATTAGGCATTAACATATGTGTTGAAACAAATTTATCAACAACATTATCTTATAACAAACTCACTTGTTTTGAGTCCATGACTCCACTAACTCTACGAGGAAGCAAAACAATTACATGGGGGATTAAACATGGGGTTTTGGACTGGTGGTTATAGCAACATGGGCGTGGTTGATAGGTGCATAAATCATACATTTTAAGTAGTTTTTCCTGACCCTTATTTGCTATATATGAGTGAATTACTATGTTTTATCATTACTTTCGAAGTTTAGTTGTCTTTTCAGGTTACAGTTCAGAAACCTGCAGAATGGAGCTGTATGAGAAGAATTACCGAGGAGCCAGTAAAACTCTGCTTAATTCAGGCCTTTCACCCTCCACAGTGTAGGAAATTGAATTATGAAGCCAACGGCGAAAGAACGAGGTCATTCTGATCTCATATGAGGAAGTTATGGGCAAAGCCACATGGTGGCAAACTAGCTTGTGCTGCTAGCGCCCAGGCGCTAAGTTGGCTGAACCGTAGGTGCTAAGGTGCTAAGTGGTTAGTTGGAGGTGCTAGAGTGGCTTGGTGGTGTAGTAGCTAGCTTGGGGAAGTCATATGGTATTAGGAAAGAATTTGGAGTTGCTATATCTTGTTGGGATGGAATAAGGAAACTTAGCACATTTCCTAATTCCACTAGGATTGTGAAAGTGGCTAACTCAAGTTCTATAAAAGGAACTCAGGCCTTTCTCGTGGCAAGCCTTTTGGAGAGGTAGCTATAGCACATATTGGAGGTCCAAGGGATATTTGGGGGTCAGGTTTACTACACAAGGCAGGACACAAGTCTACTCACGTAAGGAAAGCTAAAAACGCAAGGATTCTCGGCTAGGCTGGACTTATCATTTTCTCGGCTGGAATTTCCCTTACGTATAAGAGGGAGAAGTTGGCTGGAAATAGAGGAGAATCGAATTCACGTTATCATACAGGAGATTAGGTTGGAGGAGAAAAAAAGAGGCGCAAGCACACAACAAAGGAAAAGGGGACATCGCAACTTGAAGGCTGGCCACTTTTTCATACAGGCGATTCTGCAGAAACAATTCTTCGCTATCTTTCCGGGTTGGATTGTATTTTCCTTATTGATTTCCATGGGTTTTGAGAAACCCATGATAAGCTAAACCCTCTATATTGGTTAGGGATGTAATCTGAAGTCGGAAAACATGTTTATCAATTGAATGGCGCATGCTCACATGTTCATGTTGTTTTTAATATCGTTCATGTTCTACTGATTATAATGCCATGTATGATTGATTGTTTGTTTGTTTGAGTCGCGAATTGAATAAGCATGCATTGATATCTACAACTAAATTAGAGTTTTCGATCCGGAATTGTCGAAGGACTCTGGTTACAAGTAGTATAGCATATTTGTTAACGATACTTAAAATTGCCATGCAAGTATGTGTAGAAGCTTGACCTAGGTTGAATCCGAGTTGCACTTTGCGTCGGGTTACTTAGAATAACCTCAACTCACAAAGACCATTGCTTTCATTGGGTTGAACTTGTGTGGTGCATTACACCAAGTTATCCAGTGTTAAGGATTCAGAGAGTGGCGCGATACCCTCTCTGATGATATTAGGAGTTTTGCCGGAGTAGACCTGCGATAGGATGCTTTAGGGTTATTGGTGTTACTAATGCATGAATGTTGAGTATGCTTTGATTGATAACATGTTGGAAAACTGACGATGAATTCTCTAACCAATACTTCTCTCTCTGATATTCGTTTTTATTAATCTGCTTTAGTTTGTTTTAGTATAATTTAGTTAAAATCACAACAAAAAACCCCCTGTTTACTTGCGTAATTGAAAGTAATTAACAATCACTAGCCTCTCTGTGTGAACGAACTTGTTCTTATTTGCTATACTTTAATCTATTTTGGAATAGTAAGAACTCGATTATTTTGGTTGATTACGACACAACCAGTGGTAACACCCCATGATAAGGAAGTTACAAAGTAGTGGTAAGGCTGAAGCGGTTAATGGAGTAATGGTTTCCCAAAGATTCCAAGACGGTTATACCATTATCCCCACGACTTCCACTTCTTCATATCTTCACTACCTCCATTACTTTACAAGCAAACGTGTGTATTCTCAACTATTATAAATAGGCTACTTAGCCTATATCAGAAACACAACAAGCTTATCACTCTCTCAAGCTCTGTTATTTTCTTGATAGTTCAGCCTCTCTACACACAATTCAATACAAAAATTTATTCAACTTTCTTTGCTTCCCTCCCCTAAGATCAACCCATTTTCTCTCCTTGTGACTGAAGCAGCACGGAACGGCTAATATCGTGGTTTAGGCTTGCCCTGTATGATTTTGAATTCCGAATCTAAATAAAGTACTTCTACAATATATTGTTTTGCCTAGAATCAATTTTTAGGTATTAACATTAATATGGCTTTAATCTATGGTCATTGACCTTGGAAACTGTCCCATCTCTGAGACTAGTGATCTCAACTGCACCATGAGGAAAAACATTAGTAACAACATATGGTCCAATCCAGCGGAACCTTAGCTTTCCAGGAAATAATTTAAGACAAGAGTAAAATAAAAGAACTTTATGTCCCACAATAAAATTCTTTCGAGAAATCATCTTGTTACGGAAAAGCTTAATCTTCTCCTTATATATACGGGAACTCTCGTAAACATCATTATGTATCTCTTCTAGCTCGTTAAGTTGTAACTTTCTTAGCTTCCTCGCTTTATCATACTCCATGTTGCACATCTTTACCGCCCATAAAGCCTTATGTTCAAGTTTAATCTGGAGATGACAAGTTTTTCCATAAACCAACCGGTATGGAGACATGCCAATTTATGTCTTGTATGCCAATCTATACGCCCACAATGCATCGTTGAGCCTCAAGCTCCAATCTTTTCAAGTAGTATTAATGGTTTTCTCTAAAATAAACTCAATTTCAAAATTTGAAATTCAAGCTTGCCCACTAGTTTGTGTGTGGTAAGGCGTACCAATCTTGTGTGTGACGTTGTACTTCTTAAGAAGAATGTGGAAGGATTTTCGAAAGTGTGAACCTCCATCACTAATAACCACACGTGGTTTTCCATGTCTAGCGAAAATATTTTCCTTCACAAAACTCACAAACAACTTGAGAATCAGTAGTAGGGATGGCTTTAGCTTCCACCCATTTTGAAATATAATCCACAATAAGAAGTATATAAAATTTTCCATACGAATAACAAAAGGGCCCATAAAATCAATTCCCTACACATAGAATATTTGTACATCAAGAATTAGTGTGAGTGGCATTTGATTTCGAGCACCTAGATTGCCCGTTCGTTAACATCTATCACAAGATTTGCAAAAAGCATATGTATCCTCAAATAAAGTGGGCCAATAAAAGCCACTTTCAAGAACTTTAAGAGCGGTATTTTAGAACCAAAGTGGCCACCACAAGCATAATAATGACAATAAGATAGAATGGATTGAAATTCAGAGTCAAGTATGCACCTGCGGATAATCTGATCAGCATAATATTTACACAAGTAGCACTCATCCTATACATACTTCTTGGCTATCTTCTTAAGTTTCAGCTTTTGAGAATGTACTAGGTACCTGCCTTGTAACCAAGTAGTTCACTATATTAGCGTACCAAGGTGTTGAAGCATCGATTGAGAAAAGTTGTTCATCCGGAAAACGATCTTGTAAGGGAAGTTCTTCTTCATAAACAACAAGTCTAATAAGATGATCTGTAACAATATTCTCAACACCCTTCTTGTCTCTAATTTTTATGTCAAATTCTTGCAACAACAGAATCTACCGTATTAGCCTTGGCTTAACTTCTTCTTTCTTGAGTAGGTACCTAAGTGTTGCGTGATGAGAATATACAACCACTTTTCTACCCACCAAGTATGATCTAAATTTTTCTAATGCAAACACTATAGGCAACAACTCTTTCTCGGTGGTAGAATAGTTGACTTGCGCATCGTTTAAGGTCCTAGATGCATAATAAATCACGTGGGACAATTTTTCCACTCTTTGACCGAAAACAGCTCCAAATGCATAGTCACTTGTATCACACATCAACTCGAACGATAAACTCTAATCAAGTGACTAGATAATTGGTACAGTTGTCAACAATTCTTTCAATCTTTCAAAGGCATCTTTGCACTCCTGGTTGAAGTTAAAAGTAGTCTCGTTTGCAACAATTTGCACATCGACATCGAGATTTTGGAGAAATCCTTGATAAATCTCCTGTAAAAACCTGCACGACCAAGAAACGAGTGAATCTCCTCACCGAATTGGGGTATTGTAAGTTTCTTATTAAGTTTATCTTTGCTTTATCTACTTTAAGCCCTCTAGAGGATATAATGTGACCGAGCATTGTACCATGGTTTACCATAAAGTGACATTTCTCCCAATTAAAAACAAGATTAGTGTTTATGCATCTTTTAAGTACAATTTAAGATTTATTAAGCAAATATCAAATGAATCTCCATGAACACTAAAATCATCCATAAAAACCTCAATGATGTGTTCCACGTAATCAGAAAATGTACTAACCATACATCTCTGCAAAGTGGCAGGCGCATTGCAAAGACCAAACGACATCCATTTATATGCAAATGGCATCCGGAGCAATAACAATCTAATTATAACCCGAATAACCGTAAATCAATAATGTGTATATCTCGACAACGTCTCTAACATCTGATCAATGAAAGGTAAAGGAAAGTGATCCTTCCGGGTAGCAAGATTAAGCTTTCTGTAGTCTATGCATACTCTTAATCCTGTTTGAACTCTTGTAGGAACAAGTTCATCATCTTGATTTCTGACAATGGTAACACCTGACTTCTTAGGTACCACATGTACCGGACTAACCCATTTGCTGTCAGAAATTGGGTAAACCACCCCCACACTTAGCAATTTGAGGATCTCTTTCTTCACGAACTCCATCATTGAGGGGTTAAGCCTACGTTGAGCATTACGTACTGGCTTTGCATCGTCTTCCATTAAGATTATATGCATGCACATGGATGGACTAATGCCCTTGATATCAGCAATCGTCCAACCAAAGGCAGTTTTGTACTCTTTCAGAACCCTAACCAAACGTTCTTTTTGTACTACTGTGAGATTCTTTGGAATAATAACCGGAAGCTCTTCCCTATAACCCAATAAAGTATACTTTAAGTGATCATGCAGAGGCTTCAGTTCTAATTTAGGTGCCTGCACAACAGAAGGTAAAGGAACCTTATTAGTTACGGGCAAAAAATATATGAAATATTACCCTTTGAGCTTCTTGTAATGCCGCTAAATCACCACACATCTCCACATATTCTTTTGTTACGTCAATGTCCAAGTTATGCATCCCATGGACGCAATATCAATACTACGTCGCAACACAGTCCCAAGTTCATATTAACTACTCAAATCAAACATCTGCTGAGCTAACAAATCAATAACATCAATAGAGAATGCAGAATAGACATCACTTGGATAACGCATAGCTTCAAAGATATTGAAGAGTATATTTTCTTTATCAAACTCCATAGTAAGTGTCCCACTATCGACATAAATCTTTGTACTTGCAGTATTCATAAACGATCTCCCAAGAAGTAATGAAGCAGACAAACAATTATCTCAGTTTTGTATATCCATATGTAGATGGTAAGATTTTGACAAGGGTCAGAATTGTAAAATCTCCCTTCTTCTTAGTTGAAGTAACATAGAAATATACGCACATACCTATGCGCATACTGCTAATTTCACATTATAACACAAAATATTGTAATCCTAATTATATTCCGTAGGCGAATTGAGGATACAATCTCTACAAAAGGCTACAAATATTCTATGCTAACAGTGTAGTTTATAATCTCTATATAATAAGTCTCAAGCTCTTAGATGGGTTCCCACTAGTATAGAGCAACTTGAGTCTTCTCTAAACAACTATAAACACTTTAAATGGCTTCACATCCTCCTCAATACTCATAATATTTATGTCATATCGAACTGGTCTCAAGTCGTATAAATTCCACGGATGGATTCCTTGAACTTGTCTCGAGTGCGCATCGATATCCCAGTAACATCTATCAAATTCGGGAATAGTTGAAATGCTTAAACCCAATAATATACTCTAGCTTAACGTTTTGTTCGCAACGAACTCTTCTCAAATTGCTCTTCCGTGCTCAAATATACTACTTTAGCACTTTATTTAAATATAAGCCATAAATTATGCGTCACTCCTCTCGGATGCGCCACAAACAAGAAGCAATGCCTCAAAAGACGCATTGACCCTCTGAGTTAGGCTAACCCTAGCCTTTTTTCCTGTCAGCGCCAAGTTAGCACCATCTAGTTGGCTTAGCACCACATTGGCGCTAGTTCGCCACCTTAGTGCTTGAAAAGCGCTAACTAACTTAGCATGGCCTTAGCTAGCACATCTTGGCCTAATAAGGCATTAGCTAGCGCGTCACCACCTTAGCACCTTAATCTGAGCGCTAAACGTGCTAACCCTAACACCCATGCCTTGTCCTGATGCGTCCCCGAGAGCCGACCCAACCTAGATAATGTGTCGTAGACAACGCGTCCACTTGGTCTTGAAGCGTCCACTTGGTCCCGACACATCCTTTTTTTCCATGTGCATCCTCTTGGTCCCGACGCACCCTTTTGGTCCCGGCGTATCCTCTTGGTCCCAACGTGTCCACTTGGTCCCGGAGCGTCCGCTTGGCTCCAGCACGTCACCTTGGTCAGCGCCTCTCTAGATCTAGTAGGACCCTAGCCTAGCCTGTCTCCATGTCTAGCGAGAACCTTAGCCTTGGCGCGTCCCAAGCCTTGGAATCCCCCATCCTTGCGCATCCCAGCGGAGCGCCCATCCTGGCGCGTCCCTCCCTCAGCTGGAGCGCCTCCCTTGGCCTTATCGTCCTCCTTGGAACAAGTACTTCCTTGACTTTGGGGAAAGTACTTCCTTGACTTTGGCGTAAGTGCTGGCCTTGCTATCTACTTCCCTCAAAAATACGCCCTTGTTTCCGATATTGGTCTAATACCAAATCTTATATGGTTTTCTAACTGGTTTTCTTGCTTAAGAATCCATTTACGATTTGGCCTCAAATGCCTCTAAGGCTTACGCTAAGTCACTTCTGAGATAATACTTAGTCATTAAATGTTCCATGTTACTTCAAAGAAAGTAATGTGACTCCTTTGAACTATAAATATATGATTCTCATATATTCGAAATAAGAACAGACAAGATAATCAGTTAGGAGAAACTAAACATACATAAATAGCGATTCATCTCAGAGATAATCCTTTCTCCTTCGCATATTACTTATCGCACTGATATTTCTCAACCTTCTTTGCTTCCCTCCCCTAAGACCTACCCAATATTTTCCACCTTTATGATTGAATCAAGACGTGAACGGCCATTTATTTGTTTAGATTCGTCCTGTTTGATTTTGATCTCTCGAACCTAGTTGAAAGTATGATTCTATCGTACATTTTTTTTCACCTTAAAACACCACAATATAGAAGTCAACCGGAAAAATCAATGCATTCACTTGAACCAACACGTTCACCACGAGTCCCTTAGAATATATGTTAGACTTATTAGATAACTGAATTATAATACTTGTCTCTTTTAATGATCCAAGATTCAAAAAATCATAAATATCGGATGACATAACATTAATGGATGCTCCCAAATCAAGCAAAGCACGCTCAAATCTGCAGTTACCAATATTAACCGGTACCGTGAAACCCCCAGGATCACCTCACTTTGCGGGCATCTTCTTCAAAAACATAGTTGAAGCACTTCACCCACCTGAGTAATTTTGTTAGCAATCAACTTATCCTTCTTTGCACACAGTTCCTTCATAAACTTAGCATACCTAGGTACCCGTATGATGTCGTCAATAAGTGGGATGTTGATTTGGATCTTGCTGAAAATATCCATAATCTCCTTATCTTGAGCTTGCTTCTTTTACTTGGTAAAACGACTAGGAAAAGGAGGTGGAGTAGTAAAATTAGGAACCATATCCTTAGGTTGGCCGGTTGGAAGTGGCTTTTCCTTTGGAACAGTATTCTACAGGCACTATTTTGTCTTGTTTTATCTATCCACTACCCTGCTTCTGCTGACTTGAATCTACAACTTCCCTTCTACTTCTAAGCATTATTACGCTAACATTCTCTCTTATATTCACAAAAGGTTGTTAGGGAAGCTTTTTTGATGCTTGTTCCTTCACTAGATTCATATCGGTCGTCATTTGCCCTATTTGAGTCTGCAAGTCCCTAATGGCAGAATCGGTCTTCTGCTGATGTTGTTGGTTCAGATGCTGACTTTGTTGGAACATAGATGAGATACCTTGCATCATGGTAAATCATCTTCTCAGAGGCGTCCTCCTTTGGAACTTGAGTTTGTGGTTGTGGTTTGAATTGTGGTTGTTGGAAACCACTTTTTCGCCCGTATGGATTAAGAGTTGCAGCTTGCTTATTTGCATAGCTGAAATTTGAGTGATGTTTCCAACCAGGGTTATATATATTAAAGTAGAGATCATACCTTGGCCTCTGATTAGGGAACACAGTGTTCACCTGTTCGTCCTCTTCTTCATAAGTAGGAATAATCACTGCATACATTCGTTGCACTACCTTCTCTATATTGTTCAACCATTGTTCCGATTGTGAAGACTCTTCTATCTCTCTAACTCTTCTGAATGTGAGTTTTTCCTGGTATAAAATTGTTGTGCATTTGAAGCCATACTGTCAATCAAACTAGTTGCCTGCGAGATTATCTTTTCAATAAGTGTACCTCTTGCAGCTGCATCAATCAAGTTTCTCAGTTCTGGGAGTAATCCTTCATAGAAATATTGAATGATGAGTATTGAGGATATTTTATGGTATGGGAAGCTTGCCAACAACAGTTTGTACCTCTCTCAGTATTTATAAAGAGACTACCCGATAATTTGTAGAATACTACTAATTTCTTTACGACAGATACCGCCTTAGAAGCAGGAAAATACTTCTCTAGTAATAGCTTTTTCATATTTGTCCATGTTGTAATACTTCCTGGAGGAAGGTAAAACAACCACTCTGCTAAGCCTGTCAATGAGAATGGAATAATCCCCGACAACGGCAAATTAGTGATCTTATTTCCACTCAATTAAATAATAATATAATAAAAGTCAAGTTTTTTCCTACATGGAGCGAGGTGTTTCAGTTGTTTAAAGTGTCACAAAGGGGGTTTTGTTTTAAGTTAAAAATAACTAACAAAGCAATTAGTACTAATTAAGATGTAAACGATGGAGAGAGATATGATCGAGGAATCTTTTTTCTTTACTAAAAAATCATTGGATTAGTATATTCTTATACTCATTGTTAATCATAGATTATCACCAACCTAAGAAAAACAGCTAGATCAGTGTTATCCCCAAAATTCCTTATATCACTAGATACGAAAGTTCTTGACTACCAGATTCTATTTATCCTAACCACCTACTAGTAGATCACTCAGAGTGTAATTTGGTCGAATGTTTTATATTTTGTGAATATATAGGTTAATCCTAGCAATTAGGCTCTTAGATCTAGGTCCACTTACTAGTGTTGTTCATACACACAATTGCTCGGCAGAATCCCTCTGCAAGGTGTTGTGTTCTCTACTTGTGTACGATTCAATGGACGATTATTTATCTCACAACTCAATACTAGCACTAGATTAAATTAACAAATCAATTCAGTTGGCCACCTAAACAATCTATCAATCAATCATAAACATTCTTCATAGTATAAATAAATGATAATCATATGAAGAACTCAAAATATAATCATATATTAAATCAAATCATGTTTGAACTTAGAATTCATCCTCAATCAATTAGGTTTTTATATACTCATGGATGTAGAAGCGTCCATTTTATACATATAAGAAAATAGATAAGAAATAGTTACGATAATGGAACCGCTCTGGGACCCTAGTTTTCTGTTCTTGTATTTTTAATCTCCTCCAAGACCTGCAAAGTTGTGTAATAAGTTGTAAAAATCTCTTCTTAATGTCTTGGGAGTCTCCTTTATATAGTACTCATGATATCTAGGGTTTAGAATCCTTCCGGGACCGGGTTTTCTCTTTTTTAGAAGTCCAATTCACAACAAACACTTTCAGTTACCGTTGGGAACTATCCCACGACCTAGCGTAACCAAATATGGGTTTTTGGATGATTTTTCAAGGTCACTTACGGCTAGGTCATGCTATGCATTCCTAGCCGTAACTAAGCCTGAGTTTCACTTTTCTTCCTTTACCATTTTTGGTATAACTCCTTCATCTAACTTCCGATTCACCTCATTGTTTTTGAATTAGCTTCGTCTTTTCGTCCTCTACAAGATGGGTGTCTTGAAAATCTTCATATATCTTCATAAATTTTTACATCTAGCTTGGATGGCCTACTCAGCCGTAAGTGAATCTGGAATTCATGTTTCAACACTTCAACTTGTCTACGGCTAGGTTGAGGTGATTTCCTGGATGTAAATCTGAAACTTCTCTTGAACATTAATTCTTATACGGCTGGATTAAAATGATTTCCCATCCATAAATCTGACGAAACTCTCCTTGTCTTCCCAGGTCTACGGCTAGCTTTTGATGTTTTCCTAGCCGTAAGTGGATCTAAAACTTGGTCCTTTCATCTGACTTGTTTTGTGGATATATTTTTTGAGAATTTCCTATCCGTAAATGCTTCTGGATTTATACTCCAAAAGTGTACTCTTCAGCTCTAACTCCTCAGTTTCACTCTGGAATAAACCATTTTCTCTTATTAGCTCCTTTCAACACCATTTCCATTGATTTTCGGATGATTCACCTAAAGAAACAAATAAAATATAAAAAAAGAGTAATACAAGGTAATATGCAAGAATTATAGCTAAAACAAGTATGTAATTTGCAATCCACATATTCTATTCAACAAGACAAAGAAACCTCTCTTTTTGAAGTCATATTCCCGATATCCTCCTTAAAGAGGTTCCTATGTCTTATCTCCCTCCCAACTAACTGAGCGAGCCGCACCTAGATCCATTGAAGTGCATCCACGGAACGAACTTTCCGAATGGGGGAAGGGGTAAATTATGCAGTTGTCAGGCCCCGATGTCATTCTTGGTGCAACACCGATGGATGAATGCATACTAGATAGTATAAGTACTCATAATATACAAATACTTTCTTCTGTGTTTGACAAGTTTTCTTCTGTATAATTTGATTTCAAACCATTATATTGGGGTTACTCTATATAAAATCTTTTCTTAATTCCGGTATCTGAAGATTAGGATGAAGTGGATTGCTACAATTTGCTGATATTTTGGGGGATTTGTAATGAGCACAATAAGACTTTTGGCTATTATTGGAGTAAAAGGGCAGGGGGTGCAAATTTACCTCATTTATGTACATGTCGCTTTTTTCTGCATTTGTTATCAGGTAATACTAAACATAGCCCTTTGTTCATTTAAATTCACCCTTACATAAGCACATATCATGAATACACACAAACATACACACTCTTGATTACAAAGACTTGGTAGCATATTATTTTTGCAAAGTTCTTCTTTTAGTTTATACCACTCAAACTATCTACAATTCTTTTTCTTCTTCTAATGATGCAACATAATTGCAACAAGAGAACTAGGACGGTTAAAGGGAATGAGAAGTGCCTCACTTAATCAATACTTCATTGAGTCTATCTCAGGATTGACAACTATCAAGTGCTTTAATCAGGATTCAAGATTCAAGGAAAAAAACGTAACATTGATAGACAGGAGTTCACGGCTCCAAAAGTGATTATGGGGGATGTAACTGCTGAAATATTGATGGGCTAACAGAAATGTTTGGTCTGTAGTTGTAATGTTATTGGGTATGATCCAATTTAAATACTTAATTTAAGTTAACATAACTAGTTTGGCGAGAATGTATGGTTGTTTTGCAAGCAATGAAGTCATGACTAAAACACAGATATGTTTCATATTGTTTGTATCAACTTTGTGTTACGAACTTCAGTTTATGCATTACCTCATTCTATATCGAAGCATTTATAAATATTTAAAATTCTAGTCTTGATGATGTATCTCCGATAAAAACGATATAATCTTTTGTATAGTTGTATCGAACCCGGCCGATACAATATTGATACACGATATTAATTACGTCGCCCGCGATAACAACATCCAGAAATTAGCGTT
Source organism: Papaver californicum (assembly GCA_023531435.1). NCBI lineage: Eukaryota > Viridiplantae > Streptophyta > Magnoliopsida > Ranunculales > Papaveraceae > Papaver > Papaver californicum. The sequence continues at coordinate 111,124 of JAJJMC010029152.1, forward strand.
AGAAGGAGACAACAGTACGGTAGAAGCTTATCTAGCAGAAAATAAGATCGAGTGGAATAAAACGGTAACTCTCAGCATAGACATATCAATAAACACCTTCAAAAGTACTCATATCAGACGAGAATAGGGTTGTACATGGTAATGGGTTTCCGCGGAAACTGACCCGAACCGAACCGTTTAGGGTAAAACCAAACCGAACCGTTTAGTAATGGAAGGGTTTTGGTAAAAAAAACTTAAAAAACGATAGTAACGGTTTTGGTTTTGGTTTGTGCTCAAAACCGAACCGAACTACCATGGAAAACCGAAAATTACTGACCGTTGATATAGATTTTAGTATACTTGATAGATTAAATATACACCTTACAATCACCCTCATATATAAGCTAAGACCTAAACATAATTCTCATTTTCTCTTCTCTTCACTTTTAAAAATTTACAGCAGCAGCCAGCCTCCCACCGTCGACCGAGTCCCACCTCCTTCTTCTTCTTCTCCATGGCTGCTAGTGCTCAGTAAAAGGTCTTTACTAATTTTGAATCGATTGCTTTACTAATTTCTCAACTCATATACAGGTGTTTTACTAATTTTGGATCAATTACTTTACTAATTTCTCAACTCATACATAGGTGTTTTACTAATTTTTGTTTCAGTATGGGCTTTACTAATTTTTGTTTCATAAACTCTAATTCTTACATGTGTTTCATACACATGCAATTGGAGCTAACCCAGATGAAATTGAAACATTCCCACCATTTGAAGAAATGGGTTCTAAGAAATCAGAAGTAGTAGGCATTTTCCTTTTCTTTTTTGTAATATCACCACCATATGGTGCTGAAGGTGAAGTTGTTAGTATTTTGAGTGTACCCCCAATAGATATGTTATTCTGGAATCACTACTCTTGATTGGGAGATTTGTATAACATGTTTGAATGTGTATCTAGTTACAATATAATGCAAGTAGGCCATTCACATTACTTGTCACTAGTGATAGTGTTGAATATGTTGGAATATGTATCTAGTTAAAATATAATGTCAAGTATGTCATTCACATTCCTTGTCACTAGTGATAGTAATTACTCAATGGTTTCATATTCATGTCCTAACTGAAAAAGTCATAGTTATTATTGACCAGCGAGTTATATAGAGGTTGGTGAACTTGGTTGGTTTAGTGATTAGCCAATATGATGCAATTGAAAGCTAAACATACTTATTGATGAGTTGAGATCTTTGTTGTCTGAAGTCTTTTGTTTGCAGGGAGTGGAAGAGGTAAATTTTGTTTGATTAATGCAAATCTATGATGTATAGGGTTGTTTTTATAGGTAGTTATTAGCTAAACCATTATAGGAACACTGACAATATTTTGGAAGTTGGAGATATAATAGTAACTTGTGAATCAGTAAGGAAATTCACATTTAAGGAAACATCATTCACGTTTTAGTCACTAGGAAAATGGATGTATTTGTACTTAGAATTGTCATGACAGAGTGCAAGTATCTGCATAGAAACTGTAGAAACACAAAGGTAGTAAACATGTGTGTTAGAACTTGTTGATTCTCAAAAGTCTATATATTGGTTTTGTACTTGTCTTTAATATACTGTGTTTCTTAAGGTAGAGGAGTATTCTTTATGTGGGTTTGTTCCGGAAAGTTAAGTCCCCGGGTTCATCAGAACTAGTAGAAATGCCTTCATGCTTTGCACCTACTTTCTGCTTGCGCCACTAGAAGAAATGCTTCTGTACTGCCCTCTCGAATACTAGGTTAGGAAATTTCTCTTTGTGTTAGTTCAGATTAAGAATTGCATGAGCATTGTTAGTTGTGATTGTTGCTCTTTAGCAATGAATGCATTTTGTTATATTGTTCATAGCTTATGTAGTTTTATCTTTTCATTGAATGTTGTAGGGTAGTCTGTTTGTTCCAAAGGGTTATTTGTAATTGCAGATATGCAGATTCTCAAGTGTCCTGAATTTTTGATTGCTAAAGTGTTCTATGCTACATTTATCCGTTGGTTTACATATATAAATGTTTGCTAGAAGTATTATGTCTGTTTTCTACACAAACAAGTCGATATTATGGGATTGAGTATCATTTAAGAAAGCATATTCAATGACTTTTGTTGTGGTCAGATTGACTACTAATTTTAATATGCAATGTTTTTTTGTTTTTTTTTTTTTATTTCTATTGTCAGTTTCATAAAACTGACAGAAATAGTCGGTTAACCGAAATCGGACGGAAAAACCAAAACCGGATAGAACCGTTTAAAACCTGAACCGACGGTTAAAGGTTCGATTTTGGTAAGTATTTTTGCAAACCGGCTATACCGGTTTCGGTTTTGGTTTGGTCAGAAACCGAACCGAAACCGGCCATGAACAGCCCTAGATGAGAAGGCAATAAAGTGGTGGACAATATGGCTAAACGAGCCAGAACTTCAAGACCATGTCGTTTTACTTTTATTTCAATACCTACGTACATCTCTACTTTAGCTCTCAAAGATTATCCACCATCAAACTCATATGTAGCTCATATTAATACTCAATCTACTATTTCCTAATTATTCAAGTATGGTTTGCCAAAAAAAAAAAAAAAAAAAAAAAAGATTTGAGCCCATACTACGCATTGGGCGTGGTTAACTACTCTTAAATATTTTCCCGTAGGTCTCATATATCATGGCTAACATTTACGCCTCTTCAGTGCTTCGCGGGAAAATCTCTCATCTTCTTTCTCTGGAATAATGGTTTTTTATAACAATTTCGTTATACCCTCTAACCAAGCTTTTTTTCTCCATAACATAGTGATAAATTATTGTTAATAAAAATTGATAGTTATCCGTATCTTTTTTGTTATACCCTCTAACCAAGTTTGTTTTGTTTTTCCTAACAAAATGGTGATGAAAATAGATAGTTACTTGTACCTTTTTGATATACCCTCCAACAAAACTATTTTCTTTCTAACAAAATAATTTTGAGAATTGATAGCTTCCTTTACCTTTTTGTTACAACCTCCCACCAAGCTATTTTTCTTCCCAATAAAAAAATGATGAAAATAGATAGTTACCCATACATTATTGTTATACCCACCAACCAAACTATTTTTCTTCCTAACAACATGACGATGAAAAATGATAAGTACAGGTACGTTTTTGTTATACCATTTAACCAAGCTTTTTTTCTTCCTAATAAAATGATGATAAAAAATAATAGTTTCCCATACCATTTGTTATATCCTATATCTAAGATCTTTTTCTTCCCAAAAAATTGATAATTACACGTGCTTTTTTGTTATACCCTCCACCTAGTGATTTTTCCTCCTAACAAAATGATGATAAAATTGTGTTTGCAATGCTTTTGGTCATGCATATTCTTTGACCTCCAACCTCTTTATTGGAAAATAAATAAAAAATTATGAATATCGAAGGATCATCTATTAAAGAGGAAATGAAAAAATGAGACAAGAGATATAATGTGGTTCGGTCAACTCGACCTACATCCACGTACAAAACTCTGAAGGGTGAAATATTATTGATATCCAAATTGTGATCTTTTTGTTCAAATAACAATTAAGGTGAAGTAGGGTCAGGAACAACCAATCTCTTTATGATAAATGATTGTACTGGGATGAATTAAAATTACACTAGTGCTCTTTATTTATAGAATGAATAAAAAATAATTAAGATATTATCTTATTTTTTAGAATAAATCTAATTAACTAGAGTATAGAAAATATAAGCAATTAATTAGATACTTTCCTTATCTAGAAAACTACTTAAATTACATAAGATCTTATATTCTCGGAAACTTAACGGGATCTCCATCAATCTTCTGTATTGGTGGATCTCCGTCGATCTTCTGGGAGCTTGGGTCTTGACCACTTCATTTATATGTTGACCACCTCAATATTCATCTTGGAAAATATATTCTAACATCCCTCGCAAGTTGGACATGGAGAGAATCAAAATGTTAAACTTGGAAGCACTTATATAGCGAACAAAATTGAAGGCGTTGGTTGTTGTCTTAAACGATTAACCCAAAAATAAAGTAAATAAGCAAGAATACTATGATTGAAAACATGGCCACAATCTTTGTGTGTAATAAACACACCTAAAAAATATCGTTGCTTGAGTATGTAGTCTTCAACGCGAAAATACGAAATAGAATGACAACATCAAAATAGATGAAGTTATTATGATGGGACAAAACAGAAGGAGGAGAAAATCCTCCATCTTAGATGATGCGCTAGTAACACTAATCCCATACCGTCTTTTCCATGATTTACGGGAAAAAAAAACAATTGTTGATATGAACATGGGCTATTTAGATTGAATGGTAAGAGCGACATTGAAATTATAACACCATCAACAACAAAGTTGGGAGTGATTTAGCGGGTCAAACAACCGCAATGTATACCACGATGTAATTATTAATGATCGCCTCTAACAAGCAATAGAGGTATTATGAGAAGGTGGAATGACAAGGATCTTTTCATCGAGGGAGATTCTCGAAAATGAAGAATATTTCTCTGAAGATATGAAAGTATTTTTTAAAATAAAAAGGGAAATTTCGAAAATATTGCATAGATTACCAAAAATAGTAGGAGATTCTCAAAATTAATAACCGGAATTAATGAATGGAATTCCAAAATAGATGGACATGGAACAAATATAGTTTACATCTATCACTAATGTTCGTGATTTCCTCGCTAAATAGATGAGTTGCACAATCACTTTTTGAATTTTTATTATTCCATTTATATTTTCATGCATAATGTTGGAGGCGAGATGAACCATTAGATTTGAAGAGTCAGTGTCACTGCACCAGCCGCTAAGTAGTATAAAACTATTTTATGGGTATGGGAACACCTCATAAAAGAAGATCCACATTCAATATGAGCACAATGTAAAAACTTTAAAATAAGACTGAAGGCTAACATTACGAAGAATGGGACATCTTCCTTGAATGCCCATCTAAAGAGGTGTATGAAAGATAAAAGTGGTCAGTCTACTATTACTTTTGAACCTTTTAGGTTAAGAGAGGATGATAAACTTGTTGTTGTATTTTTCAATCAGGATGCATGTAGAAAAGCATTGGTAGTATTTATTATAGTAGATGGGCAGCCTTATAGAATAGTAGAATGGGAAGTGTTTAGGGAACTTTGCAGGGTACTTGAGTCTAGATAGAAGGTCCCATCTCGTGCCACTATATGACAAAATATTATGGATTTGTTTGCATATGAAAAGAAAATATTGAAGAATTATTTCAAAGCTAATAAAATGAGATTTTGCCTCACCACTGATACATGGAGCTCACTCCAAAAATTGGGATATATGGTTGTTATTGCATACTTAATAGATGTTAATTAAAAGTTGCATAAAAAGATAATTTGTTTGTTTCAGATTGCATGTCATACAGGTGAGACTGCTAGTAAGATGTTAGAAGTATGTTTTCTAGATTAAGAGATTGAAAATGTCTTTACTATAACTCTGTATAATATTTATGCTAACAATGTAGCTGTATATCAAGTATTTTCAAGAGGGAGTGCTCAAAAGAATCCAGAAGTACTTCTAGTTTTCTTACAAGTTTGTTGTGATACTCATGTCCTTGCCCTTATTGTGAAGGATGGAATGAAGGAGTATCACATATCAATTTAGAGAACCAGGGAAGTTGTCAAGTATTATATGAGTTCTTCTGCCAGATTGCATAAATTTATGTAGTTTGTTTCCTTTGAAAAGGTTGAATGAAAAAAGAGTTTAGTCTTAGATGTAGACACAAGGTGGAATTCCACTTTTATGATGTTAGACTCAGGTGAGAAGTATGAATCAGTTTTTAATAGATTAGGATATGATGACAAGGCATTCAAAAGGAATTTACGTTGTAGTGAATCTCGTATTCCTCCTATTACTTTTACTTATACTACTTATGTTGATAATCAACTTGATAATTATGTTAAATGGGATTTGCATGTTCAAGAACCCCTCCGGCTATGGTTTAGGTTCTGATGAGGAAGTTACAGCTTTATGTTCTGATGAAGAATTTGTAGCTACTACAAAGAAATGATAAAAAACGCAAGAAAACAAATTCTGATAAGGCCCCACCACCGCCTCATATGCACGTGTTATACCCTGAAGATTGGTCGTATGCTAGAGCCTTTGCAAAGTTCTTAAAAGTATTTTTTTTATTTTATTGTCAAGTTCTCTGCATCTACTCATGCTATTGGACACGAATTCTTGTTTAATGAGAGTATTATTCATCGAACATTGAGCACATGGGTACAACATAAAGATCCATTTCTCTTTATCATGGGCCATAGATTGTAATAAAAATATAATGAGAATTGGGAATGTCATGAAAGATGGATAATCTTATGTTCAGTGTTGTAATGTTTAATCCACATGAAAAACAACGAGGATTAGATTTTCTTCTTGATAAGTTAGGTACCACTGGTACTTATTTGAGACCAGAGTTAATGGGACTTGTAATTAAATATTTTAAGTCTCTTTTCGAAGAGTACAACAATGTCCATTTGAATGCTGGATATGTGTCAAGTGTAACAAATAGTAGTGGTGGTACTGGTGACACTCAATCAAATGGATAAAACAAAGAAGATTGTGCTCTAGTTTCCCTTCAAACAGAGAGAGCAAGAGAAGATAAGGAAGGTATTACTGTTGAAGGAAAAACAAAGGTGAAGAATTATTTGACAGAGAAGCGAGAACCGAGAAATGACAAATCTGATATATTAAATTGGTGGAAAACCAATTCTACTAGGTATCCTACTTTGGCACTAATGGCATGAGATATAACGGTTATACCAATCTCTTCAGTAGCATCTGAGTTTGGCTTTAGTATGGGAAAACGTATTCTCGATTCATATCGAAGTTCTTTGCTTCCTACAACAGTTGAGGCATTGATTTGTACTCAAAATTGGTTGAAGAAACCGATTGATATTGATCCTTCTTCCTTGGTACCACATGGTGAAGTTAAATCATGTATTATAAATTATTTTTTTATTCATGCTTATGAAATATTAAATTTGAATATGTACTAGTTGCTTGCTTGTCACTTGTAGAAGTTTTGACCACTCTTGCTAAGTCCAGGTTCATACACATAGAGGAGGAAGATTAATGAGTACCATGTCATTAACAATGTATCTATATATCTCTTCAAAACTACTTGTTATTTATTCAGCATATATAACAAGTGTTTTTCATGTATCACACTAGCTTGTAAGTATTACATCAAATTAGGTTGAAAAAATTGACAATTACTGAACTAGAAAGTATTTCTCATATCTAAAATGTATGTTTTCATATCTAAACTAGATGTATACTTATTTTCAGTAACTGTTTTCCAGATAATACGAATCACCTTTTCCCTTTTTACATTTGTTTCACACGTAAACTATCGGATTATTAGACTGACTTATGCAAGTTTTGGAATCTCTATTGGATCATTAGACTGATTTATGCCAAAACTAGATTTGTATAGCGTCATCAACACTCTCCCCAAAGTTATTCTTCCTTCTCCTCCTCGTTAACCATTCAAACAAAATTGTTGTTTCAAGTAAGTAACTTGACTTTTTTTGTTTTCTCATGGTGAAGTAAAATAATATCACCTTGCTTCTTCTAATTAAGAAAGTTAAATAAAAATGTTTAATGTTTGGTGTTTGTGTAATTGTGTTCATAAACCATGATCAAAGTTAGCTAACTCATGTTATTGTCTGGTTGAAGTAGGTTTGTGTTGAAAAAGTATGATCGAAGTTTGTACACTTAGGGTTTTTCTTTAATTTGGATGTTTTAGTTGTTCTAATTGAAACTCTTGTTTCATCTTGTGTTTCTTCCTTAGGTAGGAGTGGTTGGCACAACTTGGCTGGGAATGCAGTTGGATGTATCGGCAACCCAAGTGGAAAGTGGGAACACAAGCTCATATCTCTATTTTTCTTCTTTTGTGTCTAAATGCTATATTTTTTTGGGATGTCCTTAAAGAGAAACTAAACTCAGAATGCTTGTTTTAATGAATAATGTGTTTATTGTATGCAAAAATTTGTTGTGTGGACATTGAAAGAATTGCAGGTTTAACAATTGTTGGTATGATGATTGTTTGGGATATTTAGAACTGTCAGTTATATGAAACTGACAGAGTTGTCGGTTTACCAAAACCAACGAGCTAAACAGGAACTAAGTCGGTTCGGCTCTGAACCGAACCGTTTTACTAATAATTTGGTTTTGGTTTTGAAAATTAAAAACTGAATATTATGGTTTTGGTTTTGGTTTTGGTTTGGGATAAAACCGAACCAAACACAGCCCCAAACATCACACAACTAAGCCCAAAATAACAGCAAAACCACCATGAAATCACTTAAGATGACAGGAAAAAAAATAAACACTAGTTTTGATTACAGGTTAGGACCTTTATGCTTTGATTTACTCATTTTCATGAGCAGCTCCCATGGCTTTTTCCAACTCTAAATGCTCAAAGCTCAAGAGAAACAACATCAACACCAACATCAATGAAATCATACCTTAATCAAACTGACAGCACCAGTCTCCAAGTATTTGTTTTCATGGTCCATATTCTCTCAAGACTAGTTTTCTGAATCTTCACAGGTTTCGTCTCTTCCAACCCCTTGTTTATTCAGTGAGTGAATTAATTATCCATAAAAGGAAAAGGTCCATAAGTGGGGGGAAAACAAAAAACTCAACCAGGGACGCTGAACAGCCAAAAAAGGCTACAACGGTAAACAAGCTTTTTGAACTCAGAACTGGACCTGAACAAACTCTGTATATCGGCACAATAAGAATTGGCAATACATGTATTATAGATTCTCACCATATTCAAGGGTTCAAATGATTTAATCTAATAAAACAATAACTCGAACAAAGTAAAACAAAATATTTTTTATAAATTTATCTTCTCTTTTTTGGCCCAAATAAAACGTACTGGAAAACTAAAAGATACATCTGTCAAAATTTGACAAAAGCTGTGCGGAAGTAGACCATTTCTCTCCTTCATTCATCAAGATCGAGTTTTGACTTTGATACCTCACCACTGAGTTCATCTTCTGACTCATCATCCTCATCCTCCTCCATGTCAACTGCCTTCTTTGCAAAATCCACCTTAAAATCATAGTCCTCGTCCATAGAACTCGACGAGGCTAATTTACTGGCACTCTTCTTCTTTTTCTCAGCCTTATTTAACTTGGGATTCAACATTCCTTCTGCTGTATAGAGCTTCTCATTTTGCTTGCTGTTTATGGATTTTCCCCTGGTAGTGTTCTCTTGAATGGCCATTTCAACATCACCATCTGCAGCCAATTCCTTTCCTTGTTTTGATAGGTCAGGCTTTTCATCATCCTGAGGGGCGCAATTCAGGATTTTATGAGATGAGACGTGCACAAAGACAGTTAGGAATAAAATGTATTAATTAACAAGTTTATAAGAAGTTCTAATTCCACCGTCATGTAAAACATTAAACCGAAACTGCTCTACCGATTGATACAGCTAAATAACTTTTCAATTTAGAGCGTAATCACTTATGGGTAATTTTTGCTGGCCGCACTAAGTAGCCTAAGAGAACAAGCACCAAAAGCACAGAATCTAGCAGGGGTAGTTTTTGCTGGCCACACTATATAGCCCAAGAGAACTAGCACCAAAAGCACAAAATCTAGCACAGGTAATTTGAGAAGATACACCATGTGCAGATATAAGTTGACAATTATTTGCGAGGATTTCAGAGATAAATTCTCAGTAGAAAAATGAAGGTGAGATAACACAAACCTCAAGCATTTTCTGATCGAAGTTCAGAGGACAGCTTGGAGGAATCTCAACATGACTGAAGTTCTCAAGAGACACAAGGCTACCAATGAATGAAGATTCACCCTGGTAAACTTCATCCACATTGAACTCTTTTCCAAGCTCTGATACGATTGACGACTCAAGCGTCTCTCCTTGGTTCCTAACAGGAGGCATCGTGTAGTATTTAATTTTGCCTGAATCATTATCAAGGAGGAGAACAATTACATAACATAGATTTGATTCTTTTGTATAATGACTCCAACCCTTTTTTTCTTGTACGCTAGCATTTAGTATCAAATGGAAAACTCTACATACCCTCATTCCAATCATGGAGAACTATCTTCGCAGCGGCCTGAATATCCAAAACACCACCTTTTTTAAGCTTACCCCTAACAGTAGCCACCTTCTGGAGGAAGTCATCAACTGAATCGAAGTTTGGAAGCTTGTACAGTGAGACCAACATTTTGGCAGGGCAGAGCTTGAGAATCTCCTTCACTGTCAAGGATACAAGACCAAAACAAGTAAGTTCATATACTAAGACACCCATACCTCTGCAGTGGTTGGACTATTGGCTTAAAAAATCATTGCGAGCCTCAGTCATTGAAGAAAATGGGTGAATACTGTAACATCTCACCTTCTCTATTCTTTTTTATTTAACTTGAGGATTCAGCAATTTCTCAAGAAAGAAAAATAGTAATTTCTATAACACCAAACAGTTCATTAGTACCTGGGGCGATGGGATCTTCTAATTTTTCAATTCTTTTGCAATTCCGAAGAGCTACAGATGCATCGTTCTCCTCTGATTTGAGCATAACAACACCAGGACAATCCAACAGCTTGACATTCTTGTCTAATTGAACTTCTTGCATTGAGCGCGTTAATCCAGGGGTAGCACCAACACTGACAGCACGGCATCTCTTCAAACTGTTAATCAAACTACTCTTACCAACATTGGGAAGCCCAATAATACCAACTGTTATCGACTTCTTAATCTGCGAAATGCATAGGGATCAAAATTAGATGATAACATTTTAAACAAGGCAGTGATTTTGCATAATTTATTTTTTTTAGATAATGCAAATAAATAAAAATTCATGAGAGTCCTAACTTCTTTAGAAAACAATAGTACCTCATGACTTCTTGAGTAATTCTTCAGCAACTTCAAAAGAGTTTCAGCTCCAAGACAATCACTGGTTTGCAGAATATTGCTTGCTTTCAAAGGTTTTGAAGTCGTTTTCACAGGTTTCCCAGATTTACCTGGTTTCAACGACTTCCGTCCATAATTTGATTTCTGCTCCTGGGTATTACATTTGAAAGCAACCGCAGGTAACTCTTCCCTAAGATAATTAAGCCATTTCTCGACAGCCTCACGAGGAGCAAGGTCTACAATGCAAGGATGGGCCAATTATAACATTTTATTTCTCCAGTATAACAGAATTCCTACCGATACATGCATGCCTCGCATTAATTTGTTCTTAGAGTAACATCATTCATTCTACATATTAATAAGATATGGTTGTAGTAATATAAACATCATATTCCAAGTTTAAATGAGTTTTTTACTCCACAACATATTACATCAACAACTGAGAAATTACAATATAACCATTTGAATCATTACCTATTTTGTTAAGAAGCAATACGAGATGTTTCTCAGGACCCGCTTTCATTACCAACTTTTCCATATCAATACAGCGAGTACCAAGTGGATCCCTAGCATCAAGAACTTCCAAAATGACATCTGATGCTTCTATAACTTTGACTAACTCCTTGTAGAAAGCCTTGTCTGAATTATCTGTAAGTGAAATTAAGAAGAACCCACATAAGCAAAACTACTATTATCTCCATTTTAATACCCATCAAAATTCTAGCAATCCCAAACTTCTGCATACCTTTGCTCTTACTAAATACAGCAAGTGATTCCTTATCCATCTTGACTTGTTTGGCAAGAACTTTATCAATATCATTATCATCATTCTCTAGTGCCTCTAACTTTCTCTTTTGTCTCTACAGAAAGTAAACAAGGGCATCTTCAGTGACCAAATTCAAAACAAAGAAAACCTTTGACTCGACTCAGATAAAAAGATAACCAAAACAAATAAATAGGTCAAGATCTCATATCATGATAACTAAATGAACTGTGAATGAAAATAAAAATTATACCCTTTCAATTCTATCAGTTTTTTTCTGTTCCAATTCTTCGATAGATTTAGCGCGACGAGCTTCAAGAGCTTTGAGCTCTTGTTCCTTAAAAGGCCAATCATTAGGAATTCCAGGATCTTTCTCAACTTTCCTTCCCTGGTTAGGAAGTTTCTTTGCTTCTTTAGCTTTCTTTTTGTGATGTTCCTTTACTTTCCTGATAATCTTATGCTTCTTCTTCAATGGAACTCTCTTACTTTTACTCTTCTTGCTTCTCTTCGGCATCTTAGGATTAGTAACGATGAAGCCCTAACTCAGATATCCTTTCGTTCTGCTCTGAAGTGAAGGAGGCAACAATGAAGAAGCCGTAAAATTTGGCAGCTGCAACTGATGTCACAGATTAGGGTTTAGGTCAAAAGTGTTTGCTCAGCCAAAAATAACAAGGGTTTTATAGAACCCTTGTTTTGCAAGGTGGATATTTTTTTCATTTTAAAGAACTTTTCCGTGAAACGTTCGGGGACATCCAGTAAAATCCAAAGTAGGGCTGAAGAACGGGCCAGGCTACCCGGTCCATTTATTGTCAGGCTGGGCTGGCCAGCCCAGATCTTAAAGTATCTATAAAGTTTATTGTGCACAAACAAGCTAGGTAATACTAATAATTTAATGTCTATTATCTTCTCACGACCCATCAAAATACCTGGATAGGTTAGCCGAGGTCGATCGGACTGCAGACTTTAAGTGTTTTTACTGATCACTGATACAAATACATGATAAACCGAATTTATTATCTTCACCTCCATACTACCAATTAGTTAACGATATTATTTGTACCTTACAAGTAACAAAAAATACATACAAAGCAATAATATTGTGGTTGTAAAAACTAGGACCGAACATTAACATGCTATCAGACATGCGAACAGGCTGACACAAAAATTTGAGCAAAAGCCTTCGTTCACGCACCAAAAATAATCAGATAGGTCGGACAAGCCCATGAAGTGAAATTGTGGTTTTTAATATTAAAAAAAGAATCACTTAAAGAGACAAATAATTAACATGGAGAAAAACGAACACTTTTTTAAATAGAGAATAAGAGTTACCTGAGGAGGCAATTTTAAAAGTATGTATATAAAAAAGATGATTTAGGGAGTAAAACAATGAAGAATATGGAGCTATTATTAGGAAAAAAGATTTTTATAATAACTCAAATAAATTTTAAGGAGTAAATTTTAAATTAATTTCCAATTTTAAATATAAGGTTAGTTTTGTAATCAACTTCTATAATAATTAATTTCGAGTTTATTATATATGTTATCTTATCGGTGGGTTTCTAATATGAAATATATATATATATATATATATATATATATATATATGACTAGAAATAATTTTCTCTATTAATTAATTAATTAAGTGGGTTATTTATATGACCTAATCATTAACTTTACAAGGCATCAAACATATCAAAAAAGGATACTCATTATGTTTCTGGTGGTCTACAACATGTCTGGTGTAATTGTACACCCACAATGAGAAAGATCCAAGTTGTGTGAACATTGTGAAATGAAGGAGTGGGCGTACGGTTTTTGGAATCTTCCCTACGGATATGGGCATGACTTCAACCATGTTCTCCACTCCTCTACTTATTTCACTTCTTACGAGATCAATAGTATGAGTTCAACATAATAAATAGATGACTTCATTTATTCCAAAACGATGAAAGTTTATCGAAGTCGCAACAAACTATCATAAACAATTTTGTATGAAACAGTTGAACTCAACTACAAAGACTTACATTCTCCGACTAGAATTCACCACACCCTGATCCCATCTTTCTCTGTTTCCCTCCCTAAGATCAACCATTCTCCTCCTTTGTGACTGAAGCAAGGCTTAAACAACCATTTATTAGTTTAGGATACCCTTGTACGATTTTGATCTCTCGTATTCATTATGATATACCCTTCAAAATTTTACCTTTTTTTTACCCTAAAATATTTTGGCAACCACAGTGGGAGATCAATATCTCGGTTGTAAAAATTAATTTCTCAAAATGGTCGATATTAGGCCAGGTTTAGTAACTATTAATCTTAATTGCAATTCTATTAATACTAGTGGCGGTACTGTTGAGACCACTCCTACTGACACCACCGCACGTAACACCAATCTCCCTCCTTCTGGATAAGTCAATGGAGGGTTCAGAAACATTGAGGCTCCTAAAATATATGATTTAATGCAGAGACATAAGACTTTTTCCAAGAATAAAATGGATATGGCCACTACTCAGAAGGAGATGCTCACCTTTCTCAAGCCTCTCACAAAGAAACTATCACCAGAGCAACGACAATGTCAGGTAGAGCGAACTGTAAATGCTCCCAGAACTAATGATGTCAACACATCAAAGGTTGACACCTAGATGATGATGAAGTTCGTGTCCTTGTTGATCGTGGACAAGAGAGACCAACGACCCAATTTCATAACTCGTGAAGATCTGGAGTTGCTCCTGCAAAATAGTGGAACCTCAACCGTAATTTATCAACACCAGCCCATATCCTCCTAGGATTCAAAGAATTCCTCTTCCAAGGGGATACTCTTTATTTTATTTTTCCACCCTACAATGGGATTGTAGATGCTTGTAAACATATGTCAATATTTCTGAAGCCACTAGGAGAACACGAGTATAATTATGTACTTCGTCTTAAAAAGTTCTCAAAAATCTTAGCGACAGAGCATACACACTATACAACAACATTGCTCCCAATAGCATTGCCAAATGGTGTCAGCACTTTCTAACATAAATATTTATATATCTCTGAACAAGTCACTTTGCTATATCTTGGGAGATTGTTTCAGAGAGACAATGAACATCCTACTGACTACGCACGCCGATTCAGGATCCAAGCTCTTGATTGTCACGATTCAAACGTGAATTAACTACAAATGGTGGAGATCTGTATCAACAAAATAATACCGGTTTTATCGTGTTTTTTTCTGGAGAACTTGCGCTTTCAAAATTTCTTTGAACTTTACGAAGCTGCCAAGCGATCACCCACGACTACATCTATCTTGCTAGAGATTCAAAACTTTAAACATTAAGTAAACCCGTAGAGATACTTAGGGGATCAGACGTCTCATCAATGAAAAATTCAGTGCCCAACTATCCATAAGTGCAAATGATGCATAAGTCCATCCCTATCACACTAAAAATCCAAGACGCTAAACGCAAACGTCAGTTTAACTTCAGTCCAGATTCTTGCTCTAGCCCCAACGCTTCAACAACAACAAAGGACCGTGATAGGTGCATTATTTGCATTTGTTTGATGCTCTAATTCATTTCTTTCTTGTTAGTTTTCATATCATTATGCTTTGACTTGTTTTATGAGTTTCTTAGGATTTTTGAAGTATATTCAACCAAAGAAGAAGAAAGGAGTTCCTTACAACACGAAATAAGCAAGGAAGTCAAGTTCTACAAGTGAAGAAGAGTCAAAGACAAATTCAACACATTTAAATTCAGAATTTCTTATTACCATCTTGAAGAGAACGAGAATATGAAGTGAATGCAAAAATAATGAGGTCATTTTGAGTTCGGACGAAAAATTTATGGACAAAATAGACAAAACAAGAAAAAATCGTCTACAACATTTCAGTTGGCACGGTTCCCAACTATACCGACTGGGGCACTTTTTCATACAGGAAACTTGGATTTTTAAGCCCTGAATTCGGCACGGTTCATTGTGAATCGACCATGCCGACTGTAGCAAAACTATGAGGTCCTTTTTACGCGTTTTTAACTTCTAAAAGGAGGAAACACAGTCTCAGAAGGATTTTAAGTGCTAGATTTCGTGGATAATATATAAGGGGACTCCCAAGACATTGATAGGGACTTTTGGGAGACTTGAAAACAACAAGGAGGACAAGAAGCTAGGGCTTGGAGTTGGATTAATCATCACGATTTCTAGGGTTTGCTTTACTTGCTTTCTTATATATTTTCCATGGATTTTGAGAAATCCATGATGAACTAAACTTTTCTTATTGGTTAAGGATGTAACCTAAAGTCATGAACATGTTATTCAATTAATGCATTAGTTCCTTTATTCACTCTCTTGTATATCGTTCAAGTTTTACTATGTATAACAAAAATTTAATTGTGTTCATATAATATGATTAGTTATTTCGCATGTTTGAGTCGCGAATTAAATATCTTAATAAATTCGTTATAGCTAATTAGGAGTCTTAGGTAATCTTATCAAGAACCCTAATACCTAGTAGTAATTTGTGATCACTAGCGGTGTGAATTGTGAAGGAAGTCACAAGTAAAACTTAGCCTAGGTTGAATATACCACGATTGTGTTTGTATTTCCTATGAGTAACCCGTCTCGCATAATCTAAAGCTTTCTTCAAATCGAATCTCTTAGCGATAAAGCATTATGTTATTTGGTATAAAAGAATTCATATATTAGCGATTGCAATATTTGTTGACTAGTGGAGACGTAACGAAGTGTTGACACCGATTGAGGATACTTTAGGGTTATTGATAACATGAGAGAGTGAATGGTGATATTGATGTTTGATTGCATGACATGTGTAACGATGGACGGTGAATTCCTTAACCAGTCTTCTCTTATAATATTTTCTTAAACACTTTCAATTTAAATGTTAGTTTAAATTGCTTTGAACAACAAAACCCCCCTGTTTACATAAGTAATCAAAATATTTTGACAACCCATATCTCCCCGAGGAACGAGCTTGTTCTTACTGCTATATTTTTCTTGGATGGCAACCGACCAAATTTTGGCGTTGTTTTCGTAGAGGCCTAGCGGATTGTTTTTTTTTTTTTGATTTTTTATCTTTAGTTTTTAATTTAGTTTTGAGAATTGTTTTTCAGGTACTTATCTTCTGGCTTCTAAACCGAAACCGAAGTTTGTCGGGTTTCCACATATTGGAATCGAGACTCAGAGAGGGACTATACTGAATGATAAACCAGAGGACATACAAGAGGAATCAATGGGTAACGCAAACTGTACACTCAAGGACTTAGATTCTCACTAGTTGGATACGCAGCGGTGGTATATTTAAACAACATTCACATTTGAGATCGAGCTAAGGTTGATCCGTAAGCTACCAAAGTTTCATGGAATGGCTAATGAAGATCCAAACAAGTATTTAATGGATTTTCATAACATAGTCATGGTCATGCTATTAAAGGATACAAATGCATATGGAGTTATGTTACGCGTTTTTCAATTCTCTTTGATGGACACTGCTAACGAATGGTTGTATTATTTACCTTCAGGCAGTGTTACTGTAACACCCGCGATTTTTGCATGAAGCTTACTCAAGGACGCGCCATGGCCTGAGTTGAAGCTTCACCCTAAGCTTATAAAGCTCGCTTAGGATTGCATCATGATATGATGCCTTGACCCCGAAATATAGTGTTAAGGCCCTATTACGCGTGATGCATATTTGAGAAGGCATCATAGTGCTAATGCACTATTATGCCGTGATGCATGATTCAATG
>JAJJMC010029152.1:128954-324343 GCA_023531435.1 Papaver californicum
TCACTGAGCCGAAGTCGCGTAAGTGAGAGCATTATAGTGCTAATGCACTATTATGCCGTGATGCATGATTCAATGCATCACTGAGCCGAAGTTGCGTAAGTAAGAGCATCATAGTGTTAATGCACTATTATGCCGTGATGCATGATTTAATGCATCACCGAGCCAATGTTGCGTAGTGAGAGTGCATCATAGTGCTAAGGCACTATTGTGCCGTGATGCATTATTGAGAATGCATCATTGACCAATGTTGCTATTCGAGAGAGCATCATAGTGCTAATGCACTATTATGCCGTGATGCATGATTCCATGCATCACTAAGCCAATGCTGCGTAAGAGAGAGTGCATCATAGTGCTAAGGCACTATTATGCCGTGATGCATTATTCAAAATGCATCACCGAGCCAAGAATGCATCACCAGGATACATTAGCGAGTTCACTTGTAGCTTACCTGGGAATGCTTCGCTTGGCTTTGGCAAGAAAACTTTATTTTTGGCCTTGTGCAGTCGATGGATGTCACTTCGTTCTTATATTTATTTGTAAAAATGCGAATAAAACATATATAGGGAGGGAGCTTTGCTTGAATGTGCATGAGCGGTAATGCACATAAAAATGCGATGTAGCCTATACGTTGGAGCATACTTGATGCATAAGTATCAATATGCTTGTAGCTTAACCGATGAAGCTTGAATGTGCATGAGCGGTAATGCACATATAGATATGCGAAGTGGCCAATATGTTGGAGTATACTTGATGCATAATCATCAATATGCTTGTAGTTTAACCGATGAAGCTTGAATGTGCATGAGCGGTAATGCACATATATATATATATATATGCGATGTGGCCTATACGTTGGAACATACTTGATGCTAAAGCATCAAAATGCAGATAGCTTAGCCTATAAAGCTTGAATTGTGCGAAAGCACCATTCAATCGTGCTACGTACTTGAGAATTCATACTTGCATAATAAATAGCGGTAGTTATGCACAAGCTAGTGCATACCTTGCGAAAGTCCTTCGGTCTATACGGTCTAGGCTTTGCTTGGCCTTTGTCCTTGCAATGAAGTTGCAATCGAAGTTGACCTTGCCTTAATAGGCTTAAGTTGCTTGTTCCTTTCGAATTGACCCTTTGATGAACTACAGTCATGTTTGATCCTTTCAAGGTACGGGTTGGATATGTAGGCAGCTGCAATTCAATGCATTGAGGTGAAGCACCTTGTCGCTCATGTCATCTAATTTAAAGGTGATTGCGACATTATGGTAACTCGTATCATCTGGCTTGGCAATGCTAAGTCAAGAGATGATTGTTGCCACACTTGATGAGGTAGTTGCAATTCCATTTGATGGATGTTCGTACTTCCTATCAAGCTATTCGGTATGAACGGAATATGTTTGGTTGTTGCACTCTTGGCAAGAGCAAGATCAGTGCATGCACCCAGTGGTTAGTCGAAGCAGAGTTGATGAGACGAAAAATAGGCCTGAAATGACCTAGGTGCTAGTCCAAGGCATGATTTAGGCCTGGAAAATGCTCGAAAGTATGTGATGCTTGCCAAAATCATTCACCATTCGCTTTTATGGCCTTGCACCCTTAGCAAACAAGGGTGAGGTGGAATGGTATAAACGTAGCTTGAATGATGTGGGAACTACGTTTCGAGTATAATGCTTACAAGGCATGCTTGGAAAAAAAAAATCTACCTGCACTTTCCAGGGAAAAGTTAAGCTCTAAGGTTCAGTTACTCTTTTTTAATCGCGTATCAGGGAGTTCTATCCTACCCAGCGCAACGCGCCAGGAGGCGGAATTTTCCGGTCCGAGACAGTTACAACTTGGATTGGTTTGAACAAACTCTTCTTAGAGAGATACTTTCCTGAATCAGAGGCAACTCAGATTTGGAAAGAGATTTGTGGCATTAAACAAATGGCAAGAAAGACATTGTATGAATGCTGGGAGCGTTACAAGAGATTAGTAGCTAGCTTTCCGTACCATCAATTCAGTAATTTATTGATCATCCAGTACTTTTACAAGGGTCTTCAGGCAGGTGACAGGAATCTTCTCGAAGCTGCAGGTGGTGGTGCATTAGTGAACAAAATAGTAGCTCAAGCTAGAGAGTAAATTGAGAACATAGCAGCAAATTCTCAATAATTCTCAAGTTGTGGGTCAGAACCACTCGTCAGGAGAGTTAATAAAGTTGGCGAGTCTACTGAAGTTCTTCAACAGATAGGCAACCTAATGGCGATGATGCAACAAATCACAGTCGTAGTATTGCCACCATCATATTCTTCCATCTACGAAGAAAATCATGAGCAAGTCAATGGACTCTTTCCAAATCAGCAGAGGCAGTATGATCTCTTCTCCAACACTTACAATCCAGGATGGAGAGATCACCCAAATTTAGCTATGCAAACAAGCAAGTTGCGGTTCAACAACCTACTTTCAACCGCCAGAATGAGTACCAACAACAACAATCTCATCCACACCAACAACCTAGTCAGGGTTCTAACACGGATGACAATCTCAATATAATTATATCCATGTTTCAACAGAGCCAACAGAAGATGAATAACGCAATCAAGGAGTTGCAAACACAAGTTGGGTCAATGCAAGTGAGTTGAACCAGTTGAAGACACAGAATAGTGGGAAACTCCCTTCTCAACCTCTTAATCCAAGGGAGAATGTCAATGTTGTGACATTGAGAAGTGGTCACAAACTATGCAACCCGAAGATGCTGCAAAAAACAAAGACCCTAAGGGGCCAGTTTGGGAGAAAGAGATTACTGACTCTTCTCAAACTGATGAGGTACCTAAAGAAAACTCTAAACCTCCTATTTCAACTTATGTTCCTTCTTTACCTTTTCCTCGCAGGTTTGCTAACTCTAAAAGGGAGGAACAAGATAAAGAGATCTTAGATATTTTCAAGAAGATTCATGTGAATATTCCACTCATAGATGCGATAAAACAAGTCCCTAAATATGCAAAAATTCTGAAGGACTTATGCACCAATAAACAAAGATTAACCGGTAATGAGGTAATGAGAGTGGGGGAGAATGCTTCGGCTATTTTGTAAAGGAAACTCCCACTCAAATATAAATATCCAGGTAGTTTTGACATTCCTATTGTTATTGGTAACACAACGTTTAATAAAGCTATGCTTGATTTAGGAGCATCGGTAAATGTTATGCCTGCATCTATATTTAGGACCTTTTGAAAGAAAATGGGATTGTTTTACAATTAGTTGATTGTTATAATGTATACCCTAGAGGTATTATTGAAGATGTGCTTGTGCAGGTTAATCAACTAGTCTTTCTAGCAGATGTATGTGTACTATAGATGACAGATGGATCAACTGATTCATCTATACCATTGCTACTTGGACGTCCATCATGCGAACGGCGAGAACAAAAATTGATGTCTATAGTGGGACTTTGACAATAGAATTTGATGGAGAAATAATACGTTTCAACATTTATGAGGCGATGCGATATCCAAGTGATGTCCACTCTTGCTTCTCCATTGATGTTATCGATGAGTTAGCCCATAGGATGTTTGATTTGAGTCTCACAGATGTTTTAGAAACAGTGCTAGCAAAGCCACTTGATAAGGGTTTGGAGTACAGTGATGAGATTAAAGAAACCATTGGTTCTCTTACCTCAATACAAGAAAAATACGTAAGAGAGAATGTTGTTTACATTTCTTTACCAGTATCCAATGAAAATTTATTGCCATCTATCTTGCAGGCTCCAAAATTAGAACTAAAGACTCTTCCTGGTCACCTAAAATACATGTATATGGGTGATAATGAAGAGTTGTCGGTAATAGTTTCGAATACACTAACTAAACTGCAGGAACAAAGACTTCTTCTGGTGTTGAGGGAGTACAAAGCGGTTATAGGATGGACAATTTCTAATAACAATGGAATAAGCCCTTCTACATGCATGCATAGAATACTACTTGAGGAAGGAAAAAAGCCTACAAGGGAGGCTCAATAACGGTTGAATCCTCTGATGATGGAAGTAGTAAAGAAAGAGATACTCAAGCTTTTAGACGTGGGAGATATCTACCCCATTTATGATAGCAAGTGGGTGAGCCCGTTGCAAGTTGTACTAAAGAAATCGGGCGTTACATTGGTGCAGAATAATAAAAATGAACTTGTCCCAACTCGTGTTCAAACCGGTTGGAGGGTTTGTATAGATTACAGAAAACTTAATACAACCACTAGAAAATATCACTTCTCTTTACCTTTTATGGATCAAATGTTATAAATATTATTTGGACACTCTTATTATTGTTTTCTTGATGGCTATTCAGGTTATAATCAGATTATTATAGCACCGAAGGATCAAGAGAAGACTACTTTTACTTGTCCTTTCGAAACATTTGCATACAGAAGGATGCCTTTTGGTTTGTGTAACGCACCCGCTACCTTCCAAAGGTGTATGGTAAGTATCTTTTCAGATTATGTGGAAAACATTATCGAAGTATTTATAAATGATTTCAGTGTGTATGGTGATTCATTTGACTTGTGCTTGGATAACCTTACATTAATTCTTAAACGATGTGTTGAAACTAATCTTGTGCTAAATTGGGAGAAGTGTCATTTTATGGTAACTCATGGCATTGTTTTAGGCCATATTATATCTTCTAAAGGCTTAGAATTTGATAAAGCTAAGATAGATCTTATTCGTGCTCTTACCCCTCCTACTACAGTGAGGGAGATTCGTAATTGTCTTGGTCATGCAGGATTTTATCGTAGGTTTATCAAGGATTTTCCCAAGGTTGCATCATTGTTATGCCATTTATTGTAAAAAGACGTGGTTTTTAACTTAAACAGAAGTGTTTGGCGGCATTCAATCGTTTGAAAGAACTTTTGATAACAATCTCTATCATTAGACCACCGGATTGGAGCAAGCATTTTGAGCTAATGTGTGATGTTGGTGACTATGTGGTCGGTGCAGTATTAGGCCAACGTATTGGAAAACTAACCCACGCTATTTATTATGCTTCCATGACGTTGAATGAGGCACAAAAGATTTATATGACCACGGAAAAGGAGTTGTTAGCCATTGTATTCGCATTGGAAAATTTTTGTTCTTATTTGCTTGGTATAAAAGTTATTGTGTATTCTGACCATGCAGCACTTAGGTATCTACTTGCAAAGAAGGAAGCGAAACCAAGGCTTATACGATGGATATTGCTTCTACAAGAATTTAACATAGAGATCAAAGATAAGAAAGTCATTGAGAATACAGTTGCAAATCACTTGAGTCGTCTTACTGTAGACGAAGAAACTATCCCGTTGCGTGAAAGTTTTCCAGATGAGCAATTATTCTCAATACAGGTTGTAGAACCACGGTATGCTGATATTGTCAATTATTTGGTTTTTAAACAAATCCAGAGAAATTGTCTCATGCTGAGAGAGACAAACTTAAAAGAATATCTAATTAATATATATGGGATGATCCATACTTATGGAAGAATTGTTCAGACCAAGTAATACGAAGGCGCGTATCTGAATCTTACTTTCAATCTATATTATCTTTTTGTCATTCTTATGCTTGTGGAGGACATTTTGGGTCCAAAAAAACTGCACTTAAGGTACTTGAGAGTGGTTTATATTGGCCCACTTTGTTTAAAGATGCACATATATTTTGCACTACTTGTGGTAGATGCTAGAGAACATGAAATCTAGGTGCTCGACATCAAATGCCACAGACTCCCATACTCTTCATTGAGTATTTGATGTTTGGGGAATTGATTTTATGGGTCCTTTTATTAATTCTTTTGGTAAATTTTATATCCTACTTGATGTCGATTATGTCTCGAAATGGGTGGAAGCTAAAGCCACCCGACTAATGATTTTAAAGTGGTTGTAGATTTTGTTAAAGAATATATTTTTGCAAGGTTTATAACTCTAAGATCCCTAATCAGTGATTGAGGGACACACTTTCAAAACAAGTTCTTGCAGTGCTTGTTAAAGAAGTACAACATCACTTACAAGATTGCAACACTGTATCATCCACAGACTAACGACAAAGCAGAAGTTTTTAATCGAGAAGTGAAATCCATCTTGGAGAAAACTGTGAATCCCATAAGAAAAGATTGGAGTTTACGACTTAATGATGCATTATGGGTGTATAGGACTGCATACAAAACGCCTATCGTGATGTCTCCTTTTAGGCTTGTGTATGGTAAATCATGTCATCTTCCAGTTGAAATCGAACGTAAGGATTTCTGGGCTATTAAGCAGTGTAACACGGAGATGGATGGTACAACAAAGCAAAGGAAACTTCAATTGAATGATCTTGAAGAGATTCGAAATATAGCATATGAGAGCTCACGGATCTACAAGAAAAGACGAAGGCTTTTCATGATAATATGATATCTAGAAAACAGTTTACTGTTGGAAAGAAAGTTTTGTTGTTTGATACTCGTCTTAGATTATTCCATGGTAAATTGGGTTCAAGGGACCTTATATTATCACTAATATTTCTTCTCATGGTGCAGTAGAAATTCAAAATTTAACCTCAGGAAACGAATTCAAAGTGAATGGTCATTGCTTGAAGACGTAATATGAGAACTTTGTGCCTAAGAATGTGGAAGTGGTACAACTTGTTGATGCACTCCCTCTGGAAGAGTAGCGAGCAGATGCCAAGTCGGGATGAAGACTTTAAACTAAGCGCTACATGGGAGGCAACCCATTGGTTTTGTATTTCTATCTTTATCTTTTTAGTTTTATTTTTCTTATCTTTGCATATCATATTATAGGATTTCCTACCTTGACTTCTACACTGGACGAGTAAATTTACATTGAGGACCATGTAAAGTTTAAGTGTGGGGGAGTGTTAAGCATTTAGAGTTTTTAGTATTCACTTTGTTGGTAGAATTGTTAAACTTTTTGTACATATTTGCATGTAAAGCTCAAACTTTTAGATATTTTAGAGTCACTTGGTATACTTCTAGCTACGTCTACATACAGAGTTCTTACCGAAATAATTGAACTTAGAAGTAATAGAGAACGACATTCGGAGTTCTTGGTTGTTGAGAGGCTAGAGCTGACAAAAAAAGGACTTAAACCGCCGGTAGAGATTACATTATTTGGGAAGTTGATCAATCAATAAACATGAGTGAGGCACCAAACCTTCAATTCTTTGTACCTGTCTAAATTGTCCATTTAGAATGTTTCATCTGTACAAACTACGGGTAGAATGATGATCTATTTATATCAATCATGTGGGTGGCATCAGAATTGCTAAATCTATCTTGTAGTCTTGTTTGCAGTTGGCACGATTCTCTCGACAACAACAGGTCCAGTGAAACACCATTATCATCAACAAGCGGAGCATTAAAAATTTGAAGAAAAGTTGAAGACGTTCAAGGTTTACAAGCAACAGTATAAGAAAGAACAAATTTTATATTCAAGTAAAGCAACAATACAATAAGCAAAATTATATATACATGTTGAAGACTTATGTACAAGAGTGAAAGAAATCAAAATATGAGAGTTAGTGAAGTTCATGATATCGAAACAATAAAGTTGTGAAGAATCAAGTGGTAAAGTCATTATCCCACGACCATAGTAGTTTCATTATTTATTTTAGTTTCAGTTTGTATATTATTTTGAGTTCACGTTATTAAAAAAGATTAATGATTATCATTTTAGTGTATATTTCCTTTTGTATCCATTCAATAAGTTCGTGGGGAAGAAAACATATATAAAGAAGTTTCAAGCAACAAAAATTGAGGAAAATAGTTACAATTGTCAAGGTTCTATGAAGTTCAAGAGTTCATCATCAACAGTTGAAGACCGAAGACTGAAGACGTTTCTATTGGATGTTGTGAGAGTGGTGTTGATTGTGAATCGGGTGAGAAGGTAAGTAAGTGCTTCCATCCTTACATAGTGGTTGGTTTCCTTTCATAGAGATCAATAGGAAAATATAAAAAAAGGTGGTTCTTTTTCGTCCCACGTTCTATGGGATAACATATTCATATAATTCGGAAGGTTACATTTCCTTCCCACCATTCGGAGTGTGCAGGATTTCTATATTTACTCCAGCCGCACACATGAGAACCATAAAGTGCGTTTTCTGAGTGTCAATTTCATAAGATCCTATTGGTGAGGAAGAATGCTTATTTGGTCGCTCTTGAACCTGGATTCTTTCGTATGATAGTTTTCTTCTAACTCAAGAGCTAAGCATGAGAATAACGTTCTTTATACTTCTAAATTCTTATTTTTATTGTGCAAAAACTTTATGTCTTCGAAGCTCTTTGGATGCATGTGCTCTGGAATATTTAAAACTTGGAATTTAGGTTTTGTGGGTATACCTCTTGTAAACCATGACGAGACTATAACTCGTCTACTAGGAACCTAGGGGTTTAAAGGCTTGTTACACATGCTAAGTGTAACCGTATCCTCAAGGGAGTTGTTGTATTCTAGTTTAGTTTAGTTAGGTAGTTTGCTAGAGGACTAGCAAAAGGCAAGTGTGGAAGAATTTGATAGGTGCATTTTTTGCATTAGTTTGATGCTCTAATTCATTGATTTTTTGTTAGTTTCATATCAGTATGCTTTTATTTTGTTTGCTTTTTAGTTTCTTAGGAGTTTTGAAGTATATTCAACCAAAGAAGAAGAAAGGAGTTCCTTACAACATGAAACGAGCAAGGAAGTCAAGTTCTACAGGTGAAGAAGAGACAAATACAAATTCAACATAGTCAAATTCATAAGTTCTTATTACCATCTTGAAGAGAACGAGAATACGAAGTGAACGCAAAAAGAATGAGGTCATTTCGAGTTCGGACGAAGAAGTTATGGACAAAACAGACGAAATAAGAAAAAGTCATCTACAACATTTCAGTCGGCACGGTTCCCAACTATGCCAGCTGGAGCATTTTTTCATACAGAAAACTTGAATTTTTTAAGCCCTAAATTCGCACGGTTCATTGGGAATCGACCATGCCGACCGTGGCAAACCTATGAGGTCCGTTTTACGCGTTTTTAACTTCTTAAAGGAGAAAACACGGTCTTAAAAGGATTTCAAGTGCTAGATTTCGTGGATACTATATAAGGGGACTCCCAAGACATTAAGAAGTACTTTTGGGAGACTTGAAAACAACGAGGAGAACAAGAAGCTAGGGCTTGGAGTTGGATTGATCATCACGATTTCTAAGGTTTGCTTTACTTGCTTTCTTATATATTTTTCATGAATTTTGAGAAATCCATGATGAACTAAACCTTTCTTATTGGTTAAGGATGTAACCTAAAGTCATGAACATATTATTCAATTAATGAATTAGTTTCTTTATTCACTCTCTTGTATATCGTTCAAGTTTTACTATTTATGACAATTATTTAATTGTGTTCATATAATATGATTAGTTATTTCGTATGTTTGAGTCGTGTATTAAATATCTTAATAACTTCTCTATAGCTAATTAGGAGTCTTAGGTAATATTATCAAAACCCTAATACCTAGTAGTAATTTGTGATCACTAGCGGTGCGAATCGTGAAGGAAGTCACAAGTAAAACTTAGCCTAGGTTGAATATGCCACGATTGTGATTGTACTGCCTATGAGTAACCCGTCTCACATAATCTAAAGCTTTCTTCAAATTGAATCTCTTAGCGATAAAGCATTAGGTTATTTGGTAGAAAAGAATTCATACATTAGTGATTGTAATATTTGTTGAGTAGTGGAGACGTAACGAAGTGTTGACACCGATTGGGATACTTTAGGGTTATTAGTAACATGAGAGAGTGAATAGTGATATTGATGTTTGATTGCATGACATGTGTAACGATGGACCGTGAATTCCTTAACCAGTCTTCTCTTATAATATTTTCTTAAACACTTTCAATTTAAATGTTAGTTTAAATTACTTTGAACAACAAAACCCCCCCTGTTTACATAAGTAATCAAAATAACTTGACAACTTATATCTCCGTGAGGAACGAACTTGTTCTTACTGCTATATTCTAATCCATATTTGTGAAGTAGAGAAATTGAAAATAAATTTGCTTGGCTGACAACCGGCCAGACGGTTTCGACCTTCCTGACTTCCCTTGCCCCGTCAAATTCTTAGAGGCATGGGCATATGACGGCACTATCAAATTATCTCTTGTCTAGTAGCGGACCAAGTGAGCTACACTTGGGCACTTAAGGCTCTTTCACCCCTTGAAGACCCAATACAGTTATCACCAGAAGGCCTTTATCACCCACATCTTTGAACTTCTTCCTTAAGAGATTCTCATCCCTTGTATGAAGATAAATGTTATGATGAATTTTCATAATGCATAAGGGAGTACGAAGCCCTAATTTTCTTGAAGTAGATGCCCGAATGAGGCACAACAATCACTCATCCATATGTGTCACGTTTATGTGAATCTCATTTGAACATAATCTTTTGTCTAGTTAATGAATACCTCTTGGTTGTTATACACTTGGGGACTTGATCTTGTTGCAAAGATCATCTCAATTCCATCCAACTAATGTAATCCTTAGAGCCAAGTCAGTGGAACCTAATGCATTATTAAGGATAAAAAACGTGATCGACAGAATCCCGCTACATTAAGGCTTTCATCCGACTGAAGAACTTTTTCCTTTTGTTGTTTACATACATAGTTGGGACTACGTCCCTGCTGCCTGCTCTGCTCTGTCAACATTGATCCACGGTCAAAGATGCATTGAAGTCAAAATTCTCAGGGTGATGCCATCAAGTTCTTCCATTTTTCAAGTAAGCCTCCAGAGACAAGATCCATAGTCATAGTATTTCTCTAGGCTACATAGGAAGTCCCAATCATCTCTAGCATAGGGTAGATACTAAACGAGCATGGCCACTTAAGATTCAGGCTTCTCCCTATCAACTTTTGGAATATTGATTTACAAGATGCTATCAGGAATTCAGTGACATGATCATCAAAATGACTTTGAAGATAAATTTAATGCTTTGTTTCTGTCCCTCTGTCTCGATTTCTGCTGGTCGTGTTATCTTCATTAATTATTCATTATCTTTTTTCAGCTACGGTCTCAACCCTGAAATATGTCTTCGAGACATGAAAACATGGATATAGATAAATATAAACTCATCCCAAAGCTCCCACGACGGACAAGTAGATGCAAAGTTGTGACAGACCACAAAATGTTTGCTTCCAACGGGTCGAGTTTCGGCCCATTGGCAGACTCCAACTTCCCGATATGCCACTCGAGGAGCCAACATTACCAATTTTTCGGATCAATATAATATAACCAAGCAAATTTAATGGATTTTACCGAGCAAATATTAATTGATATTTCCCCAAATGTTGTATAAGCATATAGACATAGATCTTATATCAAGGGTCATCGAATCCGTCAAACTGCTTTACAGTTTTATGTATCATTTCTGATTTTTATCGATACCAACAAATGATATGAATTACCATATTTGGTAAATCTCTTATAAAATACCAACTTCAGATATTGATACTCTGCTGGACAGAAATCTCACTAATTCGAGGATTATGATTCTCTGAGTATATGTCTCATACTATAGAACTCAGAATCCACAAGGTCCGATGTGAAGTCAATTAGGATTTTTTGAGCATGCGTCCCATACTGCATACCTAGGGATCCCAAAAGAGTCCAAATTTTGCAAGGGTCATTGGGTCCGACAAATGATTTCCATCGCTTCTACTGTGAAGTTCTCTTGCCGCCGTTACAGCTAACGGTCTTCCAGGTAGCCACCCGTAGGTGGGAGATGCAGCTAGCCTGAAAACACATACCTTACTGAACGGGTGAGGGGTGATATGTCCCAGTATCAGGAGTAGTCGGATACCAGCCACCATTACAGCTAACGGTCTTCTAGGTAGCCACCCGTACGTGGGAGTTGCAGCTGGCCTGCCAACACAAACCATACCGAACGAGTGAGTGGTGATCGGTCCCAGTGTCAGAGGTAGTCGGATACCAGCCACCGTTACAACTAACGGTCTTCCAGGTAGCCACTCGTAGGTGGGAACCCCAGTGGCGTGGAAACTCATAGTACTAGGTCAAGCTCAACAGACCATCTTTCTCAAAAGATATGAACTACCCAAAAGAGTTAGTAATCATTTCCAAATCAATGGTATTAATTGTTATCATAAACAACAACCATTTCTCTCATATGATATGAGTTACCTTATACGATGATAACCATTGCTTAACTCACGTGCCGAGACAGATGATATGAATTAGCTCGAATGGTAATTATCATCTCTTATCTTACAGATTGTACAATTATAAAATGGTATGAATAACCTTGAAGAAGCAATAATCATCTTTATCTTACATTTATATCAGATGATATGAACTGGAAAACAACAATCGTCTCTTCACTAGATAGTATGAACAACCAGTACTGTAACTACCTCTTACAAATGATATATATACTGCGAAGATTGCAATCATCTCTGAATAGATGGTATGAACTGCCGCACAACAACCAACACTTTCAGATGATATGAACAACCTTGTGTTGAACCGCATAACGGCTTCCTACGTACCCTCTCCGTAGCTCGAAGGGATCAAGCATGACTGTAGTATATCAATGTTTGTTTAGATAGTATGAACTACTCACAATGGTGGCAACTATCTCTCACTAGATAATACGGATAGTATGAACCGCATAGCAATAACTATCCCTGACATATCATCGAACACACGACCAAGAGCGCTAGTCCATAAGTCACCTCCAAGGCTTATCTAAAACCCCTGTCATTGAAAATATTCATAGTATTTTACATTCTATAAAACATTATGCATTTTCATTTCTAACTTGGCATTCATTCCATCAAGAATACAAACGACTCGAAAGATGTACTGGGAATTTATAAGTAAAGACTAAATACAAACCAACTCTTAGCATATGCACTCAATTTAACAGTATCTTATATGAATTCACAACAACAAGAACTTTTAACCTTTAACACCCAAGTGAAAAATTAAGAGGTTGGAACCAACCATCCGTGATACAAATAAAGAAGTAAGGGAACTATACCGGCATAGCTAAAATGGTAGGACAATAAGTAAGGACTTCATATCCATACATCTCAACCTAAAAAGGACATCATTTAAGTCTACATAGAAACGAACAGGTCGATGCCAACAATGATCATAATAACATACAGTAAATTTATTATCCAATTTAACAAAAATAGTTCAAACACTAAATAAAGTCTTGAAAGGATCATTTAACTGCCATGTAAAAGCAAATCTAGGAATTAACTGTCCATAATTGTATTTTGGATAAAAATAGTGGTATCATTTAAACGGTAGGCACAAAAATAACGTAACATTATCATTCGAGGCATATAGAAATCAATATTCCGACTAACAACATTACTGCTAGTCAACAACTACCTACCGTATTGGATTATCACATAAGTGACAAGCATCACATGTTTAATAACTACGTAACGTATCGGATTACCACATAAGTGACAAGCATCAAATGTCTAACACAAGATTCCATCTTTAACAACATAAATTATACCCGTAAGCACCATATGTTGGAACAAAGGGGATGGGATACTAAATATTGTACCAATGAGATAAAGTGGTTGTTGTGTTTACCGTGTCATTCATTATTTGTCAAGCTCTGATACAAAAGTGTACCGGGTAGAATTAACACTTCCAATTAGAAAGTTACGAATAATTTAACTTACATAAAGTTAATCATGAGAAAGTAAGTGTCAAAATCATTCATTCACGTATTAGAATAACAACAACTCATTTTGATGGGATTCAATTTAGTAGGATGCACAAATATATGAATTTAAATAGACTTGGTCTAACTTTGTACAGTTAAATGCACTTCATAACAATTGATAAATGACAAATCATTTTGCAGTGTGGTTCCGAATCTCTACCAACGTACCGGACATTCTCAGCTAACTAATGTTTTTCCTACTTAGCAATAGCACCCAATCTTTAAAATTATTAAATGAGGTCCATCTTATACCATCCGAAGTGGATGTACAATTATTCTCCCAAACCAAATCTCAACTAAAACTTCACACAATAGCAAGTAGGTACGTACAATAAAATAACCATAGGAGCAGGTATAATGAAATCCAACAAGGTTAGAGTCATTAGACCATTTATCTCCATTTATAAATAAATTATCACAATTGACCAGGCATCATCGAATTGTACAGAGTAAGTTAATAAACTAAGTTATTCCAAGGATATACAAGCATAAAATTCATACATAAACATTATCATGATTACCCGACTACATTTCTTCAAATCATAAGGACACTCCATTACTGTAAGCATGTCGGAAAATCACATTAACAACGTGAACATCTTTATGTTGCCAGAACTAAGTATAACATGCTATGGATACTAAAAATGTAGTCCTACTCCGATTAATCCAGATACATATGATATCAAGGCTAAGGTTCAATTTTAGAAACCAATTAATCCACTAATCTGAGAACTGCCACAGTATAGTATCAAGTGAACCAGTTATTATTCAATGGTAGCATCAACATTTTTCACATCATCTAATTAGAAGCCCAAAGTACTAAAAGGTGACAGTGCATCATTTAATTTAAGATACATTAAATTCATAAATAATATGTGTAAGTAAAGAAAAATAACCTTTAACTTTTTTTATCTTCTTTGAAGCCTTTATACAAGCATCTTATATTCAAACAGATATTAAACATGGAGCTCAATTGCAACATGATATATAACCGCTAACTGATAGATACATTTTTGCGTCTAAATTATTCTAAATTATGTATTTTGTTAGTGTTCAATTGTATACTTATTTTGATTTTTTTATGTATTTATAGGTATTTTTGGGATATGAACTTTTGTGGATAAATTGGCTCAAAAAGTTGATAAAGGCACCCATGAAATTACTAAAGCACCCAAAAAAATTGATAAAGGCACCCACCAGATGGATTAGGGGTACCGTCCCTTTTGAATTTAAATCCTGATTTGCCGGGAACTTATTCTTCACGCGTGAAGTAATCTGAATTAGTTGGGAACCGAAGTTCAAGGGATGTAAATTTTTTTTTGGTATCTCAAACTGAAGAAGCAACCAAAATAGGATTAATACACGTCAAACAGAGCCTTTCACGCCGTGATTCATGGGAGGAACTCGAGTTGGAGGACGGAAGAGAATTCTTCTTTGTTTCGGATTAACACGAGTTCTAAGTTGTTTTGGATTGTTTCTTTGGGTCCTTATCGGTTAATAAGGGTTATTAGGGCTTATTAATCTTATAAATAGCAAAGATATGGAAGAAAAAATCAGTGGGGAGTCGGGAGAAAAATTCAGAGAGAAAAAAAATTGTTCGTTGGTGAAGAAGTACATATCACAGAAGAGAACAATTGTTAATAACGTCGCCTTTTCTTTTTTCTTTTACTGCGCCCAGAAGCCGTCTCTTATTCTCTGTTTTAATTTCCCTCTTCAGCAACACAGAAAACAGTCTCAACAACACTTATATCCGTAGTTGTTTTCTGTGTTATTTCTGTTTTTTTCTTCTTTTAAGCACTTTGAGTATGAACATGTATTTTGAGAGGGTGTTTGACATGAGGAGCTAGAACCTATTGCTGAGGCGACGGAGGAAGCCATTTTTCCAATAATAAAGTGGTATATTTTTATCTTATTAATTTTTTGCAATTCCTTTATGATTATTTACTTTGAATTAAATTTGAAAAAATGATTTTTATCAATTAGTTGTGTTTTCTTTTGATGAGTCATGCTTAGTTTAGAGCTATTGATGTCTCATATTTTTGATTTACAACTATTATTTTGAATACCTAACTTTGGCAATATTTAGAATCAATTGAATGTATGAGTTGCTAGATAATTGTTAATGCTAAACTACTTGAAAAATTGGTTAATGGTGGAATCCTTAATCTCAGTTCTTTTCATAATCTTAAATCAATTCTACTTTAATCTTCTTTATTTTTAGTATTAAAAATTAGGTTTAAAAATCAAATCTTCACAAGTCTGAGTATCGAATCTTTTACCATTATTTCTAAAACACATTAATTTTTGGCACCGCCGACGCGGACTTGTCTTTAGGTTTAGAGTTTTAGATTTATTTATAGGTTTTTATTTTTGTTTTTAGTATTATTTTTACTTTGTTCTATTTTATGTTTCTTTGGGTATTTATCATTTTGCTACAGGTTTTGGATTTTGGATTGAAAGGAAATTGAGCCAAAGATTTTGGTGATTAAAGACTTGGAGTTAAAGTTAAAGATAAAAGAACGGAAAAGAAGACAAAATTTTTTATTTTTAATTAGATTTTATTTTATTTTTGTTAGATTTTATTTGTTTCTCTTTTTAGAAAATTGTATTAGGAAATCTTTTATTATTTCTGTAATTTTTCTTTTATTTTTGGACACTTTTGGACTTTATTTTGGGACTTTGGACATTATTATTATTTTTAAACCCTACGGAAGGGTAATTTAAATATAAAATGCAATATGGAAGGACGACATTTACTATATTGTCTCAGCCCGTAGGGTTCTTACACTGACACAGGAGTCGGTGGCCTGAGTCTACTACAACCGATTCATCCCCCGTCTGGTACGTGAGGTAAGACTCGATCAACCCATGAATCCCCTGCAAGTGGGTTTACAGTATTCCTCCGGATGCATATATGTCGAGGAACTGAATACGGATTTATTTTCTAGTAAAGGGAAAGAACTGGCCATACAAGATAAGGACTCGTATTTCATCACTGTTTCCTCCTTGCCCGCTTTAGGAACATGTTACCAAACACGAACCTAAGCTTAAAATTTTGACTAGAAAGAGACCGATATGGTAACGAGCTTATAGGAAAGTCATTCAAATGGACTGTATTGGTTACTCTGTTAGCCTAACTCAAAGTTCAGGAAGATTATTTTAAATAGATTTGAGTCGCCTTGTAACCCAAGGAAACGTTGCCAACGAGACCGGGTTATCAAAGCTCCTTAGAGCTTATCCTGTTTCTATTCGACTAAATCTAATTCAGATCGTTCTAAGAGGTTTGCTAAAACTGTAACTAGTTGCCTTTTGAAAGAATAGAAGCTGGTCTAGAAACAATCTAAGTGGATCCATCATGCTTTTTGTTTGCTAGATTCAACATGTTTGATTTGGTTGGGTCAGTTTTGCTTGTGCTTTCTTAGAATTCCCTTCCAATTAGGATTTTTTTTAGTGTATGCCTAGACCGCTTGAAATCATTACTGAGCGAGCTTGGAAAAAAGACACTCTAGGTCGTTTGATTAGTGGCAAACCTAGTAGTTGTGTCCCTGGAAACGAGGACCTCGAAGACTCTTTTTTTGAGGGCCCTGTTTTTGGAAATTTCAATTTTGCAAAATTGACACTGTGTAAAGAAGTTAATCCTAGTCCTTTGATAGTACCAGCAATGGCAACTTTAAAAGCTTTGTTGAACCCGAGTAGGACTTCTCGTCCATCATGTATCAAGTTAGCTGAAACTGAAGCAAACTATGAGTTAAAACCTGGGACCATACAGATACTCCCAATCTTCATAGGGAAAGAAAATGAAAACCCATATTTCCATGTTAGGGATTTTGAGGAAATATGTAGTACCATCAGGATTAAGGACCTAGATGATGAAGCATTAGATTGTTTCCTTTTCACTAAGAGACGAAGCCAAATATTGACTATATAGTTTGACTTCTGAGTCCATTGAACCTATGAACAACTTACATCTGCCTTTTCCCAGAAGTTTTTCCCTAGGCACAAATCATCACTATTAGGAAACAGATTTGCACATTTGCTCAACAAGAGGGAGAATCTTTATATAAGTATTTGGAAAGGTTCAATGACTTATTATCACAATGTCCTCATCATGGTTTAGAAAAAGTAAGGCTAGTTCAGATCCTCTACGAGGGTTTAGATTATTCGACAACAACCATGGTTGAGTCTTTATGCACTTGTGGGTTTGAAAATAAAACTGTAGATGGTGCGATAACATTTTTGAATGAAATCGCCGAATAAACCCAGCAACGGGAAAAATAGTAGGGATCCCCAGAAACAATTCTTCTAAGTAAAGGAAATGTCAATAGGTAGAGGATCTTTTGAATCAGATGCCAAAATAACAGCTATATCAAAAAGGTTAGAAGCTTTAGAGCTGAGTAAATCTAGTTGTGGAATTGATCCCAAGTCATTTTGGGAAGGACAGACTGTTGAAGATCAAGCACATGCTCTTTATAATAACACTAGATTTGATAATCATCAGAAGTTTGACCCTTATTCAGAAACCTATAACCCTTGTTGGAGAAACCATCCTAACCTTTCTTGGTCTAAGGGACAAAGTCAAGGTTAGTCTAGTAATTCTAAGGTTCCCCCAGGTTTTGGATATACTAAGAATCCTTCAGGACCAGCATAATTTCAGAATCCGATAGATAAGATGATCATGAGTTTAGCAGAGTCTCTCGCTTTCCTAACTCAGAACACTACAAATTTTCAGCAATCAGTCAACCAAAGTTTACGAGAAAATCAAAAGATTGTTCAGGCTAACAGTCAGGCTATTTCCAATTTAGAAACCCAGGTTGGCCAAATCGCTGAGTCTTTGAGAGAAAGAGAAAAAGACAAGTTCCCTAGTTAAACACAACCCAATTCTAGAGGAGTTCATGAAGTATCTTCTGGTGAGAAATCATCAAATCATGTGAATGCAATTAGAACCCCTAGGAATGGGAAAATGGTAGATAATAAGGTAACCATGCCTGATATTGAACATATTGTAGTTCACCCTTCTGAGCTAGTAGATGAAGAGACTGATGAAGTCTCTAAAGAGCCCGATGCAGTTCCTTATAAGCCAGATTTTGTTGCTAGAGCCCTGTTCCCACAACTGTTAGCACCAACAAAGAATGAATCGAACTTTAACGACATATTGGAGGTTTTTAAGCAAGCCACTATCAACCTTCCATTATTAGATGCAATTAGGCAGATTCCTACTTATGCCAAGTTCCTTAAGGATATGTGTACGCGAAAGTGAAAGCTTAGTGTACAAAAGAAATCCTTTTTATCTAGTCATGTGAATTCAATTATCCAGAACAATACAACTCTTAAGTACAAAGACCCAGGTTCCCCAACCATTTCTTGCACAATAGGTAACTACCATGTTGAGAAAACGTTACTTGACTTAGGAGCTAGTATGAACTTACTTCCGTACCATGTGTACCTCCATCTAGGACTTGGTGATTTGAAACCTACTCAGATAACACTGCAATTAGCTGATAGGTCTGTGAAAACTCCTCGTGGTGTCATAGAGGATGTTCTTATTGAGGTCGATAAGTTTATTTATCCAATGGATTTTCTTGTCTTTGATACCCAACATGTCCCTGACCCAGAGAATCAGATACCTGTGATATTAGGTCGCCCGTTTTTTGCTACATCTAATGCGATCATTAACTGTCGAAGTGGTATTATGAACTTATCTTTTGGTAATATGACTATTGAGCTAAATATTTTCAATGTTAATAAGAAACCACCTGAGCTAGATGAAACGTGCATTGAAGAGGTGAACATGATAGGAACATTAGTTCAAGAGTCATTACCAAACACTTTGTTAGAAGATCCATTAGAGAAATGCCTAGCCCACTTTGGGTTTGATTTTGATGATGATAGTGTGATTAATTAGGTCAACGCTTTGTTAGATTCATCCCCTTTGATAGACACTAGTAATGGATGGAAAGCTAACTTCGAACCACTACCAGTTTCTAAGTCTTCCCTGATTCCTTCTTTAGAAGGGCCTCCTAATTTGGACCTTAAACAACTACCAAATACCATAAAATATGTGTATTTAGGCCCATCTGAGACGTTGCATGTGATTGTAGCATCCGACTTGGATACTACCAGGGAAAGTAGGCTAGTGACCGTTCTTCAAGACAATAAGGAAGCTTTAGGATGGACCATAGCAGACATTAAGGGTATAAGTCCTACTATTTGTATGCATCAGAATCATTTAGAGGATGATACCAAACCGTCTAGGGAGATGCAATGTCGACTTAACCCTAACATGAAGAAGTAGTTCGAACTGAGGTGCTTAAGTTGTTAGATGCGAGCATTATCTAACCTATTTCAGACAGTAAATGGGTCAGCCCCGTTCAGTTTGTTCCCAAGAAATTGGTATCACTGTAGTCCAGAATGATAACAATGAGTTAATCCCAACTCGAGTAACCACGTGGTGGCGTGTTTGTATTGACTATATATAATTGAACAAGGTCACAAGGAAGGACCACTTTTCCCTTTCTTTCATCGACCAAATGCTTGGGAGATTAGCTGGACATAGCCATTATTGCTTGCTAGATGGTTTTTCTAGTTATAATCAGATTATTATTGCCCCAGAAGACCAAGAGAAAACCACTTTCTGTACATAGCCATTATTGCTTGGTAGTGGTCCCAAGTACTATCTACACTATGGTCATAGTATTGGTAATGTCTATTTTGAAATTCAGTCGGATATTCATTGTATAGGTCCTCATAATACCAATTCGATATTTTCTAACAAAAACTTCCTAATATATTTACAAAAAATCTAAGAAAATAAATCCTAACATGAATGGGGTTCTAAACGTACACAAACAAGGTCGCCTCAACCAAATCAAACCTATTGAATCTAGCAAACAAAAAGCATGATGGCTCCACTTAGATTGTTTCTAGACCTTCTTCCAAAGTGCAACTAGTTATAGTTTTAGCAAATCTCTTAGAACGTTCCGAATTAGATTAAGTCGAATAGAAACATGATAAAATCTAAGGAGATTTGATAATCCTGCCTCTTTGGCAACGTTTCTTTGGGTTACATGGCGGCTCGAATCTACTTAAAACAATCTTCCTAAACTTTGAGTTAGGCTAACAAAGTAACTAATACAGTCCTTTTGAATGACTTTCCAATAAGCTCGTTACCCTATAGGTCTCTTACTAGTCAAATTTTAGGCTTAGGTTCGCGTATGTAACATGTTCCTAAGTCAGGCAGAAAGGAAACGGTGATGAAATCCCAACCCATATCTTATATGGCCAGTTTTTCCCATTTACTAGAAAAGTAAATTTCGTATTCAAGTCCTCAACATATATGCATTACGAAGGAATACAGAAAACCCACTGACAGGGGATTCATGGGTTGATTGAGTCTTACCTCCCGTACCAGACAGGCGATGAACCGTTGAAGTCGACTCAGGCCACCAACTTTTATGTCAGTGTACGAACCCGAGGGGCAAAGACAATATCGTAATTGTCGTCCTTCCCTGTTGTAGTTTATATTTAAATTACCCTTTCGTATGGTTTAAAAATAATAATAATGTCCAAAAGTATCCCAAAGTAAAGTCCAAAGTCCAAAGAAAAAGTCCAAAAAAAAAATTACAAAAAAAAAAGATTTCCTAATACAATTTTCTAAAAATAAAAATAAATAAAATTAAAATAAATAAAATTAAAATAAAATTAATTTATCTTTTTTTTCCGTTCTTTTCGATTTATCTTTGACTCCAAGTCTTTAATCAATCAATATAATCTTTGGTTCAAATTTCTTTTTGATCCAAAACCTGTAATACAAAGAAAAATATCCAAAAACGTAAAATAGAACAATAAAAATCTAACTAAACTAACTAACCTAAAAACAAATCTAAAAACAAGTCCGCGTCGGCGGCGCCAAAAATTGATGTGGTTTTGTAGTTGTGGTAAGAAAAGGTTTCTAACTCTCGAACTTGTGAAGATTGATTTTAGATTTAAAAACTAATTTTTTAACTAGAAAATATACACAAAAGATGAAAGTAATATTCACTGAGGTTATGGATTTCACCATTAACCAATTAAAGTGATTCAATCTAATCAAAGTCATGCAAATCTTTACATTTAAAGTGATTCTAATATGTTGCAAAAGTAGATTTTCAAAGTAACAATTGTAAATCGAAAGTATAGAACATCAAAAACCCTAAGCTAAGCATGCTCTATCAAAATAAATCACAACTGCTTAATAAAAATCCTTAAATCAATTTTTTAATCAAAGAAAATAATTATAAAAGAAATTACAAAAATCAATTAAAATAGAAATATATAACTTTTCTTGAAAAAAGGCTTCCTCCGTCGCCTCAGCAAAGGGGTTTATCTCCTCATATTAATCACTTGCTCAAAATAATGATTCATGGCTCAAAGTGTTTACAAATGATGAAAAAGAGTGAAAATAATGAAAACATGAACTTCACAACGTTTTTAGGCGTTGCGAACTCACAATTTACAGAGGAAAAAGTGTTTCACTGAAGATAAATGTTGTAAAATGAAGATAAATGTTACAAAGATTAAAATCTTTAGCAACAAAATCTTCAACTTTTTGGCCACGGAAGCTTCAACCTTTTAGCAACGATTTCTTCATCTTCTTCATCACGATCATGAACAGATTTTTTGGTTTTTTGGTTTCTTTGATTCTGGCCAGAGCCACCCCCTCCCTTCATGCTTCCTAGCACCCTCCTATTTATATTCAAACATTCAACAACCGCCAAATTTCTAAAAAATTTTCTCTTTTACTCACGACAAGATTTTATTCTCGTGATCTGATTTTCTTCCCGATATAAACTTGGTGATGTTGATTTGTTCCTCGGTTATCAAATATTCTTCCAATGATATAGAAACATGATCAGTTGACATAGGAAATGAATCCAATATATACTGCGAGAATCATAACAATATCATATTCTTTCATCCTTGTTTAAAACCGATAATATATTTTTATTTCCTATTACGACATTAAGCGATCACGAGATTCTCTTGGTTATTACATTGTGTATGATTCCCTTATTAAGACAAGGATATATCTTATCTTAAAAACCTTAATAATCTTTCCAAAAACCCACCTAGTTAGGAAATAAAAGTTCTCGCAATTAAAAGATTTATTTTCCCGCTAAATTTCTTGTTTAAACTTGAGAAGCGTGTGCCTTTATCCACTCGATGGGTGCCTTCAACAATTCTCGAGGTGGGTGCCTTTAATACTTTTCAGCCAATTTCTTCACAATTATTTATTCTTCCAAAAATACCTACAAACACAATAAAATGACATTATTAATACAAAAATCGAGTAATAGCAATACAAATGTGAGATCAAATAAGACATATAAATGTGTCTATATAATACCTCCAAACTTCTTATTTGCTAGTCCTCGAGCAAATCTAATCTAGAAAAAAATCCTAACTCATTTTTGCAGGCATCACGAATGCACTTAGCGTGTGCAACAAGCCTTTAAGCCCCTAAGTGGCCCTAGTGGACGAATTTTGTCTCGTGAGGCTTTAAAAGAGATATACCCACAAAAGCTTTTACTCTAAATTTTATCTACCTGTGAATGATTGAGGGTAGACACTAAACATGCTATTTAGTTGGCTATAAAATTCTTTGGCTATGAGAATCATTACCCTTTATGAGTCCAATTACTGTTTGCACTTAAGCATACTAAAATTCATATATAAGAAAACAAAACTCTACTTAGATAGTCGTTCAACCACGATACTCAGAATCTATCAAAGTTCAATCACATGAAAAGATCTAGAAGATGGATATAAACAAAATAAAGTTTGCTCGTGTTGACTAAGGTGAACGGTGTTTCCCATATCTGTCTGAAAGTCAGTGACAGGATGAATCCTAATGGATTGAGATATGCTCCAACTAGTCTTACTCCTTATACTAATATCGACTCAGCTGGTATATACAAGGGTCCCAGCGGTCAATTTAAAATAAAACAATTATTTATTATTTTTAAATGTACTGACAACACGATTGGATCAAATGAATCCAAGCGCATGCTCCTTATTAGCATTTTACATGATAGTTCTCATGGATCCTGCGTTTCACGCTTGCTTAGGCGATGGAGATAGGGAGAACACACATATATTGGTATCAAAGTGTCAATACTCGATTTTTTTTATTTTTTAAAAAATAATGGTCTTAATAATAGAATAATGGGGCTTGATCTCAAACACTCTACTTCATCCTGGCGGTGATAACAATTCCATATTGGTGCCCCACCAAATCACTTAGAGAAACATAAAAAATTGCAAAAATAAAAACAGAAGGTGATATGGTCGAGATAGATTCTGAGATATGGTGACAACTATCATGTTATTTCCAACACCTGAGCTAGGCATCCTTTTATGAATATACCATTTAGCTGGGCACACCAATTACTATAGAAAAAGAGCTAAGTTTCCATCTACCTATAATGGTTAGTCATCCTGAATTGTTCACAAGTTTCTAGACTTTGGAGTTTCATATTTCACTAAAAGTTTCTCCCTTACCCCCAAACTTAAATCAGAAATTGTTGTCAATGTTCTAAAGATGAATTATTAAAAGCATGAACAAGGAGAAACTGTTACCAATCGAAGGAAAAGAGTTAAGGAAAGATATTAATGTATCGCATGGGCATGGGTTACCTCCCAAGAAGTGTTAAGTTTAAAGTCTTCATCCAGACTTTGAAAAGAACTAGTTAACTTATAGAATCATATAGCAATATTCGGAACAATTGTGGGTCATCTGAATCAAATAGTGATATTCCAAACAAAAGGAAACTGCAACAGGCCTAGAAAGTGAACAAGCCGAGAACACCCTTATCTAGTTTTCTGTTTAAGACAACTACATCTAGCCGTGGTTCAGGTTCAGGCTCTATAAAAAGGTCTAGATAAAATATTTTCATAGGCTAGATTTACTCATTGGTAGGATCAGGAGAGTCAGATTGTAGAGTCCGGAAGAACTCAACTAAAAACTTAGAAGCACATAATAATAACATGAATAATTATGGATCCTCAAAGTTAATTAGATTGGACTCACATAGTTGACGACTATGAATATGGTGGTCATT
Organism: Papaver californicum; assembly: GCA_023531435.1. Lineage (NCBI taxonomy): Eukaryota > Viridiplantae > Streptophyta > Magnoliopsida > Ranunculales > Papaveraceae > Papaver > Papaver californicum. The sequence goes on from JAJJMC010029152.1 coordinate 153,757, forward strand.
CTTAAGCAAATGTGTTGATTTTAATTTCCTAGAGTAATTAGGCTTAGTCTCAAAACTTAATAACTCACACATTTGAAATTCATACGTTCCCACATATGGAAGAAAATATTTTGGTGGGAAAAAAAATCAATCTTGGTATTATTTCCTAGGTAAACCACATCGACCAGAAGATGGGTTTCTAACAACTGAACTTCTTTCTGGACATGATTAGGTTCAGGAAACAGTTCTTGAAGATTGTCTCGTAATATGGTAGAGGCACAAACATCAATTCCCAAGTGAGGGACTTTTAAAAGAGTCAAAGGTAAAGCACAGGGAGAATGATAATCACCCCTAAACTTAGAATTTTGGGTATCTCTAGATAGACTATTCACAATTTCTCTAATTTCTAGATCATCATATTCCTGAAAATGGTCAATTGCTTCTTCTAAGTTATAATCAGGTGGTGCAGTCTCACTCCCATTTAAGATTTCTACGAGTTTATCTTTTTCGTTTGAGACTATTGTTCCTGAATCGTTGGACTCTAAAACAGTAGTCTCGGAATAGACTCGTTCCTCTAAACCATCATAGTTTTTCATAATAACGAGGAAATATTTCACCGTCTATAACAATGGTATCTCTAGTTAAATCCCTTTCCTCTTGAATAAGTGAATAATCATTAATATTAATAGATCGGAACTAGAGACATCATTATTATCGTGAAGCTCAATTGTTGTGAAAATTTCCTCATCATTATGACTACGGATTTCAACTTCCTTATCAAAAGTATCATCATCATCATATGAAGATGATTGAACCTTATCTAAATAAATAGTGTCTTATATTCTAACCTCGTCCTCTAAATTAGGTAAATATTCATCATTATTATCAAGGGTAAAAGTGGAAACACTGTATTGGCAATTAAGATTATTTTGAGCAATTCTTTCTTTCGTCTTTAACACAAACCTATCTGTATTCTTAGCTAACTTCTTGTGTGTTTCTTCTAGAGGCATAATAGGTTTACTAGGTCGCAACAACTTGAGTGACTCTTCTAGAGAGGTATTTGGATAACTATAAGCAATATTATATCCCATCCGCTTCATGGAATTTTCGAATGAAATAGTACTAGCTTGCAACTTCTCGAGGGCATCCTTCAAAGACAAAGAACTCGAATTTTGCTCGTTTTCCCGTTCATATGACTAGTGCGTGTACGAATAGTAATTGGTCTCCATGGTATGAACCATAACCTTCAGAAGGTTGTAGTGGTCCCAAGTACTATCCACACTATGGTCATAGTACGGGTAATGTCTATTTTGAAATTCAGTCGAATATTCATTGTATTGGTCCTCATAATACCTGTTCGACATTTTCTAACAAAAACTTCCTAATATATTTACAAAAAATCTAAGAAAATGAATCCTAACAGGAAGGGGGTTCTAAACATACACAAACAAGGTCGACTCAACCAAATCAAACCTATTGAATCTAGCAAACAAAAAGCATGATGGCTCCACTTAGATTGTTTCTAGACCAGCTTATATTCTTCCAAAAGGAAACTAGTTATATTTTTAGCAAATTTCTTAGAACGATCCGAATTAGATTAAGTCGAATACAAACAGGATAAGCTCTAAGGATTTTTGATAACCCTGCCTCTTTGGCAACGTTTCCTTGGGTTACAAGGCGATTCGAATAAACTTAAATAATCTTCATGAACTTTGAGTGAGGCTAACAGAGTAACCAATACAGCCCTTTAGAATGACTTTCCAATAAGCTCGTTACCTTATAGGTCTCTTTCTATTCAAATTTTAGGCTTAGGTTCGCGTAGGTAACGTGTTCCTAAGTCGAGCAGAAACGATACGGTGATGAAATCCCAACCTTTATCTTATATGGCAAGTTTCTTCCCTTTACTAGAAAAGTAAATTAAGTATTCAAGTCCTCAACATATACGCATTACGAAGGAATACAGAAAACCCACTGACAGAGGATTCGTGGTTTGATCGAGTTTTACATCCCGTACCAGACGGGCAATGAACCGTTGAAGTCGACTCAGGCCACCGACTCCTATATCAGTGTACGAACCAGAGGGGCAAAGAAAATATCGTAATTGTCGTCCTTCCCTGTTGCAGTTTATATTTAAATTACCTTTCGTAGGGTTTAAAAATAAATAATAATGTCCAAAAGTGTCCCAAAGTAAAGTCCAAATTCCAAAGAAAAAGTCCAAAAATAAAAAAAAATACAAAAATAAAAGATTTCCTAATACAATTTTCTAAAAAAATAAAATAAATGAAACCCTAAAAATAAAATAAAATAAAAATAAAATAAATTTGTCTTCTTTTTCCGTTCTTTTCGATTTATGTTTGACTCCAAGTCTTTAATCAATCAATATAATCTTTGGTTCCAATTTCTTTTTGATCCTAACCCCTTAATACAAAGAAAAATATCCAAAAACGTAAAATAGAACAATAAAAATCTAACTAAACTAACTAACCTAAAAAAAAACTAAAAACAAATCTAAAAACAAGTCCGCGTCGGCGGCGCCAAAAATTGATGTGGTTTTGTAGTTGTGGTAAGAAAAGGTTTCTAACTCTCGAACTTGTGAAGATTGATTTTAGATTTAAAAACTAATTTTTAACTAGAAAATATACACAAAAGATGAAAGTAATATTCACTGAGGTTATGGATTTCACATTAACCAATTAAAGTGATTCAATTTAATCAAAGTCATGCAAATCTTTACATTTAAAGTGATTCTAATATGTTGCAAAAGTAGATTTTCAAAGTAACAATTGTAAATCGAAAGTATAGAACATCAAAAACCCTAGGCTAAGTATGCTCTATCAAAATAAATCACAACTGCTTAATAAAAATCCTTAAATCAATTTTTTAATCAAAGCAAATAATCATAAAAGAAATTGCAAAAATCAATTAAAATAAAAATATACCACTTTTCTTGGAACAAAGGATTCCTTCGTCACCTCAACAAAGGGGTTTAGCTCATCATATTAATCACTATCTCAAAATAATGATTCATGGCTCAAAGTGTTTACAAATGATGAAAAAGAATGAAAATAATGAAAACATGAACTTCACAACGTTTTTTAGGCGTTGCGAACTCACTGTTATAGAGGAAAAAGTGTTTCATTGAAGATAAACATTGCAAAATGAAGATAAATGTTGCAAAGATTAAGAGCTTTAGCAATAGAATCTTCAACTTTTTGGCCGCAGAAGCTTCAACCTTTTAGCAACGATTTCTTCATCTTCTTCATCACGACCATGAACAAATTTTCTGATTTTTTGATTTCTTTGATTTTGTCCAGAACCTGCTCCCCCCCCCCCTCCTTCATGCTTCCTAACACCCTTTCTATTTATATTCGAACATTCAACAACCGCCAAATCTCTCAAAAATCTTCTCTTTTACTCTCGACAAGATTTTATTCTCGTGATCTGATTTTTCTTCTCGAAACAAACTTGGTGATGCTGATTTGTTCCTCGGTTATCAAATATTCTTCCAATGATATAGAAACATGATGAGTTGACATAGGAAATAAATCCCATATATTCTGCGAGAATCATAACAAGATCATATTCTTTCATCCTTGTTTAAAACCGATAATATCTTTTTATTTCCTATTACGGCGTTGAGCGATCACGAGATTCTCTTGGTTATTACACTGTGTACGATTCCCTTATTAAGACAAGGATATATCTTGTCTAAAAAACCTTAATAATCTTTCCAAAAATCCACCTAGTTAGCAAATAAAAGTTCACGCAATTAAAAGATTTGTTTTCCCGCCAAATTTCTTGTTTAAACTTGAGAAGCGGGTGCCTTTATCCACTCGAGGGTGCCTTCAACAATTCTTGAGGTGGGTGCCTTTAACACTTTTCAGGTGCTTTTAACACTTTAAGCCAATTTCTTCACGATTATTTGTTCTTCCAAAAATACCTACAAACACAATAAAATGACATTATTAATACAAAAATCGATAATAGCAATACAAATGTGAGCTCAAATAAGACACATAAATGTGTCTGTCAATTGGTACTGCTCTTTATTTTGAAACATTGAGGACAATGTTAGATTTAATCTTGGGGTTAAGGGAGAAACTTTTAGTGAAATATAAAACTCCAAAATTTAGAAACTTGTGAACAATTCAGGATGGCACTAACCATTTTAGGTAGATGAAAACTTAACTCTTTTTCTATAGGAATTGGTGTGCCCAGATAAATGGTATATTCATAAAAGAATGCCTAGCTCAGGTGTCAGAAATAATATGATAGTCGTCACCATATCTCGGTGTCTATCTCGACCATATCACCTTCTGTTTTTATTTTTGCAATTTTTGTGATTCTTTAAGTGATTTGGTGGGGCACCAATATCGAATTGTAATCGCCGCCAGGATGGAGTAGAGTGTTTGAGATCAAGCCCCATTATTTAGAATATCTTAAAAATAAATAATCGAGTATTGACACTTTGATAGCAATATGTGTGTGTTCTCCCTGTCTTCGTCGCCTAAGCAAGCGTGGAACGCAGAATCCATGAGAACTATCATGTAAGATGCTGATAAGGAGCATGTGCTTGGATCATTTGATCCAATCATGTTGTCAGTACATTTAATAATAAATAATTATTTTATTTTCAATAAATCGATCGATGGGACCCTTGTATATACCAGTTGAGTCAATATTAGTATTAGGATTAAGACCAGTGGGAGCATATCTCAATCTATTAGGATTCATCCTGGCACTGACCTTCAGACAGATATGGGAAACACCGTTCACCTTAGTCAATATGCGCAAACTTCATTTTGTCTATATCCATCTTCTAAATTTTTTCATGTGATTGTACTTTGATAGATTCTAAGTATCGTGGTTGAACGACTATCTAAGTAGAGCTTTGTTTTCTTATATATGGATTATAGTATGCTGAGTGCAAACTCGTGTATAGCAATTAGACTCATATAGGGTAATGATTCCCATAACCGAAGAATTTAGTATGCCAACTAAATAGCTTGTTTAGTGTCTACCCTTAATCGTTAACAGGTAGCTAGGGTTTGGAGTAGAAAGTTTTATGGGTATACCTCTTGTAAACCCTCATGAGACTAAAACTCGTCCGATAGGGACACATATGAGTTTAAAGGCTTGTTGCACACGCTAAGTGCAATCGCGATGCCTGCAAAAGTGAGTTAGGAATTTTATTTTTAGATTAGATTTGCTCGAGGACTAGCAAATAATAAGTTTGGGGGTATTTGATAGACACATTTTTGTGTCTAAATTATTCTCAATTATGTATTTTGTTAGTGCTCAATTGTATACTTATTTTGATTTTTTTATGTATTTGAATGTACTTTTGGGATATGAACTTTTGTGAAAAAATTTGCTCAAAAAGTTGATAAAAGCACCCAGAAAATTACTAAATGCAACCAGAAAAATTGATAAAGGCACCCACCAGATGGATTAGGGGCACCCTCCCTTTTGAATTTAAATTCGGATTTGGCGTGAACATATTCTTCACGCGTGAAGTAATCTGAATTAGTTGGGAACCGAAGTTCAAGGGATGTAAACGTTTTTTTGGTATCTTAAACTGAAGAAGCAACCAAAATAGGATCAATACACGTCAAACAAAGCCTTTCACGCCGTGATTCATGGGAGGAACTCGAGTTGGAGGACGGAGAAGAGAATTCTTCTTTGTTTCGGATTAACACGAGTTCTAAGTTGTTTTGTATTGTTTCTTTGAGTCCTTATCGGTTAATAAGGGTTATTAGGGTTTATTAATCCTATAAATAGCAAAGATATGGAATAAAAAATCAGCGGGGAGCCGGGAGAAAAATTTAGAGGGAAAAAAAAATTCCGCTGGTGAAGAAGAAGAAGAGTACAGACCACAGAAGAGAACAGTTGTTAATAACGTCACCTTTTATTTCTTATTTTATTGTGCCCAGAAGCCGTCTCTTATTCTCTGTTTTAATTTCCCTCTTCAACAACACAGAAAACAGTCTCAGCAACACTTATATGCGTAGTTGTTTTCTGTGTTACTTCTGTTTTTTTCTTCTTTTAAGCACTTTGAGTTATGAACATGTATATTGAGAGGGTGTTTGACATGAGGAGCTAGACCCTATTGTTGGGGCGACGGAGGAAACCATTTTTCCAATATTAAAGTGGTATATTTTCATCTTATTAATTTTTTATAATTCTTTTATGATTATTTTCTTTGAATTAAATTTGAAAAAATGATTTTTATCAATTAGTGTTTTATTTTGATGAGTCATGCTTAGTTTAGAGCTATTGATGTCTCATATTTTTGATTTACAACTATTGTTTTGAAAATCTAACTTTGGCAATATTTAGAATCAATTGAATGTATGAGTTGCAAGATAATTGTTAATGCTAAATCACTTGAAAATTGGCTTATGGCAGAATCCTTAGTCTCAGTTATTTTCATAATATTAAATCAATTCTACTTTAATCTTCTTTTTAGTATTAAAAATTAGGTTTAAAAATCATTTTTTCACAAGTCTGAGTATCGAATCTTTTACCACTATTTCTAAAACACATCACTGGCCAACAAAACTAGTGTACAAACCAACAAGAAATTCAACTCAATACCACTACAAAATCGAGAATTGAGTAAATTCAGCACACTAGTTTAAGCATTAATCATAAATTTATTATTAGGAACACATTTGGAAAACCCTAAATTTCATAAGAACCCTACATTCATATTATTACAAAATACTGAAATCAATGTAACTTTCATTTCATATACTTGAAATCACAGTCTACTAATCAATGGTGGCAAACACTTTCTTCTAACTGTGTTAGTTCAAGAACCCTTAGGCTTGTACCATTTTCCTTCTCTTAACACTTTGTAAACCTCAAACTGAACCACGACACAAACATGCATAGCAGCAACAACAATCTCCACTGGTTATGTGACTTCAACTATATTTTATAAATTATTAGGGAAGAAGAAAAATCACCAGAGATAGAAAATGAAGAAAATGAAAGAAAAACATGAGAAGAAAAAGAACCGAAGTTTTTGATGTTCTCCCATTCATTTTCTTGTTTTATCACTAACGAGGAAAAATAGTAACATGCTCCCTAGATTCTCATATTCAACGTGTCAAGCATGCTAAAATTATTTTGTGATTCCATACTTTTGCTAACCAAGCATATTAATTCTACTAAGGGATTACCTATTTAGTACACACATGGATTTATTTAAATCCGAGAAAAACACGGGTATGACATCATTACCCCTTAAAAAAGAACTTTGTCCTCAAAGTTCAAAATAAAACTTAGAAGTTAAAAGTACCTGTAGTCGTATTTCAATGATGAATCGCTGACGAGTCCAACATGCACAGTCCCGTGTGAACCGAAACTGCTCTCATACCAACTGTGATAGACCAGAAAATATTCGCTTCCAACGGGTCGAGTTTCGCCCTATTGGCAGACTCCAACTTCTCGGTACGCCACTCGAGGAACCAACATTACCAATTTTTCGGATCAATATAATTTTACCAAGCAAATGTAACTGATTTTACCAAGCAAATATTAATTGATATTTACCCAAATGTTGTATAAGCATATAGACATAGCTCTTATTTCAAGGGTCATCGAATCTGTCAAACTGTTTTACAGTTTTCTATATCATTTCTGATTTTTATCGATACCAACAGATAATATGAATTACCACATTTGGTAACAATCATCTCTTATAAAATACCAACTTCAGATATTGATACTCTGCTGGACAGAAATCTCACTAATTCGAGGATTATGATTCTCTGAGTATATGTCTCATACTATAGAACTCAGAATCCACAAGGTCCGATGTGAAGTCAATTAGGATTTTTTGAGCATGCGTCGCATACTGCATACCTAGGGATCCCAAAAGAGTCCAAATTTTGCAAGGGTCATTGGGTCCGATAAATGATTTCCATCGCTTATACTGTGAGGTTCTCTTGTCGTCGTTACAACTAACGGTCTTCCAGGTAGCCACCCGTAGGTGGGAGTTGCAGCTGGCCTGACAACACACACCGTACTAAAAGGGTGAGGGGTGATCAGTCCCAGTGTCAGGGGTAGTCGAATACCAGCCACCGTTACGGCTAACAATCTTCCAGGTAGCCATCGGTATGTGGGAGCTGCAGCTGGCCTGACAACATACACCATACTGAACGGGTGAGAACTAATCAGTCCCAGTGTCAGGAGTAGTCGGATACCATCCACCGTTACAACTGACAGTCTTCTAGGTAGCCATCCGTATGTGGGAACACCAGTGGGCGTGGCAACTCACAGTACTATGTCAAGCTCAACATACTATCTTTCTCAAATGATATGAACTACTCAAAAGAGTTAGTAATCATTTCCAAATCAATGGTATTAACTATTATCATAAACAAGAACCATTCTTCTCAGATGATATGAGTTACCTCGTACGATAATAATCATTGCTTAACTCACGTGCCGAGGCAGATGATATGAATTAATGGTAATAATCATATCTTGTCTTACAGGTTGTATAATTATCAGATGGTATAAATTACCTCGAAGAAGCAACAATCATCTCTATCTTACATTTATATTATATGATATGAACTGGAAAATAACAATCATCTCTTCACTAGGTAGTATGAACAACCAGTACTGCAAGTACCTCTTATAAACGATATATATACTGTGAAGGTTGCAATCATCTCTGAATAGATGGTATGAACTGTCGCACAACAACCAACACTTTCATATGATATGAATAACCTTGTGTTGAACCGCAGAGCGGCTGCCTTCGTACCCTCTCGTAGCTCGAAGGGATTAAGCACGACCACAGTTTATCAATGTTTGTTTAGATAGTATGAACAATTCACAATGGTAACAACTATCTCTCACTAGATAGTGTGGGTAGTATGAACTGCATAACAATGACTATCCCTGATATATCATCGAACACACGACCAAGAACGCTAGTCCATAAGTCCCCTCCAAGGCTTACCTAAAACCTCTGTCATTGAAAATATTCACAGTATTTTGCATTCCATAAAACATTATGCATTTTCAGTTCTAACTTGGTATTCATTCCATCATGAATACAAATGACTCGAAAGATATACTGGGAATTTATAAGTAAAGACTAAATACAAACCAACTCTTAGCATATACACTCAATTTAACAATATCTTATATGAATTCCCAACAATAAGAATTTTTAACCTTTAACACCCAACTGGAAAATTAAGAGATTGAAATCAACCATCCGTAATACACATAAAGAAGTAAGAGAACGTATATCGGCATAGCTAAAATCGTAGAACAATAAGTAAGGACCTCAAAAAAATTAACCTTTAACACCCAAGTGGAAAATTAAGAGATTGGAATTAACCATTCGTGATACACATAAAGAAGTAAGGGAACGTACACTGACATAGCTAAAATCGTAGGACAATAAGTAAGGACCTCATACCTCATATCCATACATCTCAACCCAAAAAGGACATCATTTAAGTCTACACAGTACCGAACAGGTAGATGCCAACAATGATCATAATAACATACAATAAATTTATAGTTTATTGGCTTAATAATCCCTAGATCTTATTTTATGGGTGTGGAAGACAAGTAAACTTAGGTACTTTTCAAATAACCAAGGATCTTTAAAATACTATTCTAATATCCTTAATTGGATATTTCATCCAAATTTTAATATTTTAATATTTTTATTTTTTGCATGATGTACTATAATGCCCCTATCTATTTTTCTTGTTATATCTCCTATTTGGTCCTGCTCCGCCCTAACTGTTTTGGTTCATAAAGCTCAAGATGTGGCAACGAAAAGAGGCAAGCTCTTGACTGATGACTTTCTACATCTGATTCGCAAGGATATATCAAAGCTTCACAGATGTCAAGAATTGTTTTCTATGAACGAGGAGCTAAAGCAGGTTAGGAAAGCTTTCGCGGTTGATGAAAAGAAGCTTGCATCAACAGATTAATATGGTTTCTTTTTTTTTTTCTTTGTTGCAATGTACATGACCCATTCCCTTCTGATATATACAATCTTTTTTGTCCCCAATTAAAAATCCCTTTGATTCTACAATTGGTTCTATATAGTATAGAAATACTAATAGTTATAACTAGGTGCAAATCTATTTTTAAGGTTAAATTTGTTTCTCCATATACCGTTTCCTTTGGGGAAATAGTAGACAGTATTGTTTCTGGTAGAGGTATGATCTTTTTGGATGATTGTGTTTGGCTTGTATGATATGAATTATATAGCGTATATAGGGAATGATTATTTTTATGATTGTATTGTGTTTTAATTGAATTTCGTCTGGTTGATGATTTGTTTTTTCCTTGAACCATTATATAACCACTACCACTACAAACGAATAATCCATTTTTGATGTGCATATCAGAAACTGGATAGTTAGTCTATTGCTTGCTTGCCTACGTTCATGTTTGTACTCCTTATATACAGAAGATCATTTACATGGAACATTTTTGGATACCTTGGCTTACTCGAGTACTGGCATGATATATATTAGCTAGAGATGATTTATGGTTCAAGTCATACAACTAGAGATGATTGCCACCTATTTGAGATGGTTCATAATTTCATATCATATAAAAATAGATGATTGTTATCTATTCAAGTTGGTAGTGGTGATGGTTGTGCTAGATCTTTATATTTTATATGGAACGGATGGTAGAAACACCGGTTTTTACCTATATTTATTTTGTTCATCCAAGAATGACACTAGATGCAACCAGTTTCATCCTAGCTATTATTCGAATAATTTTATTTTCTTAGTTTAAAACAGGATGCATCCAGTTTCATCCAAGCTATTTTTTGAATAAATTTTTCTTTTTTATTTTAATTCAGGATGCAACCAGTTCCATCATAGCTATTTTCGTTCGAAAAAAAAAAACTTTTGAATTTACTATCAACAATGGATCTTGTTTTGAAGATAATTTAAAATCTTTTCCAAAAATATAAGTTTTATTAAAATCGGATATATATTTTGAGAGTTATGAATGTTTTTGTGATTTTTTTAAAATTGGAGAGAGAAAGAATAAAGAAAAAATAACTATAAAAGTGAGGGACATATTTATCTTGTTTCTTTTATGTCAATTTCACCCATCCTTAATTTTTACAAGTCCATTAAACCATAAATTAAAGAATGTTGGACAATAGACCTATTTTCTGATAAATTTATTATCCAATTTAGAAAAAGTAGTTCAAACATTAAGTAAAGTCTTACAAAGATCATTTAACTGGCATGTAAAAGCAAATCCAGGAATTAACTATCCATAATCATATTTAGGATAAAAATAGTTGTATCATTCAGACAGTAGGCACAAAAATGATGTAACATTTTCATTCTAAGCATATAAAAATATATATTCCGACTAGCAGCATTACTGCTAGTCAACAACTACGTAATGTATCGGATTACCACATAAGTGACAAGCATCAAATGTTTAACAGCTACGTACCGAATCGGATTACCACATAAATGACAAGTATCAAATGTTTAACACAAGTTTCAATCTTTAACAGCATAAATTATACCCGTAAGCACTATATGTTAGAACGAAAGGGATGGGATACTAAATACTGTACTAATGAGATAAAGTGGTTGTTTTGTTTACCATGCTATTCATTATTTGTCAAGCTCTGATACAAAAGTGTACCGGGTAGAAATAACACTTCCGAATAGAAAGTTACGAACAATTTAACTTACATAAAGTTTATCATGAGAAAGGAAATGTCAAAAACATTCATTCACGTATTAGAAAATAGCAACAACTCATTTTGATGGTATTCAATCTAGTAGGATGCACAGATATATGAAGTTAACTAGACTTGGTCTAACTTTGAACAGTTAAATGCACTTCATAACAATTGATAAATGACAAAGCATTTTGCAGTGCGGTTCCAAATCTCTACCAACATACCGGGTATTCTCGACCGACTAATGTTTTTCCCACTTAGCAATAGCACCCACTCTATAAAATCAATAAATGAGGTCCATCTTATACCATCTGAAGTGGATATACACTTACTCTCCCAAACCAAATCTCAACTAAAACTTCACACAACGTCAAGCAAGTACATACAATAAAATAATCATAGGAGTAGGTATGATGAAATCCAACAAGGTTAGAGTTATTAGATCATTTATCCCTGTTTATAAACAAATTATCACAATTGACTTGTTCTACTGACTAGGCATCATCGAATTGTACAGAGTCAGTTAATAAACTAAGCTATTCCAAGGTCATATAAGCATAAAATTCATACATAAACATGATCATGATTACCTGACTACATTTTTCAAATCATAAGGACACTCAATTACTGTAAGCATGTCGCAAAATCACAAATATCTTTATGTTACCAGAACTAACTCTAACATGCTATGGATATTAAAAATGTAATCCCACTCCGATTAATCCAGAGACATATGATATTAAGGCTAAGGTTCAATTTTAGAAACCAATTAATCAACTAGTCTCATAACTGCCACAACATAGTATCAAGTGAACCAATTATTATTCAATGGTAGCATCAACATTTTCTCATCAAAATACTGAAATCCTACATTCATATTATTACAAAATACTGAAATCAATTTAACTTTCATTTCATATACTTGAAATCAAAATGAGCTGTCTACTAACCAATAGTGGCAAACAGTTTCTTCTAACTGTTTGAGCTCAAAAACCCTTAGGCTTGTACTATTTTCCTTCTCTTAGCGCTTTGTAAACCTCATACTGAACCACGACACAAACATGCATAGCAGCAACAACAATCTCCACTGGTTACGTGGCTTCAACTATGTTCTATAAATTTTTAGGGAAAAAGAAAAACCATCGGAGAAAGAAAAAGAAGAAAATGGAAGAAAAACGGGAGAAGAAAAAGAATAGAAGTTTCTGATGTTCTCCCGTTTATTTTCTTATTTTTATCACTAATGAGGAAAAATACTAACATGCCCCCTAGCTTCTCATATTCAACGTGTCAAGCATGTTAAAAGTATTTTGTGATTTCATACTTTTACTAATCAAGCATATTAATTCTATTAAGGGATAACCTATTTAGTACACACATCGGATTTAGTTAAATCCGAGAAAAACACGGGTATGACAAAAGTCTTCTCTATGATGTTCTTACAACTCTTACAAATAAAATGATGCACACTTCAGTTTACTAACAAGTAAAAATATACAAATGAGTGAAGAAAGGGGCAATGCATCCTTGACAAGAAATGTTCGTCTATGTATTCACTTCAACGTGTCAAAAAGGATCGGTGTTTCGAGTTATCGTTTAGGATATAAGGCCATCGCGGTGAATTGCATAAAGTGTGAAATTCTAGGGTTTTTCATGGTAACAATTTCGAACGCGTTTTTAACCCGCCAAATCAACTCGAATTCAAATTTTCTACGAGAAGATGAAATTCTATGGTTTTTCATGGTAATAATTTCGAACGCATTTTTAACCCGCCAAATCAACTCGAATTCAAATTTTCTACAAGAAGCTGAAAGGCGAGTCTTTTTTTTCAAGAATTGGGGTCAAAAACTGAAATCAGACATCGTATGAGGTTTTTACAGTTTCTGAAGTAAACGGTGTGCAAACAAAAAATTTCCAAACGAGATTCAAAGTATTCACTCCACCGTATGGTGTTCACACATGTCTTCACCGACGTCCATAGTTTGACGTACGCAGTCTGATATCTCCATTGGTACCCCCACGTTTCCAAGTCTAGCACAGACATAAACTGGCGTTATCGCTAGTGACCTCGTCTTATAATCCCAGGCTGGTGCCGTCTCACAATCCTAAACTGGTGTAGTTGCAAACGCCAAGCTGGCACCATATGATCTCAGCCATCAAAAGTGGCAACAAACAGTAATCATGACAGTTTGTAAATTGTATGTCATTCTAACTCTGTCAGCCGATCCCGCCCCATTATACATACTCCCTTTATCTCTCATAAATCGACCTATTTCATGTTTGCACATTTTTTAAGGCAAGAAGGAGAGGATATACTTTTAGGTATTTTTTTCAGTTATACCCTTACGATAATAAAATAGTAAAAATTTAAAAATAACATATCTTTCAGACCATGTCACGAATATTTATAAATTTTATATCGTTAGAAATCATTTTAAAACTCCTACGTAACGAGTATAAACATGACTACCAAATTATACATATTTATTATATTAATAATAATTAATCAAAAGGGTAATTTTGAAAATATTGTCTTGTTTGATGAAGTACCTCAATTTTTAACAAACAAAATTTTAAACTAAGTAGCTCGATTTATGAGAAACAGAGGGAGTATAAAGGAAGTATCCACTCACAAGCTTACTCTCACACTATTTAAAATTTTCGACGCTATTTTTTAATAAATCTCGAACGACAATGTATTTGAAGTTAATATGTTCCTCTTACATAGATCCACATAATAATAAAAAAAATTAACACAATATGTGACCAATATCACCATCATCTACCATTTTAAAAATCAGTCGTTGAATATTAGCAATTTAATTTTTAAAGTGGTAGATGACGGTGTTTGAATTTTTAGAATGTATAAATTTTTGAAATAAATATAAAGCTTTGTAAAAAGAACATATTCGTGAAAGATTAGCTTTAGATACATGGAATTCAGAATTGCGGTTGAACATGTTTGTTAGCGTGAGAATAAACTTGTGAATAGATCCTTCCCTTATATAGGTATTTATTTTTATTACACTCGATACACTCCTTTTAAAATACATTTAATTCTGAAAAGGACCCTTAAAAATGAAAAGAGTAATGAGACTTATCACGTTTACCGGTCTTCATTCTTCCCAATCATTAATGAGACTGAAAAGATAGTCCATTTCCAAAACCTAATTTCAACGTGGCATTCATCAGTTGATAAACTTTCAAAACCCCAGACATAACTACAACACAACAAAGAATCACTTAACCCGATCTGAAATTAGTCGGAAAAAATATATTTTTCATTAGCCAAGATCAAGTAATTCTTTCTTTAAAATTTGTGTTGTATCATCGAAATTTGGTTATAGTTTTATTGAATTTTGATTTGGTTGTGTAGTTGTGTAATCATGTCGAGAAAGATGCTAATCGATGGGGAAGTGAACAACTCTAACGAACAAGTTACACAGGAATATGATTATGATCTGTTTGTTATTGGTGCTGGTAGTGGTGGTGTTCGCGCTTCTAGAACTTCAGCTGGTTATGGAGCTAAGGTGAGTAAAAACAACAACAGCAATTTTCAACTGTAAGCTGTTGTGTGAATTAATAATGTGGTTGGATAATTGGTTGCAGTCTGAGTACTTCTTCGTATTCAAGCTTGATGTTGTTGCTCTATATGCTTGTGAAAATTTCCTTGAAATTATATACAGGATTTGGCCTTACATTTGGGTGATGTTTGTTGAATAACTTCTCTATTTAGGTTGATCAGCAAAGTAAACGAGTGAATTTTACTTTGGATAGTGTTTTGCTCGCACGAGATTGTGTTTTGGTTTTCCTCACACTATTGTTGCTGATTTCCTGAAATTCATCATTGATGTTCTATCATGCTCTTTTCCAATCATTAATTCTTGCTGATATTGAAATTATGTTGCAAGGTTGCAATCTGTGAGCTTCCTTTTCACCCGATCAGTTCGGAAACCATCGGTGGAGTTGGTGGAACGTAAGTTGTTTTATTCTTCATCTTCTCTTCTTCTTTGGTGTTTTTCTTCACATTTGTTTAAGCTTCCATGGTTTAATTTCTTTTATCAAGTCGTATCTTGTAAAAAATATATATATTCTCATGCTTTTGCTAAATTTAATTGCAGATGTGTTATCCGAGGTTGTGTTCCTAAAAAGATATTGGTGTATGGAGCATCTTTTGCTGGCGAATTTGAGGTTGGATGTTACTTGCATTAGGAACTACTATTTGTTTTGATCCATACTCTGCACGGTAGGCCCTAAATGTCTGTTTAATCATATTTTGTTACGCAGGATGCACAAAATTATGGATGGGAACTGAACGAGAAACCTAACTATAACTGGAAAAAGCTCTTGGAAAACAAGGTTAGCGTTGATTTTAAGTTATATCCCTATGCCCAAACTCGTTAGTTTTCTCTGAGAACCAGTTGTATCGATTTAGTCTTTTCTTCTTTTTTCAAACCATTATTGTGTTTTTGATCAACGTTACTTAGAAAGCACAACACGCACAAGGGAAAGGGATAAGGCAGAAGAACAAACTGATGTATAATTACGAAGGAAAACACAAACTGATGGACATAACCTATATCAGTCCTTGAGTGTATAGCCTGCTTCATTTTTGCACAGGGCAGTTACCTCTTTTTAGCAATCATCTAATATGTTTGTTTTCTTATACTGTAGACGCAAGAGATAGTCAGATTAAATGGGATTTACAAACGGTTATTGTCAAATGCTGGGGTTAAAATGTACGAAGGTGAAGGGAAGGTAGTTGGTCCCCATGAAGTTGAGTTGACCCAAATTGATGGGACAAAACTGAATTTTTCTGCAAAACATATATTGGTGGCAACTGGTGGCAGGGCTCAGCGTCCTAATATTCCTGGGAAGGTATATACATTTGTTGCCACATATTTCTACATGGATCTTATGTTATTGTTTTGGTAGATAAAATATTTGTAGTGCCTGCGAAGGAAGCCATTTGATAATAGTCTTGTAGATTTTTTCCGTACCATGTTTTCTTTCTCTATTCTTGTTTCCTTTTTAATCTCATGAGTGACATGACTTTAGGAGCTGGGTATCACGTCTGACGAGGCTCTTAGCTTGGATGAATTGCCCAAGAGGGTTGTGGTATTAGGGGGAGGGTAAGCCACCATCTATTATCTTATATATTTACGACAACTGGGTATAATTATATTGTTTTATATCATGGACTGATGAATTCCTTTTCTTCTTCGACATAGATACATTGCCGTTGAGTTTGCTTCAATATGGCGTGGGATGGGTTCTACTGTAGATCTTTTCTTCAGAAAAGAACTGCCACTGAGGTTGTATCCTGTCCGATATGTCCTTATCTTTGGTTTCCTGTTGCTGTTCAATTTGAGATGCACCCAAAAAATAAAATGAAGTTAACAGACACTTTTTTGTCATCTCTATGATTGTGTACAATGCTTTGGTGCTTCTCTCATCATACTTTTGTTTTTCAATTATAGAGGATTTGATGATGAAATGAGGGAGCTTGTTGCACAAAATCTGGAAGGCAGGGGAATTAATTTGCACCCAGCTGAAAACCTTACCGAGGTATTCTGGACCCTTCGTCACCTTTTTGTTTTGTTTTTGTTTTTGTGTTAATTATCTTGATATATCTGGTAAGGCATTGCTTTCGTCATTTTGTTGGTTTGAAGTTCCAAACAGGTGTTGGGGATCAATTGATTGACGTGGATGGAATAGAAGTGCGTACAAATCTTTTGGATTAATACATATTTTTTTGTTTAATGCAGTTGATTAAAACTGAAGATGGAATAAAGGTGATCACAGACCATGGGAAAGAATTAATCGCTGATGTGGTACTGTTTGCCACCGGTAATGTGCAGCCTAGCTCTCATAATAGCATGGCTCCCACTCATGCTTATAAGTATAACTTGTGATAGTATTATGTATGCAAGGCATCTATTACATTAATTTTCTATGTCTTGTTGTGCGTATTTGTTCTCAATTTCTTATACTACAGGTCGTATACCAAATACAAAGAGGGTGAATTTGGAAGCTGTAGGTGTGGAGCTTGATCGAACTGGAGCTGTGAAGGTTACTATTTGTTTTCTTTGTAGTTTGATTCTGCATGTAGTGCTAGTTTTAAGTAGGCTACAGATTCCTGGAGAATTAACGGTCTGGGGAGTTTCCTTTGAGCTATTATGTTAATAATTTATAATCTTAGGTGCACTGTTCAGCGAACTTCATATATACAATAACCTAGATTCATGGTTAATCACTCTTGGAAGACCTTTGTTCACAAGTTTTTATTTAATCAAATTTTCTTCCAGGTTGATGAGTTCTCTGGCACCAACATCCCCAGCATATGGGCTGTCGGTGATGTCACAAACCGCATAAATCTTACACCTGTTGCTTTAATGGAGGGATCATGCTTTTCAGTATGTCGATTGTTACTCCCATGTGCCTTTCTTTTTTCTTTTTAGAGAAGGACAACTTTGATGTCACAATGATATTTACATAAAAAAATAAAGAACTTTGATGGCATGGTTTCTTTTGCATTGCCTGCAGAAAACTGTTTTCGGGAAAGAACCTAGTAAGCCAGATTACAGAGATGTGCCTTGTGCTGTGTTTTGGTAAGTAATTGATCTTATTGGCTATTGCATCTGCTTGTTCATGACAACAATCTAAACTTTCAATTCAGAGTTTCCTAGGATATCTATTTTTGATAAAAAAAAAGTCTAACTCAGAAGAATTACACAATCCTTTAAACTGGTAAAGAGCAGAAAGAACATACTCACTTTGTGTTGGGTGCTTTCTTTCCATTATAGAAACTCGGTCCTTATTTTCTCACTGTCTATTAGATGCTGAAAATCTTTTGGATGGTATGATTTTGTTCCCTCAAAGCAAGAATAGGAAAATTAAATACACAATAGACATATTCCCTGGAAACAAATCTCTCAAAGAAGCTTTTCCACTGATTAATGATTATATAAGGGTAAAATCTTCATTTATAATCGTGTTAGGTTGTTTTGCCATGTTAAATGCAAAGAAATTGCTGACATGATGCAGATTTTATAGAGACCTCTTTGATTATTGATGCATTCCCTCCCGCTAATTTTTTTGGCTCAAAATGGCACTCCATTGTAATCACAATTTTTTCTCTTCTATTATACCCCTGTTATTTTTAATTGGCTGCAGTTCGAAAACTTCATTTACTTTTTTGCTGTTTAGCAGTATACCACCTCTTTCTACCGTTGGACTCACTGAACAACAGGCTGTAGAACAGGCCAAGGGCGATACGTTGGTTTTTACATCAACATTCAAACCCATGAAGAATACTATTTCGGGGTAAGCATGATCTTTCTGTAAAACATCGTCCTGTAAAATCTGAACATGAGAGTGCTCGCTAGAAATAGAATAACTTGCTAGGCAGCTACACTCCTCTATTTTCAGGCTCCTCCTCGTCTAAGTTAGACCACCTAAATAGGAAGGTTTCTACTGCCAATGATGGTTGTTTATATTTATTTTTTGGGATCATTTTTCAGCTTTAGTGCTTATGCATCATTCGTCTTTTTCGTGTTGTTTATTTAGGAGGCAAGAGAAGTCCATGATGAAACTGATTGTTGATACTGATACCGATAAAGTTATTGGGGCATCCATGTGCGGCCCAGATGCAGCTGAAATTATGCAGGTATAATCCGTGCACCCCTTCAAAGTTTGTGCCTGCAATTGTTTACTAATTTCTAATGTGAAATTCATTCCTTTTTTCCTTTACATACTAGAGAATGCATGCAATTTTTTGCTTTCTATGAATCTATGCCTTCTCATATAGCTTTCCTTTAAAGTTATAAATTTGGCCAATGGACAACAATCTCAGTTCTATGTAAAAAAAATATTCAGTGTTTTTAACCAACCACTTTTATGTTCACTTAATTGTGTTTTGGGCATCTTTACAGGGCATTGCTGTTGCATTGAAATGTGGAGCCACTAAGGCACAATTTGACAGCACGGTAAGCCAAATCATTCCATTCAAAAGTTGGCTTGGATCAGGATTTTTGAAACTTATTACAATTGACCATAGCCCATATCTGACAGATTGTACTGGCTCAAAGCAAGATCCACTTATTTAAAAGCGAACGCTACTTCTCATGTGTTCTTCTGTTAAGATTCTAAAACAGGTTTCTAATTCTCTATACAGGCGGGCATCCACCCTTCTGCCGCTGAAGAGTTTGTTACAATGCGATCAGTGAGTAGATGTATTCCTCCAGGTGGTAAACCCAAGACAAATTTGTAAAAGATCAAAAAGAAAAGACTATCAAAGTGAAGGAAATCAAGTTAAGAGGGTAGTGTATTAGTTGGGTTAGTGTTCCACATCTCTCAGCGGCAATACACAATTCTTTACTATGTTTTCGTCTCAATAAAAGTTACATGTTGTAGTCATTGTATTGTCATTATGAACGGAAGAGAGTGAGAAAGATTGAAGTAACTATGGTTCAATGTTATGTTACGTCACCGTTTTGGCAAGTATTTTGCTGTCATTTCTTCATCTCACAATTCTCACCACTTTGCCTTAAAAGCATTCACCACTCAGAACTTGGATCTTCATACCAATTACACCTAGAGGCCGGTTTTTCATTTTGCTTCGAAAGAAAACCCTAGAGGCCGGTTGTTCAAAAGAACACCAATGTTTTTGAACACAGGGAAGCCTTGAAGAAATGGAGATTTCAGAAAGAAAAGAAAAGGAAAGGAACTCAGTATAGAAAAAGATTATTAAACCTAGCCAATTTGAGGGCTACCCCAAAAACCTGGCTAATCTCAAATTGTATCAGACTTGACCCAGGTATTGTAGACATTCCATCATTTCCATCCGGAGCTTCTTAAGCTTCCCATTTATAGCAAAATCCCATTATTGGCTCATTCTTCATCGAATCATATGGATCGATCTAGCAATGATGAAATATATATTTTGTTTACTGAATCACATGAAATTTTATCCAACTTCATACCATTAAGCGGAGTAATAAGGAGAATTTTCTACTCAAATTATAATTTACAACAGGATAAAATACTCATGGAATCATAATTATTGCCGATTATACTTTTTTTATAGTCTTGTATAGAATATCAAAAGGAATCCAATTTCCACCTATTATTATGATATTACAATCCGGCTGGCAATTTGAGGGCTATCCTAAAATAATTTGGGGCTACATAATAAAACAAGATAGGGTCATTATGAAGTAATATCCAAAACTCCTTATCCACCTATTTTTGTTTGTTAACGGTGTTGATGGTGGTTTTTGACAAGGGCAAAACTTGTAAATTTGCCTATGAATCCTATCAAAAATACATAGTCTACAATATGATTTATCAATGGCCATGGGAGTTTTGTACTGATCCCTAAGTCTTGTCTATGAATATATATGTGCTAGTACTTCACCCAGTTGAGTTCTCAGTATTTTATACATATATATAATATATTTAGCCATTGGTGCTGGTTGTAACTCTTCTCAAGATGTTCTCTGACTATAAAGCAGTACTGGACATGTTTCAAGTCCCAGAACTTCCAAGGATGAATTCCTTGAACTTGTTCCATCTGTACACTTATGCTAGAGTCTTTCCTGAGCAATACTAATATATTACTATGCTCACAATATCATAAATCTTCATTACTTGAAGTTTACACAGTTAATGACTTAATTACTGAACTGATTCATAGCCATTCCCAGCAAAATACTATGAATTTTCTACAAGTCAGATGCAATTGCATAACCATCTTTACGCGTAAAAAACGCCAAATTCATACAACAAAAAATAACAAGTGCACCATATGCGAGTAACAGAAGAGGAGCGGCTACTCGATGACATCTATCTTTCTATGGTGCTGGCCAAGGCCAGCGCCAATCTCTTCTTGTCACGATGCTAGACTAATCCCATCACCAACTCATTTTGCTACGACGCTGGCACTAGACAACGCCGACTTATTGCAAGCGCCAAAGTTTCTACGGTGCTAGCCTAGTGCTAGCGCCAACTAATATATTTGGCGTTAGCCTATTACCAGCGCCAGTTTTCTCTATGGCGCTAGCCTAGTGCTAGCGCCAATTAATATTACACTAATGGCTTATTGCCAGTGCCAACCTATCTATGGCGCTAGCCCAATGCCAGTGCCCCACTTCTTGTCGCCAACCTAAGATACGGTACCATCTTACCTAGGTGTTGGCCTAATGCCAACGACACTTCTGCCTAATGTGAACGACCCTCCTTTGCTATCACTAGCATTGGCTAGTACCTTACTTCATGCTGAGCAACTTAATCTTTTGGTGTTATTCATTGCTAGCACCAGCACCACTCTTATACATGACTTGATGCAATGCCAAAACCATTTGTATCGCTTGCATCAAAACTCAGATTACCTCACTTGATGTCTTGGTTTACAGATATTCTACAAGTAAGCCTCTCAGACGTTTATTGAATAATCAATGAAACACCAGGGGAGAAGGACTTATCCGGAACCCAACAACTGGCCTCCCCGAGCAAGATCTCTGATCAGTATCAGTCCTTCTATACTATAGTGTGGGGTAGTAGGGAAGTGCACTCTAGTGAATCATTTGCCAACCAAGTCCAAGCTCTTTTCCCACTATTAAAGAGTTATGTGTGATCCAAGATAAGGCAACTCTGAGATCTACCTAGTAGCTATTGATTCAGGAAAATCATAACGAACTTATTTGCGTTAGTATTTCCGTCACCCTCGCTTTTTCCATCTCGACCTTGCGTAAGTGACTTTACACAGCAAACCAGATCCGATCAAACATTACTTTTTCACTACATATATTCTATGCGGACTTAAGTATGATGAAATATTATTCCATATTTGCATCGCTATTTGCGGAGGTAAATCTCATATCACAGGTAAAAAAAGGTGACCTGAATTCGGAAATATAAGTCATGACATTCTTTCGAGACTTCGAATTGGACTATCCCTAAGAACTGTTGACTAATGCTAGGAATTGGTCTGGTGACCTTGGTTATGATAATTCTTTGGTAGATCTCGTGGTTGAAGTGATTATATTCATGGTCTGACCCCTATGATCTGTCAGTTCTATCTGGTCCGTCATCATGAAGTGAAAAAAGGGCTACTACGTTAGGTGGGTCAGGAGATAGAGAATGTGCAGATCTTGTGGATGATGGGTTATCTGGTTCCTAAGCATCAAGTCACTTAAAACATCACCAGGTATTCAGATTACTCAAATGCTCGCGGCTGGCATCACGCTCACATCTTATTGCTTAGAGCTTATCGTTTACATCCCATCATCAGAGCTCAACGCTCAAGACAAGTCTATGACATCATCAGAGTTTAACGCTCAAATCATATCAATACAGTCTACTACTAGACTTGCTAATTTCACTAGAATTGACACTGATCAATCTACTTAATTAAATACAGAGTTGAGCATTTGGTCTCAAGAAATCATTTGATCTCAACAAGTCATTAACATGACTTAACCAAAATAGTAGTTGATTATAACTTCACTATTTCTCTACAAGACATCAAATATGTCACATGGGGGAATTCTCATTGGGGTATTGGTATGACAGTTTACAACAACGTGCGATGTGGCAACACATCCATGACAAGAAGGTAACAAGTAGTGGGACGGTTAAGAGCAGTTAACAGAATGAAGGAGTAATGGTTATACAGTCTTCCCTGACATAGCAAACACAAATTCAGCACTAGCTCCAAGACCATCATTTCTCCACTTCCTCGCAACAACCACAACGTACGAGAAATCAATGTGTTCACTACACTATAAATTAATAACTTTATCTTTTAAAAAAGCAGATCATTCAGATTATAATCAGACTTCCACCAACAATTCTAGCCTTCACATCGTAGTTCAACAACTCACACTGCAAAACACATCACAAAGTGATTTCTCAACCTTTTCTGATTTCCTCCTTTAAGATCAACCTACCGTCTCAACCTTTGTGACCGAAGCAAGACGTGAACGTCCATTCTTGGTTTAGGTTCGTCTTGTATGATTTTGATATCTTGAACCTAAAAAGTACTTTTACAGTATATTGTTTTTCACCCAAAAACAATTGGAGACCATAGCGGGAGATCAACCTGTCGGTTACAAAATCATCTTCTTCAAATGGTTGAGATTAAGTTAGGTTCATAAACTTTCAATTCTATTTTTGTCAATATCAAGGATACCACTCCGGTAATTCCTAATATCACTTTTGTTACACCTGGTGTTACTCCGATCATCACCAACTCTCTTTCTCCGGTCAGATTCCTGAAGAAGACATGAATAGTCCAGATCCACTAAGTATTAGGGAATTGATGGCAACTACTCAGAATGAGGTCTTCACATTTGTCAATGATTTCATGAAGAAACTGACTCTAGGGAAAGGCCAGCACCAGATGGAGCCAACTAACATTCATAAGGATACATATGTCAATACCTCCAGAATCAACATTCGATACCATGACGAGATCCTCATTCAAAGAGGGCAACCAAGGAGCCAGCAATCTAACTTCGTCGCTCATGAAGATCTGAAGAGATGTTATTACATTTTTGAGGCAAGGAAGGTCCAGTCTCACTTCATTAGTACCAACCTCCATATCCTCACAACATAGAAAAGATCCCTTCTCAAGGGGATATATCTCTCAATATTCTTGTTTTATAGTGGGAATGGAACTATTCATGAGCATGTATCACGCTTCCTGAAGTCATTAGGAGAGCACGAGTATAGTAATACCTCTCCAGAAGAATACTTTAAATAGGAATAAACTCCATTTAAGAATGAAATTTTCCGGTCCCAATTTGGGCCAGTTATATTTAAAAATAAATTCCATATTGGAATAAGTCATTATTTTTTTTTTTGGTCTCATCTTAATAAACTTACCTCCATATAAGAATAACTGATATTATAATATAAATAATATTAATCTTGTTATACTACATCAAAGTTTAAGATAAAAAAAAATATTTATCTAAAGTTGTTTGAGACAATGACTTAATTTTTGGAGTTGCTACTACATCTTTTAAGTTGTGAGTACGTACTAATTCATATATTTATACATGTACATTAAACAAAAACTAATTAATATTGTATATTTCCTAGGTACATATTTATGTTTTTTATGTACATGGATGTATTTTTTCTAGGTTCATACTTGTGTTTTCTATGTACATGTGTGTATTTTTCTTAGGTGCATGTATAATTTTTTTTTTAAAGAGACCTCCATATAAGAATAACCCCATATAAGAATATATTTTTTCTAGTCCCTAGGATATCCTTTTAGAGAGGTTTTATTGTACAATCAAAGCTTTCTACATGAATAATTTTATGGTCCCTGAGAAATTCACCATATCAGATCTAGAAAGATTGTTCTAGAGAAACGAATAACCTCTTGATGATTGCGTACACTAATTCAGGATCCAAACTCTTTATTATCATTATCCAGACATGACCCAACTAAAACTGGTGGAACCCTGCATCAAGGAAATTAAACCATTTCATCGTGCTTTGCTAAGGAAAATGCGCTTCCAGACTATCTCTGAACTCCATAAGGACGCCAAACGATTAACAACAACTGCTTCTGCTTTACTGGAGAGAACAAGACCTGCTAAGAAAAGAAAGTCGTGGAGATACACATGGGAACAGACGTCCGGTCAATAAGCAATATACCATCCAACCATCCATAGGTGTTGTTAGCAGCGAAGGGGTCAAACGGAAGGCTTCATCTCTGCAAACGTCCCAAAATAAGCGTTCCCCATCAGCCTCAACTCCAGCTCCATCCTTAAGCCCATAGATAACCCAAAGACCGACTCAATTTCAGAGTCCAGCCAAGGCTCCATAACAAAAACAACAACAATAACAAGAAATAAAGACGACTCTAACATGTCTAGACTTTCCCTTTCTTATGGAAGAGGTAGTTGAATTATTAGAAGTATGGATACAAGATGGCGCGATGAAGTCACTACATCTATGACGTCCACTAATTGACCAATAGATGGCAGATTCCAAGTATTGTCGCTTTCATAGGTTCGTCAATCAACCAATCGCTAAGTGCAATGCCTTGAAATGTATCTTCAAAGAAAAGATAGAACCAGGGGAACTACACTTGGATACTGAAGGCGTCCACAAGAATCCTCTTCGCTTCACCTTTTCTAGAGGACCTGTCAATCAAGCAGTTCATTCTCTGATGAAACATATGCATATGAAACCCCAATATGAGGATGAGACGTATCCCAAGCTTACTTCAAAGAACACAACTCCAGAAACTAAAGAGAAGTGTGACTGCTGGGGACTGCTCACCGCATGCCATCCCTTACAACAATCAAAAATTCAAAAGGTATCTCAAGAAACAGACACATAATCCTTGAGGACGCCCATGGATCCACATCAACAAGAAGACGTCTCTGATAAGCGCATAATTTACATGATTTTAATGTCAAATCCATACTAACATTTGTTGTAGTTCTTGCATATTACTTGTTACTAATCTTATTTTCTTTTATTTGTTTCTATTAGGTGAATCATTTCAGTAAGAGTGAAAATGGATATAAAATATTTGAAGATGTGAAGTACTCCAAGTATCCAAGTGTCTAGAGTCAAGAGAAGTGGAAGAAATACGACGAATATGAGCAAAGAACGTCAAAAACCATAGGAATGACAACCAAGTAAATGATTTTAAGATTCAAATCCAGGAGTTCTTTTTACCATATTTTATAATTGAAATACGAAGCCAACACACAAAGAATGAGGTCATTTCGTGTTCGTATGAAGAAGTTATGAGCAAATCGGTGAAACCAACTTGGATTTGGTTTGTGTTGGGCATGTTTTGGGCCTGAGCGGGTTGAGAAATAAGGGATGCATTTTGGGCTTGCCTTGGATGTGAAAATGAGAGGTTTTGTTGGATTTTGAGAAGGTTAGGTATCCTAATTGTATAGGGATTAAGAGAAGGTGTTAGTATTTGAGGAGGTTAAGTTTCCTAATAGGATAAGGATCAAAAGGAGGTGGAAATATTTGATGGTTATCAGGTTTCCTAGTTGGATAGATATAAAAAGGAGGTTACAAAAGCCTATATAAAGGGAATCCTAGATACAAATTTTCACACATAATTGTCTCTACAACACAATGAGGCAAGAGGAGAGGCTAGCACAAGAGGTTAGGGTTTTCCCTTCAGAAGGGAAACTGTTGTGATCTTATTCTTTCTTTGTATCATGAGTAGTTAATCTTCTTCTTTGTTATAAGTTATATATTCAAATTGCTTTTATTGTGTAAGAATTATTATTGGGTTATTTAATTGGTTATTTAAATCAACCTAATAATAATTCTTCTACTAGTATAGGGTTGTGTGATACGTGTAATTGTCACCCAATTCTTTATGCAAGTAGTACATCGTAAAATCTGACATACGGATTCTATTAAGTGATTGTGTATAGAGATGACACTAGTAAGCAGACCGAGCCTATGTGTCTGATGCTAGGATCAACCTAATTCACAAAGCGTAAGGAGTTCGACTAATCTACACGTCGAGAGTCTATTCTTGGTGAGTTAGTTAGATAAAATCTGGTAGTCGAGCACTTCCGTATCCAGTGAAAACATAAATTCTGGGGATAACAGAGCTTATTACTATTCTACGGTTGGTGACAATAAATTTAACAAGAAATGAGTGAGTATTTTAATTAAGTTTCTTTTCAGGGACGGAGAAGGGTTCCTTAATGGTCTTTCTTCTTATTATTTTAAATCAATCTTTAATATTTATTTTATTTGTTTATTTATTTATTTCGTCTTACAAACTAAAAATCCCCTTTTTTATATTTTTAACCACTAGAAACTCCATGCTCTTCTTAAGAACGAATATATTACCATTATATCACCAGTTAATTATGTGGAACATAAGTAAATTAATTTGTTGTGTAAACGACGCGCATCAAATTTTGGCGCCGCTGTCGGGGAACAATCAGTAGCTTTTAGTTGTTATTTTTCTTAGTTTGTTTAGAATTTTTTTGTTTTTAATTTTGTTTTAGATTTTTTTAGGTATCATTGATTAATTTTGTTTATTATTATTTTTTTGTGCTCACAGTGAATTCATAGTATTCATAGCTCGTCTAGTATAGGAGGTTAATTCTATAAACAATTTGTGTGCATTATTTTTTTTTCAGTTAATTTTAATTATCATAATTTTGTATCATCGTCATGTTTCATTTTGGAAATAATATGTACGGTGTACAAGATCAATCATATCACAATAGTAATCAATTTGATACTAATCAATATGGTTAATCAATCTCAATCTTATGACAACTACCAACCATACTAGAGGTATAATCAAATCCAACCTTTTGGCTATGATCAATATCTCACGGAATCTTATGGTTATTCTCATACATACCAACAACCTTACGGTGGGTATGTAAGTGAGCAATCACAAGGATTGGATGATAGTTATATAATAAGTACATAATTTACATTATTTGGATATCATTTTTTTATACTTTTTTTAGTTACTGTGTAAATTACGTTTGTTTTAGCTTTTATAGGTATTTTGAAGTCATATAAAGTAAAAGAAAAGAATTAGAGGCTTATGGTATCACTTGACAACATCGGATGTGGGTGGACTCAAAGCTAGCAAAAATGCGAGTCTTAATTGTCTTGAAAACAAGAAGTCACCAAGGGAAACCAAGTTGTAGGGTTATTATTCGAAGAGTTAAGTAGGGGTGCCTTAAAATCATCTATCTTATAAGCTAAACCTAGGTCGAGAGTCGAGACCAAGCTTAAATCAGTTTCCAGTCAAGTGTCCTCTGTCGACTGCACCAAGTCATGCCGGCATGGGGACTTCTTGTTGTGTTGGCCGTATTTGGAAAGAGAAGCCAGCGAGAGAAAAAAACAAGGAAGGTGATGGTTTGTTGGTAATTTTGTTAGTAAGGGGAAGAATGGCGATGACTCAGTGAGAAGAAATTAGAGAAGTAACAGATTTAGAGATGGTGAGATGGTTTAATCGCTGGATGTGGCTATGGGTTCGAGATCTAAACAAGAACTGAGATTAGAAGAGAAGAACTAGAGATTGCAGAGAATGGATATTGGTCTGCTGTTCTTGAGATATGGAATAGAGAAACACGTGGGTTCGCTGCTACCATTGATGTTGCCATCGATGAGGGAAGATGTGAGCAAATGGGTACGAACTGTTGAAGCAGAACGAGATGAGCCTGATATGGGTTCTTGGGTTTTTGTTATGGCTGAATGAAAGAGGGTTGAAACCAAGAAATCAATTAAAGAAGATATGCTGCTATGGATTGTAGAGACTGTTGCCGTGAATGAATTGAGTGATGGGTTTGTTTGTGAATTCCTGATAATTCCAGGGAAGGAGTGAACTGATTGAAATCACACCATCAAGACATGCCCAATTACGGCTAGAGAAATGCACGGGAATTGTTCGACAGATTGCCACAAAGAAGTGCGGAAATTGCTTGAAATTGTCCTGTCAGTTCCGCAAAACCGACAGGCTTATATGATGGTTTTTACTTTGATTTGGGCATAATGAGTGTGGGCTTTTCTCTATGATCTGATTTTGCAAAGAGATGTGGACTTGACCTAGAATATTTGAGAATTTGAGAGTTTGAGTTATATAAGGAAAATATAGTTTTATTCCAAAAGGGATTTTATAAGGAAGAAAACTATATAAGAGTAACTTCAACAAGAGGGTGAGATATCTAGATTTTTACCTAGTTTTTTTCTCACCTCTTTTACTCCTTTTTGTAGGTTCGTGCGGGGAAGATTTCTCGACGTTTAGAGTTTGTAATTTATTTTCTTCTTGAATTCAATTGTGTAAACTCCAATTTATGAGTAGCTTATTATATTATTGGTTAAAGAATAGTTGGATTTCTCAAACATGATTCTTTGAATAATAAATTAGTTTTGTCTCAATTTTGTCGTTCATGATTCAATATATATATCTAATTGATTGATTGTTTGTTTAGTTAAGTTATAGATTGATTGAACTCACATTCATATCTAAAGCTAATTTAGGGTTTATTATAGCAAAAATGATACTCCTTGAATACAAGTAGCATATTGTGATTATTGCTTGTGGTGATATATCCTAGTAATTACAAGTGGATCATAGCCTTTGTTAAATTGAATTGGTGCACTTTCCACGTTCAATTGCATTCATTAACCTAATTTTATGAACCTTAATGCTCTTCGGGGATTAAACTTGATTAGTGTTTTTTACACGTTAGGTTGTTTTCTTTGTAGAATTCATATTCACATCTTTTAATGTGTTTGTTGATGACTTGAGGAAATTTACTGGATATTCTTACGATCAAGGTATTCTAGGGATTTTCATAAAACAAGATTAAATATCAATTCTAATTATTAATACAAGAACATGTTTTGTGAATGAAAACGAAACCTTGACGAATATTCTCAACTATTTGATTCTTTTCTACAATTTCTTAGTTTTCTTAATTAGTTTAATTTACTATCATTAAATCTGAAAATGCCCCCTTCTACATAAGATTTCGAAACCATATAACAACCAAGACCTCCTCGTGGAACGATCCTTTCTTACCCTTGCTTCATAATAAATCATAAGTAGTGAGAAAGTAATAAATAATTTTGGTATGGTACGACACACATCATTATGCTCTTGATCAGAAATTCTCTAGTTTTGCAGAACGGATGTGTACCATGATGGGAGAGTTTCAACAGGAGATGCAAGAGTAGCAACAACAAAATCAGCAACACTATGATTGGGAAGAATCACACCAATAAATTCAAAGGAATATAGAGAACTTAAAAAGAAAAATTGCTCAACTCGGTAAGAATAAGAATGGGGAGGAAGTTTGGCCTCAAAACCAAAACTAATTTGAAATTCCTAAGGATGATAAAAAGATTATTTGATCGACGATGATTATGAAAAAGAGCAACCTTTCAAAATTTCTTGTAACAAAGATGAAATTATGCCAACTCCGGATCATAATAGCAATCATTTTCCTATTCAAAAGGAGGATAGTGGACATGACATATTTATTGTTATAAATGGTGTAACGTACTCAAACGAAGATCTTAGGATTTGCACCAATGAACTAGACTTTTGGGGAGAAGATCCCGATTCCGATGACGAGAGTGTTGAAGAGACGGTGATTGAGAATGAAACCAAATTGATTGATTTCGTAGAAGACTCAATTGACCTTGCCAAGGATTATAATGATGCTGAGATTTCAGTTGAAGCAGAAACTGACGAAGAATGAATTTTAAAGAGTTTAATAGAGGACCACAATACACATGAGGTAAATGATTCATTGGAGTTCTTAAAGAATGATGAGGATCCTATAATACAGGAGATCATAAAAGGTTTGTCTAATCATTTGCATAATTCTATATCTTTTTGATCGTCCTCCCCTGATCGAATTAATTCCCCAAAAAATTGTTAATCCGACTTTTAAGGAGCTACCTCACTCAGGGTTGGATATATTTCTATATTATAAAAAGACATGGTGTTTTTCCAAGGGATAAAAAAAGATATCATACGACCAGGAACGACCAGGGGGTCCTATCCGACGGTTAATTTTGTCCGGATGGTGTTTTTTTGATTCTACGACCAGGAAATTTTGGGTAATCTTAAGTGGGTTGGTGTGAGTGAACGAATAAGGGGGAGGGTGACGCTCTGGGATGTCTAAGAGCGTCGAAATATCTTTGTTGTTCCTGGTTGTTGGATATCGAGCCCCAAAATAGTCCTACATAAAAGACGTTTTTCTGAAACTATTTTTCGCTTTTGGATCATTCTCTTCTCCTCTCCTCTCCAAAATACCTGAGGTTGATATCTAGGGTTTTGATTCGTTTTTGTTTCGAATTATTGGGGGTTTTAACAAGATTCGTGAGAGTTTAGGGTCTTAGGTTTAGGTAGGTTTTTTTTGGTTCAGCAAATTCTAGGGTTTTTTTTGGATAATTATAGAAATGCCCCAATTTTGGGGGGTCATTATACACTTCTGCCCGGGTTTTCAGAATTAATAGAAATGCCCCATTCCGTTAGATTTTCAGTTAACTTTGAGCATGCGAGTTCGCATGTACAAAAAATAACCAAAATACCTCTCTATAATTAGTACTTATAATATTTTTTGAAAAAATATTTTTTTATACTTTTATAATATTTTTCTTATACATTTTATAAAAATAAATTTCTATACTTTTATAAAAAAATTTATAAATGTATAAAAAAATATTATAAAAGTATAAAAAAAAATATTTTAAAAAAATATTATAAGTACTAGTTATATAGGGGTATTTTGGTTATTTTTCGCACATGGGAACTCTTATGCTCAAAATTAACTGACAATCTAACGGAATGGGGCATTTCTATTAATTCTGAAAACCTGGAGCAGAAGTGTATAATGACCCCCAAAATTAGGCATTTCTATAATTATCTTTTTTTTACCCCTCACTCTGAGCTATCAACGGTTTTAATAAGAATCTTTGGAAGATCGTTCTGATGAAACAATCTTCGAATCCAAATCAGAGGTCAGTTATCTTAGTTTGTATGATTATATGATTTTGATTTGTTTGTTTCCGCAGTTTCGGATTGTCTTTGAATTCTGTCAATTTTATTGTAGCATTCAAGAATTATGTTTGGTTTGTGCTCAATAGCTAGATTGACTCATTCACTTTTCCATGTTGGCATTTGAGTAACATAACCCTTTTATTCGTGTTGGTGTCTAATCTATTTTATCTATTATTAGGATGGTGAGTGACTATGTTGTGGAGACAATTCGAGATGGGCTTAAAGAATTCGATGTGGAGTTTCATGGTCCAAGAGAGAGTAAGCTTTCTTCTTTCTCCTCTGATGCTTCTTCTGTTAAAATTAATGCAACTTCTAGGTATGGCATTCAGTTTTTACTCTCTTCATAACTGTCTCAAAACTTCCTTCTTGGGTATGACTTAGGAAACTGCATGTTGAGTTTTTATTATTCTGTTAAGGTTTTCCTATTTAAGGTTATATGGTGTGTTTTACTTCTCTGTATGATAGCAAATTCCAGCCCAAAGGTACAAGGGAACTCTGGAATAATTCAATAGATTAAGAAATTTGAGGTTTTGTCCACCCATTTTTCTGAATATAATCTTAAAGATTGAATACATTATGGGTTGTGTTGCTTAAACTGAAATTTGATTGGTTTAAATGTATGATTAGGAAAATAAGAATGAAACTGTGACTTTGAAGGTTAGACAATACTTGATAATTCTCTATCATTTCTATCATTCAGTCAGATACTGCTGAAAGTTTCTAACTTGGTTTTTGACTTCTTTATTTACTCAGAATTCGTTTCCCTATACAAGTTCTATCATGTGCAATTTCATGTACACAACTTTTGCATGAATTACCATTGCAATAATATCTGGAGTCAGTGTGACAGGTTCCTGCAAAACCCGTAATGCTGCTAGAAAAGTGAATACATTAACATGATTGAGAGGAACCCCGGTGAAGTAACAAGTCACAAAAGTTGCAGAAGAAACCAATATGGGTGAGATCCAAAACAGAAATGTATTATATCCTTTCATTAGCTGAGTAGCTTCCAAGAACTTGACCTCTTCTTTTCTTAGTCTATCTATAACATATTTGAAATACGTCTCGCAAGCAAAAAGCTTTAAAACCTTGATGTCGAGAATAGCTTCAGATATTGCCTTTGCGCAATTATAAGCTTACTTTGAAGTTTATGTTGAAATTTGGCCAAGGGAGTATTG
The DNA here is from genome assembly GCA_023531435.1 of Papaver californicum. Classification (NCBI taxonomy): domain Eukaryota; kingdom Viridiplantae; phylum Streptophyta; class Magnoliopsida; order Ranunculales; family Papaveraceae; genus Papaver; species Papaver californicum. Next base: position 187,181 of record JAJJMC010029152.1, read on the forward strand.
CATAACACAGAGAGTACTATAACAACTAAGGCTGCAAGCGATGCAACCCTTACTGCATGGAAAGGAATTGCTAATCCAAGACATGTTTGAAGGCATGCTTCCCATGTTTGATGCAACCAAAAGGGGAATTCCTCAACTAGATTACAATCTTCAGTAACATAGTTGATTATTTCGCCAGCTGAAAGCTTTGTCTTTGCAGCAGTAGAAACTCTGAGTTGTTTCTTATAAATACCTGCTTGGAGCAAAGACCTCACTTCAATTCATGTTGATTTATATTCAAAAGTACCACTGCCTCTGTGATAGGGACTCAGTGAATTTTGTGAAGAGCAGTAGATACTTTTGGCATTGTTCACCAAGGGTTTGTAAAAGAGTTGTTATGTAAAACATGATGTCTTCGACTTTTTTTTTGCCCTTAAATGTGAAATGATTGTTCAGTAGAATGATTCATATATTGGTAGTTCCTCTTTACTAAATTCTGAATTTAATTCTAGTAGGTCATAAATTTTTCTTCTCCTGCATCCACTGGTGCTGAACACTATATAATTAGATGGTGGTGGATGTGCAGATAATGTAGGAGGTCAGAGAGTTTGTGGTGTGTAAGAACAGGTGACAGAGGAATTCAGCGAGACAAAGTTGCTAGCTTCTGGTGGTATTACGTATGGACAGGTAAGATTAGCGAAATTATGTCAGCAAGTGTGTAAAAATTTTCTAACGATTTTCCCCAAATGATACAGGAATGTAAGAATGAAAGTTACCTTTTGGGGAGAAAGCCCACTGGATGCAGATTGTAAAGTTAAAGAGTATGTGAATAGCCCGTCGGCCATCGTAGTCGCGGTTGCTTGACCTTTGTGAAGAAATATCAAGGTATAGTCGTCTGCTTTTCACTCTGCTTCTTATTTATTTTATTTGTTTAAAGGAAAAACTTAATAGCAACATTTGAAAAAAGAACTCTCACCTACTTTTTTTACAGGGAAGTATGGATTATCGTCTACGAATGCTACCAAGCTATACTGTAATTTTGATGTGCCTGAACTTCAAGGAATACGAGAGAGAGAGGTAGACTATTTTTATAATCCTATTATGCATCTAGTATTTGTAGTAGTAAAGATGTGTGTTTGCCACTTATGTATTTTGAATTTTTTGAGTATTACATAGTCTTTAATATAATTATATGTATTGACTTAACTGGCTTATAATATTCTGTAGTTTGTTATGCTCTGCCCTTGGTCTACTAAGACATGTGCACGGCAGGCCTTGGCCAATGTATCTTCCGGGCTTTGTAAAGGTGGGACCTTCATTGACACAATACTAGATGCCAACAGTATCATTAAAAAGTTTAAAGAAGGTATCTAGCCTAGGTAGAACTTATATACTGCTGTTTACAATAAGTGGATTCAGATTCATATTACATATACTCCACAGTAGCATCTTCCGAAGCATTTCAAGTTTAAACGAACTTAAGTTATGTATATCTTCATGTGCAGCTTAAATATTAACGGGTGGGATATGATGATATCTCTTGATTTCTTGGAAGTAGCAAGGTATCAATCATATCTCTGGGCCTTCGGATTCGCATTTGTTTTTTCGGCACATGATAATTTATCAAGTCTATCTTATTATTAACCAAATTTTTCTTAATTTGCAGTGGGTGGGTGTCCAACGAACTCGGTGGAGGGAGCTCACAAGGGGCGAAATTTGCAATAGTGGTGTTGACCCTTACATTATTGACAATTGGGATTGTGTTGTTTGTGTTTTTCCTGTTTTACAGAGGACAATTAGCCTACATATTTACAATGGATGAAGCAGTAGCAATAGAGGTTGATAAACTATCACCTCTTTTTGTTGTCTTTATACTTCTTAACGGTGTTCAACCTGTCCTCTCAGTTCACCGTAATATTCTTTAGTTCCATTTTCAGTTCATAGTGCTACATCATTAACACAGTCCAGTAAAATTGATTCGATTTTTCGGAAACTCACTTGCAGGGGTTGCTGTTGTTGATGGATGGCAAAGTATCGTAGCTTATGTGAGCATATCCTGCTATTACTTGGTCGGAATTCCTCTAGGAATGGTCCTTGGTTACCTTATCAATTTTTAAGGCACAATAAGTTATTTACTAAAAACTTTTCTATACTAAACCGTAGAGCAATCTCTCATTTTCTGTCAGGTTCATTGTTACTGATCTCTTGGGTATTTTTCTGTAGGGTATTTGGATTAGAATGTTAGTTGGAACAACAGTTCAAACAATTGTACTTTTTGTTATTACCTTGAAAACAGATTGGGATAATCAGGTACATTTACCATTAATCGCAATCAGTTATTGATTCACTAATGGTGTAACTTCATCATCCATCCCAAGAAGTTTAGGTATGTTGTATCGGTTTCATCTCATATTCATTTCCAGTGAACTTCTTTGCTCACGACTTAATTGTGTTCTGCAGTTCAATGGACTAGCTTGGCTCTTCTTGGGTGTTCCCACAAGAGTACTTTACTTTACCAACAATAATTTATTTGTTTATGTGGTTGTTATCAATAGTTATCCATTAATGCATTGGGTTGATAACCATATTTTATTTTTTACAGGATTTCAGAAGATGACGGAAAAGGCCCCGGAAAATTTCAGGCTCGACTATGTAGTGAGCAGAGAGCAAACAAATGAGAAGGGAGAGAAGATGTACATTCATACCAGAATGGCACAGTACGCTAAGTCTCTATGGAAGTTACTCAAGAAGGATAACACCTTCATCTACATGTGCGGGCTGAAGGGAATGGAAAAGGGTATTGATGAGATAATGGACTCCTTAGCTGTTAGAGATGGTAGGTATCATTTTATGTAGATATCAGACACACACTACTTTAAATGTAAATAACTATTCAAACCCTGGCGTTTTCTTTTGCAGGTATTGTCTGGACCGACTTCAAAAAGTCATTGAAGAAGGCTGGACAAGGGAATGTTGAAGTGCATTGACTGAACATCCTAGCATCTCTTCACAAGAATCTCCTTTCAATGATCCCTCTATAACTTTGTACGTTTTATGTAGATAGGTAATTTTTTTACTTTGCATAATCTGTATTAAATTTCATATAGTCATAACCGAGAAACCGCTTCTACCTGTTGCACGGATTCTCAACTTCTTTTCTTGATATTATATACTATTTTAATTTTTTCGCCACCAGAGACTCATTGATCTTGTCGGATACTCTCAATTAACATCACTGTACTTTGATTCTAACATCACTATGTATTGAATTTTAGCACATCCATCTTTATATCTTTGTTGTGTGTTGTAATGTTTATATGAACGGAATTGTGGGTTATTCACATCATATTTGAGTCGTTTTTCAAATTTAACTGTAGTTATAATAATCCACCAAAGACATATGAAAGTTTGTGAGAGAATTTTACTTTGTCAGATTTTGCCCTCACTGCTTCTATTCACAGACTTTTTATTAACAACTTTTCTTCTGTTGTGCACTCAGATAGAATACTGTGATAGTCACTGCAAGCATTATCATAATGATTTCTTCCTAGGGTCTCCCTGCTTTTAGAATTGATTGGTGTTATATAGACTTCAATATCAATGACAATGGTATTCAGTTGAGAAAGATCTGTACTTTTTTTTGTTTATCTTGGAAAATGCAAACAATGTTGTTGTAATTATTTCGCAGGTGGCCAATGGAAATATGTTACAATTGAAGCGTATGATTGCAGAGTGCTTGAAAAACGATGGTGTTAGCAGATTATTTAATTGTAAAAGCTCTCAGTCCGACATATTTCATTGAGGTTGGTGGGGTTTATTACTTACCAGTATTTTAATCAGAACGCATCAATAACAGTCCATTCAGACATATTTCAGTCACTCGAGGTTTCTGTATAATCAGTGAGAAACCGAACACCTGATATGTATTTTCCGCATACAATAAAATGAAGTAGATGTATAGTCTTAATGGTTTGGTACTTTGTACTCATATTATATTTGTTTTAATTATACTTTATGTGTTACAAAGATGGGTTTGAAGAAAGGAATAACTCTGTTGTATAGGGGTCTTGATTCCAATTCAAGGAAACAACATACTTCAATGCTTAGATTGTGTATTGTTGTTCCTAACATATTAAACCAGATCACTACTGCCTGCAGATCAAACAAAATGGACTGGGGAGTTTCATAGGAAACAGTACTTCATTGACATTTTTGAGGTATGCGTAGGAAGTTACCCAACTGTAGATATAATTTATCTTTCTTATTGTACAGTTGTGCTTAGTCTTGCATATATACTACCATTCACAATTTGGTTGTAGACAAACTGTTTGCTTAAATGCCTTGAATAATACATCCTTATGTCATGAAATTTTTTGTGTTTGTATTTACATTTTACAAAGATTGTTGAGATTTGAGGTATATTCACAGCTTCAACTGATGTTGTGTAAAGCCATAGTAGAAATCAAGAAGAGGCAACTTCCAGTATCATGGTTTACACAGAATGATTTACAACTTACGAGCTTATGAACCTAAAAGAATGAGAAAAGTTTTCTGACATACCTATTGTTCCTTATATGTTTGCTTCGCATGCTTGTTGCTTCATGAACTGTGAAATTGAGTTAAATGATGGAGATGAAGCTTTGTTGGACAATTTTCTAGGTTAGTTTCTGATTTATATTTGGGGTTTCATCAATTCTTAAACAATATTAATGATTTTTATTTTTATCGAATATACATACGAGCTAACTAGATAACATGATTTATGAATATTATAATTTCTGGCTAATGATCTTGGTTTTTCTGGCTAAATTTTCTTGAGAATATCTATAACACAACATGCTTAACAATATATTTCAAGTAATGATCGCATATAAAAACCACGATGCACTTTATTAGTATCTACATCTCTGCATACAAATGTTGGTTCGCAATTTTTGATGGCAGAGCTTTGATATACATGGGAACAACGCGATAATTTCAGTTGCTGGGATGTATTATAAAATGCATTACCTGATACAACTGTAAGCGAAGCACCGAAGTGTCATATGTTACTTATATGATATTTTTTCATTAATCTCTGATAACAAATTTGCTAGTTATTGATTAATAAGAAAATTTGAGCATATATGGGAAGTACTCCCTAGAGTAAACATATTGAATCAATCGAGCATGTTTGTGGAGATTCCCTAGGCTAACTGGTTAAATAAAGAAGAGGAAAAAGCTTAAAGTTATGTTTAAAGAAGACTCCAAGTAAGGATTTTAAAAAACGGTTGTAGTTAAGGTTTGAGATCTCATTAGTTTCGTTATTGTTAATGTAGAAAGGATGATGTTGAAGATAAATGTGGTCTTACAAAGGAGCATAAATAATAATTGAAGGTATAGTTGTTGGAGACGTTTCTCTTGGTCCTGTATTCAGTCATTATGAAAAGCGATTCAATAGAACATGCTTCTGATAGTGATGAGCTCCTTCTAGAGATCAGGATGGTGTAAGCGATAGCAACAATGATTCAGGTTAAGATGTGATTCCTATTGTGGAAACAACAATTTTTCATTTAGTTAATTTATTTACTTTTGTTATCGATTTAGTTGTACTTTTCTCATGAATTGCTACAATAGTAACTTTTGGTAGATTATTTATGGAGTATGGTTACCATGTTTTTATTTGTTTTAGGATCCAAAATTCTCAGAATTGATGGAAGCTCATGCTAATGAACTTGAACAAGACAATGAAGATAGTGTAAGTTATTTGAGCTATCATACCTTATCTGTTTTGCAATAATCTTTTGTTCATTGTCATGCGCCCACTTCCACGAAATGCACTTAGATTCGAGGAGTTTAGTTGACTCCAATTTTTGGTGTATCATGCCCCCTAGCTAGCTTAGTCAAGTACAATCATCCTCAATGTACAATGTTTGCAACCCTCACAATTTGTGCAAGCTAAACATTAGAGAGGATACTTCTGTTCACCTTAATAGTTCATTGTCATTCTAAATATGTGGAAGCGTGAATTCAGTAGGTTCCAACCATGCGTTGAGACCCTAAGAGTTTTGGGTATTTTTCATCCAAAACATCCTACAGTGTTAATACTTTAGGGCCTATATTGATGATATCAGTGGTCACGGGTGTTTAGGTGTGACTATACTGAGCATGGTTTTTCATGGTGCCATGAGCAAATACCATAAATGCGATTAAAAATGCAAGGGGAACTGTTTGATTTTTAGGTCAGCGTTACTTTTTTTTCTTTTTACTATTTTTTAGGCCAACATATTCTTTGCAGAAAAAACTTACCTTTATTAGAGCAGCGACATGATGAGGTTTTTTTAGAACAATATTTATCGACGTGATTTTGTGAAATCTAGGTATGCAATAATAGCTATGTGTTTGAGCTACCGGTAATCCTGCTTAGATTTAGTAGATTTGTGAATTTGCGAATGAAACTAATAAATCTCCAAGGTTTTAGTTTTTTTTATCTCCAATACATAGACGAAAAGTTAGAGATCAGACTTTAGTCCCCGTGCAAGCTTTTGGATGACATGTCCAATATAGGATCTCAACTAACACCTCTACACCAATCAGACGATTTTAAGTGGAAAAATTACTGTGCAACGGTTTTCAGGTTGGTATCTCTCTCAATTTTCAGTAGTTGGTTGTGTGACCTAATTATTAGATGGGGTTGCTTCATTTAAAGTGTGAGTTAGTTTGGTGGTTAGTGGGATTAGTCTAAGTAGTTTAGGTTAGCGGAAGTTGTTCGATTTGTCAAAGAAAGAGTCTCCAACTCATTGTATGTAGTTCAGTGTGCACATACCTGTCTATCTTTGTTTTAACTAAAGGTTCTTATAAGGTTGTCTTTTTGTTTGCAGCGTTGTCATGAAAAACCCCTTGTTCCTAGAAAAAACCTATGAATAAAAGATGGAGAGGAACCTTTGTTGTCAAATCATCCTATGTTGGTAAGGTAATTTAAATGAGACAATGCTATTCATGTTCTTTGTTCTGCCGTGATAGTATATCTAATAAACTCACATTCTTTATTTTGACCATCCATCTCTTTTTTGTTTGCAGCAGAGTCTCATATTATAAGTATTTCTTTTAAGGGGAGATCTCTTAGATTAGGTGTTTTTTTGAACAGTACACAATATCATCTTTAACAATGTTTTGAGATTTCATCTTTATCTTTTGAGGATGAATGATGCTACAATCTATGAGGTTCACACCCGAAACCAGATGATTACGATGAGGTTCGTAGGACATTCCTCTGATCTAAATGGATAAGGACTCGAAATACGGAGTCATTGATCTTCTTCCACAATCCCTTGCTTGATACAATTCGTGTGAGGACATAAAATGAGAAATAATTAGTCATCCTTAAACACTTCTATCAGGTAAAGTTACCACATTGTGGAACACCATCTTTTGTTATTCCTAATCATATTTTTATTTGTTTTTTATTTTAAGTTGATTAGGGTTTGTAATTATATATAGTTTCACTGTTGAGCTAATTTTGGGTTATTGACTTTCGATTTAAATCACGGTGCTTCCATTTTGCAGCTGAGGGTAGAACTAAATCTCCATTATGTTTCGAATTTTGTTGTTTTTTATGATTTTACTAATAGTTCTTTTTTTTCTGTTCTATATATCATTATTTTTATGTGACGAGCTCTTATATAGAAATGGTAATAACCACTAGGTTTTGGTTTTGATTTTTGATTTTACCTTCTCAGTAGGAATTTGCAGTATTTCACTTACATGAGAATTCCTTCTTTTCTGACACAAGGCGACTTAAACATGTAGATTAATAGATTGTTATTTCTAAAAAGGAGAGATCCAAAGGATTTTGTACTCTTGTACATAGCACTGAACAACTAGTTTTCTCTGAAGGGATAAATCCTTGGTTGTATTTCTTTCACGCAATTTCCAAGTGTATTTTGCTAAATAATATTGTTCACTAAAAACGCTCCATTAATTGTAGTATTGGTAAACTTTTGCGTAGATTTAGTTGTCTTTTATTTTGTGACTAAAAACTGTGTTTGGTATCTTCAATGACCATCATACTGTATTAATGGGATTGTTGAAACTTTAAGGATTTGCTGCCTTATCTGCCTTATCTGCGTTTGGTATCTTCAGCGAGTTAATCTTTAAGGATGTTGAAACTTGAGGTGTTTAATTATTTTAATTTGATTTGCTGCCTTATCTGTAAGCATATGTTCTTGGCTTCATTCTAATTTAATAGTTCCAAGACATTTTAAGTGCAAAGTGTTGCACTATGGTCTTGAGATGGGTAATTTTACGACTATATGCTCAATCTACTATGTATTACCTTATATTATATCCCAATTACTTTGGAAATGGTATCTGTTGTCTTGGCTCAAATGGAAGAGCACATGGTTTTCAACCATGTAGTTGTGGGTTCGACTCCCACAGATGGTATTCTTACTTGGGTTGGTTGGGCAGACTAAAACCTTACACTTGCTTCCGATGACAAAAACATTGATTCCATTATTTGGTGCTCACAAAGTAGGACTCCAATATAAGATAAGGAGTTGGATCAGGGTCTTGGAGAAGCTTTTAAGAAGGAATCTCTCTCATTCTCTCTCTCTCGAAGGGTAGACCTTCAGGTGACTGTTAAGATTGTTTTCACGGGATAACAGAGTAGCTCAAAGGATATCCTAGCTTTGTTTATACAACGAAAAAATAGTTTTGATTTTTCAGTTGGGGATTTCTTAACTAAGAATTTAATTTAATTGTATCTTCTTTCCCTTATACACTGAAATTAATTTGTTAATTTATGATGTTAGCTTAATTCTGAATTATTTGTTACCATTGAATTCAATGATAGATGGAGTATATTGAAGCCATGTTTTAGAATGTGTATGGGTTTATGAATGTTTGGTTACTATCTTATTCGAACTTGCAGGAGTTTGAGAGTATAAAAGGATCAGAGAAATCTACATAAAGGAGGAAGAAAATCTTATATACAGGTTGTTTGACGAAATTCCGAAGCTCCTCTCCAAAGTCAGTTTCCAAAACAGTTCACATCCTTGCAGTCGCATCACCAAAACTCGACCTTCACATCCATCGTCACCTGTTAGCTTATCCTATCACCAAAGTTTGCATCAATCACCATCTGCACAACCATTCAACTTTGCATTCAACATTCCACTTTGCATCCACCACCAACACCATCTCCAAACCACACCACCTTTCAAGTTCACAACCCCAGGAGCATCACACCCTACAGTTGCAACACAAACATAACCATCCACAAACCAGTTCCACCCTATAGCTGCAACACAAACATAACCAGTCGCAAATCAGTTCCACTTTCTATTCGCAACACAGTTTCACCTTAAATATAGGGGAAAAGTAGAATTTTGAGTATCCTAAAATACCAAATTCATGTATAGATGAATTAATGCAGTTTAATTTATATGAAAATACTGATTTTCTTAACCAGGTTTCTTGAAACTTATATATATATGTATATGTACATGACACAATTTTGCCTATATAAAACATCTATCGACTACACTTTTGAAAGTTACAACACAAAACTCCTAAGGTACATTTCTTTTTTTTCTTTTAATCTGATTAGATCTTCTTAAAAATTTAAATTCAAATCTTAAATCTTAAATTTAAAATTCAAATTTAATCTTAAATATTGGAATCATGGAGAAAAACATTGATGTTGAATACAATGTCTTTGTGGGTGCAAGATTTAGTTACATATTCAGGTAATTTACAAAGGAAGAGAAGAGTAGTCTTGGATATCATGACAGATCCAAATGAGCGAAAATACTTTGGCAAGGATAATGTAAAACAGAAAACACGCGAGCTAACTACCGGTATATTTGTTCAAGCATGTGATGAAAACTATCTCAAAACTTTTGAATTTGCGGATGCGCCAGACAAAATTCTTAAAGTAAAGGTTGGAATGACTGTGGTACTGCTTCGAAACATCGACATCAGCAATGAGCTTCTCAAAGGTGTTACACTCCGGATTACTCAGCTACATGAAGATATAATTGAGGTAATGATACTGTTGAAGGAGCATGAATGTGGGTCCATGTTCATTCCACGAGTGATATTAAACCTTGCCCCTTATTTTCATCAAAAACAATTTCCAATAAGGGTTGCGTATTAAGTATGAATATAATATGTTGATTACTCAAAAGGCCATACTGTTATTCTATGCAGCATGATCTATGAAGAATTATATTTTATCTTTGGTATTTTATTTTGATTTTTGATTCTTTGGTAATTTTTTCCAGCTTGGATTAAAGACATTATATGCTTATTTAGCGCTTGATATTGAAATCAAAGTTTTAGTTTATAATTTTAACAACTTGGTTAGTTTTGAACTGTTTTGTACAAAGTGTTTATGATTTAGAGTATACTAATTCCAATTTTGTCTATAATACTCAGATATCATACAATTGTAACATGAAATAATACACACAGTAAGATGTTTATTGTTTGAGTACTGCATATAATCTATTTATTCATTGCTCAACAAGATACCCTTGATTCACTAGAGATTACTTTAGCTTGCACTAATAATTGAGATTCAACGGCATTGTTGCGTGCATTTAAGAATCTAAATATGTGCTAAAGTGTTTAAATCATTTTACCTGTATGCATTACATAACAACATTACTAGATTATTTTTCTAATCAGAATATAGATCTCATGTTTGTTTTATGTGCTTTTTTATAATATAGACTTATTTCCCATGAAAAATGCTTATGACCATCTTTGATATGAATATTAGGTAATTTTTACTCATTAATTAATGCTTGGGATTAAAATAAAGATTGAATGGCCAATCGAACTTTTTTCTTCCAAAGTCAGATTATTTTGAGTAAAAATACAGTATAATACATGGAATTATAATCATTATGAGGTGCCTGTCATTACCAACGTCATACTATAATACAAAACCATTTCGATAGGAATAATAATCAAAAAACATACTGGACAAGGATTTCGCATGTAAAACACGGTAAAATAATGTTTTCTCATATTCCATGTTTGTCTTATTAATTTTTGGAGTTCTTGCAGTTAGCACACTGTTAAAAAAAGCGTCTGCAACTAAAATATAATATATAAAATACTAGTGATAATCATGAAGCAATAACATGGATACAATTTATTTTTAAATTAGATCTCAAGGATAGTTTTACGAATTAGTTTTTGAATATAGTGGTTGTTGTCCTTATTCAAGTATGTGAATCTTCTCCTTCTCTTAGTTTTACAATTATTTCCTTTGTTCTAATTCAAAATCTATTAACTTCGTAATATTGTCTTATCTACAAAGTATTTATAGTAATCAGCTTATAATTTGGTTATTCATGGGTATTACCATCTCTCTTATTAGTTTCTTAAAAATCTCAAAAAGAAAAGGAAAAATCAAACTACTTATCTTTGTCAAGTGGTATCATGGGGTTTGGTACATAATTAGGTTTACATATAATATACAAATAAATATGTCAACGCATAACTAGAAGACAAGACAAAAGAAGATACATATATATGGTATATAATGGATAAAAAAAGAAGATCCTAAGAAAAATCTCTCTCTATATATGCGTGTATTGCAAAAGAAACCCTGAGAAAAATCTATACATACATGTGTGTCTCAAAAGAAACCCTAAGACTCAAGAGCTACAAAGGCAAAAATATTTCTATGAGGTATCAAAATTGTATGAGAGGCAAAGATAATTCTGTAAGAGTTCAAAAGATTATGGAAGGTGAAGATAGTGATTTATCAAAAGACAAGGAAGTGCTCGATAAACCAAACAAAAATAAATAAAAAATAAACCAGGATTTAATGTTCATATTTACAACATGAAAAATTTGAATAATTTTTGTTTTTCAACTATAGTTTTGCAAATAAAAATACTTATGTTAACTGACGAGGAAATGACTAAATTTATACGACATCAATCCCAAGAAGAGATGGAAGAAAAATATGGTGAACTTACTTGCGAGCCATGTAATGTTTTGACAATAGCAAATCGATAACTATTGGAAATTTATCAAAGAAATTTCAGATGAATATGAATCTAAGCAACAAAACGAAATGCACAAATTTAAAAAAGATTTAGCACAGAAGTACAGAGTCAACATGGACATAATTTGGAATCAAGAAAGAATATTATACAATATAAATATGGAGGAACCTTTTCTAATAATCCCTATGATTCTGATAACAGTGATTATGAATATTTTACTACTTGATATTTAGAGTTTTAGTTATTTTCTTACAAGATTACTTGATTTTATTAATTTTTATTTATTTATGAAAAATTAAGAACGATTTTATTTTATTCTATTTAGATCCTTGGAATTAATTTTGATAGACCAGCCATTGTATACTTTTTAAATTGGTTTAAATGAAAACAATCTAAAAAGTCATTATACTTTTTCTTTATTAATGTATGATATGAAAAAATTAATATTTTTCTTATTAGTGGTTTTAATCTAAGATCAATTTTATGATGTATTCAAATTGGTTTATCCAGTAATGTTGTTCAAACTATCGAGGAACCATATATAAAACAGAAAACGATTACTAAGGGATACATTAGTACATCGTCACAATACTAACACAAACACATAATTAAAATTCAACACAAATATAGTTAGTGCTTCACAAAAAAAAATGCAACACAAACACAAACACTTCAAAGGTACAAGTTTCAAACTGTATCAACACAAACACTTAGCCATATTAAACAAACTATATTCAAATATCTTCATCATCAAAATCGTTTTCACTGTCACTTTTTTCATCATGTTCTATCTTCATCTTTTTATGAGGAGGACTCAACTCATTGTCACCATCATTATCCGCTTATTCGTTTGGCCATTTTTCATCATCCTCGATCTCCATCAACATCGGGATTATGCTCAGCCTTGGAAACATCATTCATGGTTTCTTCACTATCATATTCATCTTCTTATTCATCAGAATCATCTTTAAATTCACGTGCATTACTATGGCTATACTCTGAATTATCAGAATCTGTTTTCATGAATTCGCCACTACCAATTGGTTTAGCCACAATTTTATGAATTAATAAATGATCGATATTAAAAACAACAAAAAAAACATAAATATACAATTATCATGAATTACAAATAAATTAATAAAAAATTCTAAATAAAAGATATTAGAATCATGCAAGCATGCTAAATAAAAATGATCAAACTCATTTTGTAATCGTGATTTAAAACTTTTTGCAGCAACAAACTATTTCCAAAAAAACTTTCTTTAACACTCAATCATTTAACATCAAAGTGCATCAATATAAGTTTAAAATCAATATGAAAAAAAAAACAAGGTTGCTAACAAAGACAAATTCCATGCATACACACATTTTTCAAATTTAGACAATAGTATATACATGCATGTATTCATGGCTTGACAAAAACTAGATAAAAAAAATATCAAAAATTGAATTATAAACAAGTTAGCAAAATAGAAAATCAAGCTCTAATCAGAAATTGTGTTTGAGAAGAATCACAAAAGCATACCAATATCTAACATTCAAACACAAATACTCTTTTACAAAATACACCATTGATCATGTACAAAACTTGCATGATAGGGTTCAATGGCTTGAATCAATCCACACAACATAAACTAATAAAATAAAATAAATTCTACAACCGGAATATTGCAACAACTATGTCAATACCACAAAGCCAAAAGAACATTTTTCACTTGTTAATAAAAATATAAATCGTATACACAATGCAGAATTTGAAAAAATGCAAATGATCTCATTGTATAAACTTCTTAATTGATCTCGATGTATAAACTTTAACTATATATATTTACCAAGGATTGTAATCCAACATAAATGAAACTTGAAAGTTACCGGTTGAAGGAAAATAACAAGCAGTTAAGAAGGGAAGAAGGAATAAAACATGCAGTTATGAAATTGAAATAATTAAGAAAACGTACAAAGAGTTTCTCAAAATACCACTTAAATAGAAATTCCTTAAAGATACGTTGGATATTTAATAAGTATGAAGTATTTTCTCATGGAGATTCGCATAGGTGTATGGAAAGCATATAAAGTACCTAGGGTATCCCATTGCTTTAGCTAAAATAGAACCTTAAACTTCACTGCTAGTAGCAAGGAATTGGTTTGAATGCTATTCGATTCAATCTTACTACAATCATAAATTTTTAACTTTTTTTAATACTTTACTGGCAGCTTACAGGAAAGTTTTCGAATCGTGTGAATAGATTCCTAATCATCTTTGTGAGTAAAATAACTGCATTATTCAATTGATTGATTGATTTCAGTGAATCTTCAGCTTTGTGGATGATTGAAATGGTGATATCGAAGCTACGGTTTATTGTACTCTTTAGTTTAGTTAGTTGTATTTGGTGAATTCAATTATGTGTTTCATGCTAAAAAAATTGTTTGTGTTTAACACTAAAGGTTCAATTTGTAGAATAACTTATATCAATAGGATTTTTTTTCCCTGTGTGCCCCATTTACCACTGACCCTTTTCATAATAGTAAGCTATAGGATAAATCTTAATTGTAGGTATTATCCTAAAATAGGAGGAGAAAAAGAGAGATGTATTTTGATTTCTTTAGCTTAAAAATTGATATTCTTACATATGATTTTGTTATATCATTAATTATGTAGTGCTTTTATTTAGGATTTTACATATTAAAGAATATTTATCTCTATATGTTTGTGAATAAGCGTTGTAACAGAAAATGTAAGGTTTAGTTGCAAAACCTTTAGGAGCATAACGTACTAGGTAAAATTACAAATATATAAATCCATAATTTAAATTTAGACTCCCTTTCGGAATTTGCAGGATTCGGAATTTGCATATATAGACTCTGAGCTACAAATTATTACGCCGGTGGATAGGAAGTATATGGTGCATAGTTTCCATGTTTTCTTAAACTAATTGTCAGTATCTCTGGAGCTACTTTGTTAAGGGATAGACATGTTTTTTGGGTTTGATAGAATTTCAAATTACTGTATCATTTTACTATCAAAATATGTCAAATTTTGGGTTTGATAGACTTTCAAATTATTGAATACTTAATATAATGCTTATTTTTATGTTTGTACAATAAATGCATAACGAACAGAATCATAATTTGACATAGTTTGATAGTGAAATGATACAAACCGACAACAATATAATAGTAATCCTATGTTAATAGAGTATGATACTATGATGAGATCTACAATTTTCTGGCATAGGATGATGTATGTTGGAGTGGATGATCATGCAAGAGTACATGAATGATTGAACGATAGTCTATTTTAGTGTTGGTTCTTTTCACTCAACGTGTTGATTAGTTTCAACTTTGTTTACTAGTTCAAGTATGGCTTCTCTATACATTCCTTGCGATAGTAAAAACCAGTCTATGAGAGAAATAAAAAATTATGATTTTTTTTTATGTAATGTTTTTTTTATTTGTTGTTCTTTCTCATTAGAACAAACTTATTATCTAATTCTCTGTATCTCTTGAAATACTTTAAAAATAGTATTGCAGATATAATATCTTAACGATGAAAAAAAAAGACAAAAGAAAGAAACCAATCACAGAATATGTTTCTGACCAAGAGGATTACAACGAAGAAAATGGGAGCAGCAATGACACATAAAATTATTACGTGCCATTACCAACTTTGGAAAACCCATTCATTGTCGGAAGGAAACACCGCCCACCTTCTCCAACTATAATAGTAAAGATGGAGAGCTTCAGACACGTATCAAGGACAGAAGAAGAAGAAAGCAATGCCAAAGGAGACAACAATAGGCGCATCCGAGTACGCCATCAACCAATTGCATTCAATGCAAATTCTCCAGTGGCACACGAACTCGGACGTGAACTATAAAGAGAGGTCCGATTGGCTGTAGAAAAAGAAGTAAACATAAAATAAATTAGCTTTAATATTGATAAAAAAAATTATTTTGAAAACTCTTGATCATGTAATGCTAGGACTGAAACTGGAGAAAAAAATATTTTGTGTTACTCTCATATACGTTGAACTTCTATTTAACGAACAAGAAGGTATTTAACGTGGTAGAAATAACGACATTTCTAAGGCTTTTCTATCAACATGTTCGAGGTAAAGGACTAACATATTATTGTTTTAAAAGTTTACCTTGGTATAGGTATACGCTTCTATGCACATATACATGCTTCACAGTTTAAATTTAAAATTTAAATTTATAGTTTCAAAGGATTTATTTCACATATTCATCGTTAAACATTCGAGTTGTATGAGTTTGGTGTTATTTTATTTTTTTAAATAACTTAAACAAGTATTTGTTTACAAACAATGTAAAAAAAACATGTTTCAAAATTTACATGCTGTCGTAGCTTCCATAAAATTATAACCAGAAGGATTTTACATCCACTATGTTGGATAGTTGTAAAGAAACACTAATATGGTGGCATATATGTAAAAAGAATTATCAAGTTTTCTTTTTTTTTTTTGAGACAATAGCATTATCAAGATGATAATCAAGTGTAAATTTTATGGTGATTTTTTTGACCCAATTTCTCATTGAGTTAGTCAATTTCACACAAGGAGATAACAAAATTTATCAATGATAATAAAATTAAAACTAAAATCTACAACAACCCACATTTATCTATTTCGACGGATGGAAATTAGCTACATAATATTCTGATGCAAGGACCAAATCGTAGGAAAACAAAACATCAAACATATAGTCTTTTATGCATTCTTCAAGACTGATTTACCTTTTTTATTTTCCATTTTTTTTTCTTCTTCTTTGACTCCCTATGTCTCCAAACAAAATCTAACCAAGAAAATGAAAAACAACAAGGGGAAATAAGCTAGATTCCAGGTAAGATTTTCAAAACCAATATTGTTTTCTAAATTTTTAATCTGTTTGCTTCGGTTGATCAATGTGAAGCTAAAAAACAGGGAATAAGGAAATAAATAAGTGAAAACTTTTTGAGGTCTTCTTCTTAGTTGTTTCCCTTGGAGATAAAAAAATTAGTTTTACTAACGACTAAATTAAGGGGAATGTTAATTTAAATATGTTTTATATTAACACCTAAATGCAAACAGATAAGATAGGGTTTGAATATGATGATTTAATTATCTTAAAGGCTAATATTTGATTGATCACTGATTTTGTTTAGGCATGAATCTGACATTGTTTGTAAAGATAATATTTAGGTTTTAAAATTATTAATATTTATTTACTGTGTGGTGTTTTTACCATTTAGTTTACTCTTTTTTAACTTTAATCTGTTATGCATCTGTCTTTTGAGTTCACTTAAGTAAATAATGGATTAGCGTTTCTCTAAGTCGTGTTATAGGAGCAAATATCCTTCACCTGAATTAGAAATCCAACATAAGAAAATCTTCCACATATACCATGTAAATGACTTCTATCTAGGCCTCAATTAATAACACTATCTTATAACTTCTATTATCGACTTACATTTTGTGATTGATTTAATAGTGTTAAGTTTTATTTGCTTGGATTTTTGTTAGATTTTTGTTTTTTAGCATGTGGTTTTTCTTTGTTCCCTGATAGAGTTATTCGTTGTGGTAAGAATTGTGATGTAAATTTGTTATGCATTTGTCTTTTGATTTCACTTAAGTGGGTAATGGATTAGAATTTCTCAAAGTCATGTTGATTATGTATAGAGTGGATTTCCTTTTCATCTAATATAGGCTAACATTTGGTTTTTATGAATAACATTTGAGTTATTTATTGTGGTAAGAGTTTTTAATCTTTGACATATCCCTCAAGTCTTTAAGATTAATCTTTGGTTTTCCTCTAAATAGTTTTTAATAATTTTTTTTGAGTAATTAGAGTTTCAATATACTGATTTTTTTTGTTGTTGTAAATTCTGTTGCAGTGATTGTGCGCGATTACAATTCAAAGATATAATTGTATATGTTAGGTCGAGTACGTTCACGCTGTATTTACCTCGTATGAATAAAAGTAAATCTGACCTAAAAAAGCTTGAGAATCTGTTGAGAGAAAAGTTACATATTTTTGAACCAGACATTCTTAACTTATATTGGATGAGTGATCCCTGCATGCCTGAATTTTTAATTACTAAGGATGATTTTTGCATGTTCTAGGATCAAGGTGTACCCAATGACTTGGGGTTCATCTGTTTCAATTTAGAAGGTACTGGATGCTGAATATAGTATAAAAGGAAATAAACATAACACAGTGAATACATGTTATAATGGGAAGTTGGATGCTGGAATGGAACATCAACTCATAACTATTGGTGAGGCATCTGGGAGTGTTTGTGTTGACAAGGAAGGACATGATATTTAATAAGGTTCTCGGAGTTACTAATTATTAATCTAATTCAGAATGGTTAATTTTTGAATTATATCAAGTATTTTAATTATGATGCACTTTTGTTAGCAGGGTTATTAACTCCAAATTTTAAAATTCTAAGTTATACATTTGCTTTTTATACTTTTGTGATCAGTTTATGATGTAGTCTTATATTTTTATAATCTACACTTTTAAGAAATATACAAACCGAGGCAAATTTTTTAACCAAAAATAAGAATACATAGTTAAAAAATTTCCTTTCAAGACTACTCGATTCTCGTAGTTTTCATTTATTTAAATGAAAAAAATATTAAAGAGTCATTATTTACAATTGATTCAAGCTTCAAAAAATAAAAATATACAATTAATTCTTCAATTCTTGAATAAAAGGAAATAAAAGAAGAATTTGGTCAAATATTTTCTTTAGAGAAATTCAACGATTTTTATGGTAAATATATAATAAAAAAATTGAATTTTTAAAATAAATTTGATTTATCTTCAATTTAAACCTTCTTCAAATTTTATGAAATAAGAAATAATATAATAACGATTTTTAAAAAAAGGTTAAAATCGAAGATAAATCAAAACTTATTTTCAAAAATCAACTTTGTAAATTATTAAATTATTTCTTACTGAAATAAATTTTGAACCTTTTTTGGACAAACAATTTTGCTAAATCAAACTTCAAAGAGAGTTTTTAAATATTAATATCCTTTAAATATGGAGATTGCGTTGATGTCCATTCAACGTCTAGGTTGTAACGGAAAATAAAATTCCATTAATACTTCAATATCAAATAAAAATTGGATAAAAAACAAAAACAAAAACAAAAATAAAAAACCATAAGTTGGACTTTGAATATCAATAATTCAATTCAAGGTAAATCTATTTTCTTCCTTTCTATTTTAGCATCTTACACTAACTAATTACACTAAGATTGATACAATTGATATTATGTATAAACTAATTATACAATTGATATTATGCAAAACTACTAATACGGTGTATATTTGGTAACATAATTTGTATGTTCTACATTCTGAGTTTCATTATTTCTTTGGTTTTTCAAAAATCTAATTACACATCAGGTAACCAATTTTAGTTTATGTATCTTAAATTGATAGCTGGAAATGACTTATTTTCACATTAAAATATTAGGATTTTTTGTGTTTGACTGGATATTTGAATTAAAAATTAGAAATTGAATATGAAAAATGAAAGTCATCTTAATTGTTTATTTTTTAAGGTTTAGTATAAGGGTTGATTTAAAACTAATGAATCTATGATAACCTTTTTATGGTCCATATTGTTTACATTTTCTAATTTGGTTTTAAACTCTTGCACAACTAGGTTTAATTTCTTAATTCATCTGACTATTACTCCTACATCACCAATTATAACAGGATTTCAGTTAGGGTTTTGATGCATAAAATTGCACCAGCTAGAAATTAGGATTCCAATTAGGGTTTTGTTATGATTTCAATAATGACAAGCAACATAATACACAAACAGTATTAGTTGATACAATATTTGTTTCAGTTGATACAATATTTGTTTCAGTTGGATATACTGATTTTAATTTTGGTTGGATTGAATAAAATCTAAACCTTAAAATGGATTCAATAAAATAAATATATAATTTGAACAGAAAAAATAGTTGAAGCAATTCTATTAGTTGCACAGATTCAAATTCAAATAAAGATATCTTATATAATCTTAGTAATTATGTAAATAATTCATTTGTCTCTTTTGTATGTTTTTATTTCAAGAATTTGTAAATTACAATCATAGATCTCTAACTTTCATTTGGGTGTTGTAAAAACATCTTGCAGGAATAAATGACGAGGATTGTAAATGGTGTTGTGGTGACCGACACAATCAGACAACAGTTCCTCACCAATGAGGTATGTATCATCGTAACGCCGACGTTCTTATAAGATATCCACCAGATTCTGACGCCAATTATGTAGCCCATCTTGAAGCTCTAACTGAGATGATCGATACATATGGAAATTTTGGTGATAATGGTGAAGAAAGCGAGACTGATTCTGAAGCGAAGAGTGAGGTAACAGCTATTCAAGAAGTGGAGCCAAGAACTGATACTAGGTATGTGTATATTGGTCAAACATAGGTAACCGGGCGGGAACATAGCAACCTATCACGGTTAAATTTTCCCCCAGGTACAAAATTTGGATTCGTGGGCAAGTTAAATGAACTAATTAATGATCAAGACAACAACCGAAACCAAAACAATGTTTCGGTTGAACAGTGTTTTGAGCCCATAGCACACAGAACTAGAATATCGGCTCGAAAAAGAGAGAATCAGCGAAGTAGGAAGTAGATTTTAACTCTAGTGGTTTAGGGTTTTTAATTAATTCGAGAAACATCAAAACCAACTGATTTGGGAATTTCAAGTACTTATAATTAACTGACTCTACAAAGTTCATATTTAAGACTTTGGTTAATTAAGATTTTTATTTTGTTCTTAATTTAAATAGTTCTTTTATATGGTCGGTAAAGATATCATTCTTTATCAATTCAACCACTTAGACCTATTAGCATCATATCTAACAAGAAACAACTTTAATCCATTGAACCTTCGGTTAACAAGTCGATCATTAGTGAAAAGGGATGATTACTACGTAACCAATCTTAGTACACATACGTTGTATTTCTAACGCGTTAATGGATTACCAAATAACATTTTTGTCGACCGATCCGTGAAAGACAATTTTGACGTTTGTTGGGGATATAAATATGAACATTCATTCGTTATGAATGCAGTTAAGTTTTATTATTTTAGACGTAAAAGATTATCAAATATGATTCTTATAAACAAAACCGGTATGACCAAGTCTATTATTTGCTCACGTAATTATCTTCTCCGTTTATTACAGTTAGGTTGCACAGGAACCGACCAGAATCGAATGACCGAACCGGAACCGACAGAACCGGACCGAACCGAGAGTATAGGGTACAGGTATAAAAAAAGAGAACCGAGTACATCCGGGTACCAGGTATAGGTTTTACCTAGGAACCACCTGTACCGGACCGAAGGTACCGAGAAAGAGTGAGATTTTGTTAAATCTATGTCTGAGTAGGCGAATGAAATCAAATACTAGATGTAAATAATGAATCGATATAATACCATAGATGTACTGCTACTCGTCGAATGTCAAGTTCCCATTTGCTGTTTCTTCCTAGTGCTTTCTTCTTATATTTTCTACTTAACAAAAGATAACATAATGAAATTAAATTGTCTAGGTCCTTGCAGTATAATGAAATGGCAGCCGAAGCGTTTTATTTGATGGACATGGTCTACGACAAGCTTGTTCAACTGGAAGAACTAAAAGAAGCTGCATCTTCTTTCAAGAAACATGTGATTGCTTTTGAAAATCCGCAGGATGACAACAATCCGCCATTTTAAATGGCATAATAAGATAGAAGGACGACAGGCTGAGACCTCACCGACTTTTGTTAGTTCTTATGTACAGCGTTAACAACATTATATCAGATCAATATATTTTTTATTTTGGGGTGGGGGATAGGGCTGGTATTTTTATACTAGTTCGAAGGCTGGCACAGTCGCACAGACATTAAGTAATTAAGACATGCAAATTTATGCAGTTTGACATTATGATACAGTTGTATAGAGGCTTTAATAAGTTACTGTCAGTCCATGTACCCCGCTATAGCTTAGTTAGCTTTTTTTTCAACTGGTTTTGAATTCAGAGCTTTTCAATTTTAGATTAGAGAAGGGAAAAAAGAAAAGGAGGTACAGGACCGGAACCGAACCGAGAAGACGGGTACATGATACAAAACCGAACCAAGAGTATAGGGTACATAGTACAGGTACACGAGTAGAGAACCGACCATAAGGAGGTACAGGTACACGGTTCTACCAAGAACCGATCCGAACCGACCTTTGTGTACCCCTAATTACAGTAATGGTAATTAAGCATCGTGTTTTAAAATATATTTAAATTAAGTATATTATATCGAGTGTTTTAAGCTAATAAACAAAAACCAATTGAAAGGATTGAGCCCCAGCTTAAATCCTCTTCATTATATTTTTAATCTTGAATACAATATACAGAAGTGTATATCAATTCTATTATTAAATATTAGCTGATATTTAGGTCTTTGATTGGTTAAAAGGAAACAACTTTCCTGCATTGAACTTTCAGTACGATAGGTCACCAATCAGGAAAGATGATTGGTGCCTGACGACCTCAATACACCTATGTGCTATGTTACAATATGTAGGAATACTGGATAGAAACAAATAATTAATTTTATGGTAGTTTTTTTGCAACTGATTGCTCATTGAGAATTCAATTTTACACAAGAAGATAATAAAAATTACCATTAGTAACAAAAGTAAAAATAAAATCTACCACATGCCGCGCGTATTAATTTCAACTGCTGGATATTAGGTAAATAAAATTCCGACACATGGTTCAAAACATAGACCAAATTGCAGAAAAACAAAACGTCAAACATATAGTCCTTTATTCACTATTCGAGACTAATTTTCTTTTTTCTTTTCCATTTCTTTTCTTCTTTTTTGACTCTCTATATTTCTAATCAAAAACTAACAAAAAAGATGAACAACAACAAGGGGAAAGAGAAGTTAGATTCAAGGTAAGATTTTCGAAACCAATGTTGTTTTCTAAATTTTAATCTGTTTGCTTTAATTGATCAATAGAAAATCAGGAGTGAAGGCTTTTTAAGGTTATTTCTTTTTAGTTATGTCTTTTTAAGATTATTTCTAAAGTTTAAGTAGGAACTTAGCAGAGGCAAGGATGTAATCATAGCAATATACAAGAAAAGCAAGGTGCGGTTCACACTTATACATAAAGATAAAATAGGGATTGAATGTAATGATCTAATTACCTTAAAAACTAATATTTCATTGGTCATTGATTTTGTTTAGGCATGAATCTAAGATTGTTTATAAAACTAATATCATAGTTTACTCATTTTGATTTTAGGGTTGAGAATCGAGTTTTCAATGTTATCCTGCCGGAATTTTTAACAACCAACGATGAATTTTTTCATATTTTGGGATCAGGCTGTGCCAGATGACCTAGGGTATATTGTCTACTTCTACACAAACTAGGTCCTAAATACAGGGACTTTGAGTGGGTACAAGCTTCATATAGACAGTGGAAGAAGGACTTTAAGAATACATATTATCATGAGAAGTTGGATGATGGGATGAAGCAGAGGGTGTTAACTGTAGATGAGTCATCTGGGAAGAGGAAGAGGAGTTGTAGTGTTTATGAGGAGGAAGATGATATTTGATAATATTCTTAGGGTTATTGACTATCAAACTGATTTGTAGTGGATAACTTTTGATTTATATTATGCATTTTTATTTTGAAACATGTTATTTACTGGGGGTTTTGGATATGTAGGTTATGCATTGGGTTTTTATATTTTTGTGAACAATTTAAGGGGTTATTGACTACTTGGTTATTGATTCTTTACTTAAATTGGAAAAATATTAAATAGTCATTATGCTTTAGAGATGTTCCATATCTAGCTACAAACTTTTTTCGAAATTATATGTTTTTTATTTTTACTGTAAATAAAATCAAAAGAATAAATATTCAATTTTTTAAAATAATTTTTTTTTATTGTATTTGTAAACCTTCTTTAAGGGTTATTAGAACACCTAAGTACTCGGCCTTATCTCACTTATCTAAGTGATCAGTTCCCAACCAAACCCAGGACAACTGCATTACATTCTTCGGTCTTTGATTTAACATTTTTATTTTTTTCTTAGCTTAGATAATTCCTTATGGTCTGTGAACCTATTATGTTTAATCAATTCAACCACTTAGCACCAGTAGCATCCTATCTAACAGGGAACAGTTTGCCTACATTGAACTTTTAGTACGATAGGTTGTCATTCAAGAAAGATGGTTCATGCCCAACCAATCTCAGTACACCTGTGTTATATTTCTGGCGTTAAATACAATATACAAGTTGATTACTAAAAGTATGTGACACATGTTAATGAGTTGAAAAAAAGTATGCAGAAAGCATAATGGATTGTATAATTATTGAATTAATTAATAACAGGCTACCGCTAAAAGGTTGAGCCCAGGCCTTGGCTGGGGTGATACCTAGTGTTCTACTAAAATATTAAAAATTATTTTGCTTCTAACTATCCACCACTAGATGTGTTTGATTCTAACATTGTGCAGGCTAACGAGAGGAAACCGTTGAAGTTTCACTTTTCTATGTTCTTTATACATTTCCAAGTGTAGAAAAGACTAAGTGTGGGGAAAACTTCCATAAAATAAGAATTTCATTATTTATATATGATTTTAATCATTGTGTGAAGTTGTTATTAGAACTGTTGATTCTTATCTGGGTGGATCCCTAAATTTTCAGATTGTTGGTATACAGGTGACCAGAAAGTCGGGCTGACGACTTTAAACCAAGCGTTGAATGGGAAGCAACCCATCGGTTTTGTATTTCTATCTCTTTTATTTATAGTTTTCATTTCATATTTGCATTCCCACGTTTAATTTCATAGATTCTTATATCCATAATGAAGAAATTTTTGACGAGATATTTTTCGTCAGAAAAATTCTGACTGTGAGACCTTTCGATAAAACGTCTCTAGAGACTTCGTTTGGAGTCCGATTTGAGCAGTTGACCCCAACTTTTGAAGGGAAAAGGATAAACTTCCTTTGATTTATTTTTTTTTTAATTTGGATTCTGTTAGATTGGAGCAATTGGCTTGGTAAGTTGAGTTCCGGATTTTTCCAGATTTATTTTCATAAGACATGTCAATCAGTCCAGAGGCCATAAATACCAGACCGTTTATCGAAACATTGTGCCATTTTCATACGTTATAGAAAATACGGAGGCGAACAACTTTCGTCAAGGAAGTTTAGCCAACTTCCACCACTTACGAGAAATCAGTGTTCACTATAAGACTATAAATAGATGACTTCATCTATTCCAAAGACAAGAGATCTATCCCAAAGATAATTAGATTTATAGCCATAAATCAGGCTTCATTATATTTCAATAACTACATGTTACAACTTCCATCGCATGGTGATTTCTCAACTTTTTTTGGTTCCTTCCCCTAAGATCAATCCATCATCTCTATCTTTGTCACCGAAGTAAGACGTGAACGGTCATTTCTAGGTTTAGGCTTGTTTTATACGATTTTGATTTCTCAAACCTACATAAAGTACTGTTTTCAATACATTTATTTTTTCCTAAAACAATTACATATTTATTAAACAGATAACACCTGAGGGCCTGAACCTCCCGGGTGGAAAGATAGAAAAAAAAACTAAGGAGAAGAAAACAAACCGAAAGAGAGGATCGAAAAAAGAAACCGAGAGAAAATAAGGAGCGTCGGAAAAAGAAATAAAAAGAAAGTGAAAAGATAGAGGAAAAAAAGGTACAGAAAGAGAGGAGCGGGATAGGCGGTTGTTTAAAGTTACTGAAGGAACATACAACAAAGAAAGTTTTTTGGAAAGAAAAAAAAGAGGGCAGAAAGGTGGGAACGGAAAACGAAGTGGAATTTTTTTAAGTTTTTAAAAGGGTTTTTTGATAAAATATCCTCATCATTGATCCGTATTTATTTTTTTTATCCTGTTTTTCTCAAACTTTATAAAGTTGTCCTCAGCTTGACTTATACTGTCTGTTTTTTAAGAAAAAAATTAACGGGCTTTAAGTGTCATGTAATACAAATTTAGCCGCACATAAGTACTGAAACACCTTCAAAGTTAAAAGAACCGACTATACAGTAAACAAATACATAATTTAGACACGTGTATCATCTTCTACATAACATCAGCTTCCTTATTTCGGATCTACAGAATAACCATTAATGGTTAACGGAGGAACCTTAAAACAAAAATCAACCCCCATATGTTATACTTTGTTATCCAATTTTCAGTTTTCTATTCTAAATCCTTAGCAACCACTAATAGGTGGTGGTGGCCATAAATCAGTCATTAGCTCTCGTCGTAATAATAGCAAGGTAAGCATTATTATTCCACTCTGAAAATCGAAATCTTCAACAAGTTGAAACCCCACCTTTTTTTTTGCTCTACCCAAGTTTATGAAATTAATCCACATACACAGTATATCAGAACCCAAAACCAAAACCCTAGAGTATCAAATAAAAAAGAAAAAAAATCTAAAATCACTAATAACAACGTCAAAATATTTTTACACCCATTCATGTACAACATTATTGTGGCTGCCGATTTTTTAGCAGCACAACCTCATGAATCAGATGAGTGAAATACAAAACAAGAAGAGAAATTAAGTTGGAAGAAAACAAAATTGAAATTAACACAAACAAGTTCAACGTGGTTCGCCAGAGATCTGCCTACGTCCACGGGTAATGAAAGTTGATTGTTCTTATTGATTGTTAGGTTACAGAAGATTGAAGCTTGTCTCTGTTGAGAACATTTTAGGGAAGAAGAAACTGTTTTTCCTTTTTGGGGAAGTATCCCCATAAAAAGTCCCCCATCTCTAATACATTTGTTTTGTTTATAAAGGGGTGATAGAAATGATATTTACAAAAAAGCCCCTTTGCCCTTATCTTCAAAGCATTGATAAGCTATCTGTTTCAACATCAAATTTTGCCATGTGTCAATGGAGGTACGCCACGTGTCGATAGTGATCTTCCATGTGTCAATAGTGATTTGTCATGTGTCAATATTGATCTTATCCTTGAATGACCTTAGTCTACTTTTGGTGCGGGACAAGATGGTGCGGGACGAGTTGGTATGGGACAAAATAGTGCGAGACGAGATGGTGAAGGACAAGATGGTGCGGGACAAGATGGTGAGGGACAAGTTGTGATTGTGGACTTGAGTTATGGTTTGTGTTGCGGTCCAACCAATGATAAATGGTGACATTTTTGAATCTTAGAGTTGCTTTTGTGCATGCTTAGAGTTGCTTATGTGCATGCCGCTGCAGAGTCGTATCCTGCTTCACCTCTTAATCGATTTCCACGTATTGAGGTAGATTTATTTTACTCACAACTTGCCCCTTTTCTTAAGGTTTTTTTGAAGATCAATCCTTAAGAAAAACATCTCCATGTCTTGCTTGTACCGCACTTTGGTGGTTGATGTTGCCGATGCTTTACATTGTGTCTTGGTTAGGTCTGATGCGGCTATCTTCTCATTGGTGCCTCTTGGAAATGGTCTGGAGTATCTTGTTCCTAGATCATATGTGCCCCATTGGTTGCTTTTTTTCCAACCTTGTCATGATAATAGATTTAGCCTGAAAAATCCACTCAAGTACGAAGTTTTGCTACCAATACTTATATACAAGCACGTGTTAGTGTAAAAATATCATCCCATATATCATGACCAAAATGATAAATAGATTAATAACATGTCAATCATCTAATCTTTATGAAAATATGTATTATTGAATCTAGTGTAAAAGTTTAAGTTAATCAGGGATTCAAATTCAAGGTGATAATCGAGATGGGTCTTATGTCAGGTGTCATTTGACGCAGATTTGTACATACGTACCAATGCCTATGTGAGAACCTGTCATCTTGAGATGGGTCCTGTGTAAGGTGTCATCAGACGCAGATTTGTTCATACGTTCCAATACCTGTGTGAGAACATGTCATCTCGAGATGGATCCTATGTCAGGTGTCATTAGACGCATATTTTTTCATACGTGCCAATGCCTGTGTGAGAACTTGTCATCTCGATTGTAAAGTAATTGTAAAATTTCAGATCTAGGAGGTATGGGGTACTTAGTTTGTGGGGGTTCCATGTCAAACGGTATGTAGCCTGTTGTTTTTGACTGGTACCCTTGACATCAACAAATCTACGCACTTGTTAATGGTTGTGGGATAGACCATTTCCTAGCTAAGTATACTCGCCATATTGATCGGATGTCTGCCTTCTTTTGCGTTTTTTGGAGATAAAGCAACAGTTCCAACACTTGGTTATGGACTTGACTTGCTATAGCTCTTTGTCTTTTTACAGGTGGATCAGAATTCAATATTTGAAGTGTCTATCCTGGATTAATACCAGTAAGTGAGTATAGCAGTACAAGAAAACATCGAAAGATAGTATGAGATTGAGATTGAATTGCACTTTGCTTTGTGTGTAGATAGTAGCCTTGAGGTTATTCACAGCTCTAGTATAAAAAAGATAAATGATTGAATCACATTTATTTTCAGATAAAAGTTGCATACTAGGCCTCAGACATTGAGGCTTAATAAGTTCCATACTAAGCCTCAGAAATTATAAGTTTCGAGTTATGGAATTGCATTTATCTACTTCAAGTTAAATTGTCAGCAAGCTAATGAGATAACAACTAGTCACAAACATATGAAGCTGTAAAATTATAGTTGTTAAATGGCATAGAAAGTGCTTTTCTAAGGATGAACGCAATCTAGTTGAGTTGTAGGACAGATTAAAGAAGCTTTAAAAGCTCTGGGATTAGACTTAACAATTGACTTGATATTTATACTCAAGAGTTAAGTTTCAGTAGCTAAATATAAGCATGAAATTTGAGGTATGTTCAAGAAAAAATAAAATTGGAATGTTATAGAATATACCGCAAGATACATTTATCAGGCTCTTAACGAGATCATTTGAGTTCAACACATTCAGTATTACATTATGCAGATGTATTAGAATCAGGCTTGACAGAGTGAAGCTCAAAAGCTCAAAAAGATTTCAGATAGAGATAGACACTATGGGTCAGCTATAACTTTTAAGCAAGATTTTAGTTTAAACATGTTAAATCATGCTTATCACAAATTAAGACAACTTAATTTTTCCCTAGCATTCAAGCATGATTTCATTGCAAAACATGCGAGAATAAGCTTATGCTTTTAGGCAGTAAAGAAAGTTCATGATTCAATCATTCACAGATGACAATTAAGAATCATGCTTAAGCTAAAACCACTGTTCAAGGTGTAAAATGAATATAGCAATCAAATAATTGAAAAAGATAGTGAACACTTATCTTTTAGAATTGCTTGTGGACCAGTAGATGTGCATTCATTTTACGCTTTTAGAAATGTATAGCCAGTAGTGTAATTATTTCCATAACAAAAATGATAAATATTACTTGGTTATGCAATTGTGTATTGTATGATGATCAATAAGTTATAAGAGAAAATAAGTAGATGAAGATGATGATTACAGGATAAAAACAACCCATGCTTTTTTTTCCGATGATCATGTCATATGTTCTTCTATTTTTGTTTTCCCAATAAGCACCAACCAATCTTGATGGTCAGGTTTGGCTCTAAAGCCTATTATGAAGACTAGATGAATCATTTTTCTCCATAAATCTGAAGATTTTGGCAGCTTATCACTAGTCAATAGTCATATTTTAGTGCAACATATGTATCAACCAGGCATTTTCATAAGGGGGTCCGAAATTGAGAAAAAACTATCGCAAATCAAGGAGATTCCACTCAGTGTTCTAATTGAGATATCAGCATGAAAGAATAAAAGGGTTCCATCTCAGTTTGTTACTAAATTTCTCTATTCATGTTCATATTATAAGTTACAAAATTATATCACAGTGAGGCATATTCACAGTCAAGTTATAAGCAGATAGTCAATCATTTTCTCATAACAAGCATACAATTGGACAAAATTGAAATTGTGTATGTAATGGGGTAAAATCTGATTTCTAATACTCGGATACCAAATCAACAAAAAAAAACACAAAAATACTTAGCTCTTTGTAGAGACTTGTTGTGAAAATTACAACATCCAATTGTGTAAAAGAGTTGTCTTCAAGCAACAACTAATGTCATTAGTTACAGACTGTATTGTCCTGCAGCTAGCTTTTGATGTTAATTTCTCTCTTTGAGCATAAGAGGTAACAAAAACAACAGGCTAAGATCAATGAGCTCATTAAAAGGTCAGTTGCAGCTTAAGAAACTATACAAGCTCCAGGATTAAGATCAACATTCATTGATAGATATTAAAGAAACTTAATATATTTTCAATCACATTTAACTTTAACGCGATGGGTCTCTGAGATTGATTGAGACTCAAAAGATTGCATTCGTCATCAGGATTTAGAAGGTTTAGATATAAGTAAAGATCAAAGAAAACTTATCTTTCAAATAAGGTTTAGGTGCTATAGTTCAGGTCCTGCTTTCTTAAATCTTCATAGCTTTATTCCGCGGGAATTGAGTTGCGGAACCAAAGCTTGCAGAGAAGGAATTGAAATTTGAGGAGTCACATGATTGATGCTTGCGAAACTGGATTTGTGCTGCGGGATTGAACCTTGCAGAGCGTGATTGAGCTGCGGGATTGAAGCTTGCATAGTGTGATTGAGTTGCGGGATTGAAGCTACGGAACTGAAGCTTGCAAAGCGTGAATTAAGCTGCGAGATTTTGATTTGCTGTGAGATTTCCATCTACGTACACTTCTATGTTCCTCAATGGTGAAACAACTCAATAAAATTTGATTGCTTAGTAAGATAGCTTTATTGTATGTTACTGGGAGCTAAATCTTCTACTTCCGCCATTAACAACACATGGTAGGGATTAGTTTTACTCTACTGCAAGGAACAAACCAATTAGATGAATAGACTAAAAAGCTTTAATCTAACTTATCACAGGCAGAAATCCCCAAATCAAACCAAAGTTTTAATACTTCATATTTTTGAAATTAATTGAATGGGTTTGGCAAGAAAAACTTGTTGATTATAAAAATGTATCCGAAATTGATTTTGGATCAAGATTTTGTGAGAAAAATCAAACTTTTGTCGAAGAACAAGGCTAAACTTTTATGGAAGATATTTCTAAAATTTTCTTTAAAACTTATAGTTTTGGAAATTCAAGAATAAATCAGAGAAGAAAAAAGAAGATTCGCTCTTTCTGAGATAAATTTTTGATGGAAACTCATTCAATTTTGCTTTGCGAGGATACCTCTTCCTTCCTGTTTATGTCGGCAGTAGCTAATTCACTGAAGTTCTCTTGATCTACAAGGTCTCAGGTAGGATAAATCATTTTTAATCTTTCCATGTTTCTAGCGCCAAATTGTGTCTGCCGATTTTCTAGCAGCACAACCTCATGAATCAGATGAGTGAAATACAAAACAAGAAGAGAAATTAAGTTGGAAGAAAACAAAATTGAAATTAACACAAATAAGTTTAACGTGTTCGACAGAGATCTGCCTACGTCCACGGGTAGTGAAAGTTGATTGTTCTTATTGATTGTTAGTTTACAGAAGATTGAAGCTTGTCTCTGTTGAGAACATTTTAGGGAAGAAGAAACTGTTTTTCATTCTTGGGGAAGAAGCCCCAGAAAAATTCCCCCCCTCTCTAATACATTTGTTTTGTTTATAAAGGGTGAAAAAATGACATTTACAAAAAAGCCCATTTACCCTTATCTTCAAAATATTGATAAGTTATCTGTTTCAACATCAAATTTTTTCATGTGTCAATGGAGGTCCGCCACGTGTCGACAATGATCTGTCATGTGTCAATAGTGATCTTATCCTTGAATGACCTTAGTCTAATTTTGGTGCGGGACAAGATGGTGCGGGACGAGTTGGTGCGGGACGAGATGGTGAGGGACAAGATGGTGAGGGGCAAGATGGTGCAGGACAAGATGGTGAGGAACAAGATGGTGCGGAACAAGATGGTGAGGGACAAGATGGTGAGGGACAAGTTATGATTGTGGACTTGAGTTATGGTTTGTGCTGCGGTCCAACCAATATAAATAGTGACATTTTTGAATCTTATAGTTGCTTTTGTGCATGCTTAGAGTTTCTTCTGTGCATGCCGCTGCAGAGTCGTATCCTGCTTCGGTTCTTAATCGTTTTTCACGTGTTAAGGCAGATTTATTGTACTCACAATTATCATATATATCCAGACAAGCTTATGGTTTTAAGATTCACACCTTTTTTCATTTGGTTTCTCCATCATTACTCAGATATTATCTTAAAACCTTGGGTTCTTCTTGTTCTTTTCTCTCCATCTCAATGATTCTCTCTCTATCTCAACAGCTAACCTCACACTAGACCTGAAAAAGAAAGAACATGTGAGAGGAAGAAAAACTCGATTTTTTTTAGTAAAAGAACGAGGGGGTGATATATTATAAGTCTCCAGACCGTACAACTTATCCACATAATGTTGACATGTGTTTGCAATTTTTCCATTAACTCAAGGGCATTGTTGGGATTATCCAAAATTTGTCGGGATACTAATGTCCTTTTGTCACACGGGAATGATGATATGGCGCGATAAATTGTCCTTTTCAAAGCGGTTTGAATGAGAAGTTGATGTGTGAAGTTAGTGCTCACGGGAAGGACAGTTATGAAATTTTGAAAAAACAGGGAACGGGTAAACTAATCGGTCACTAATATGGGGACAATTTAGACTATTTCCCTTTTTGAGAAGAAACGTACAGGGAAAAAGAGGAAGTAAAATAGGGGAAAGTATTTGTCGACTGCTGGTGCGGAAAACGAGAGGGAGAAGAAAATGATAAAGAATAAGAATAGAAAAACGGGCAAAGAATGAGTTTGTGAGAGAGCGTGTCGTGGGAACCTGTCGTTCTCGTCACGATATAATCAGTTTAATTTTTTTCCTTTCTTAATTTATCTTTATGGGTTTAAAAAGTTTATAACTATATTTAACTAATTTTATAGCTAGAATTTTATGGTTAAAACTATTTAAAGTATTATATTATTTGAATTGAATTATATAACGATAGACTATTATAATTTGAGATTAATATTTATTTATTATTTATTTATTAGTGAAAAATGAGTTGTTGTTTCACTGATTTTGTACGATATAATATCCTTTGTGCGTAATTGATAGGATCATAAAATATATTTATCTCATTGTTTGATATTCCATGTTTGGTTAATTTCTTTGATGGGGTATGCTTAGAATATCCAAATAATATTTGTGAACTAATATTTAGTTCCTTATAATTTTCTCACTAATGCAATTTGATGGTGCACGTTTGAGTTTAGTCTTTTGACGTGCTATGTTTATAGTATGCTACTGATATTTGCGACTCTATACATATAATAAGTAATATCGATAGAACGGAGAATAAATAAATATTTAGAAATTATGTTTATTTTCAGTAACTAAACAGAAATAGTGGTGGATACAATAAACCTGGTTACCGACTCTCTCATTTTATTTACTTTATTAGTTAGCTTAATTTATTTATTTCATTTGCACTCTTATAAATCCAAAAATATTACCCTTGATTAGTTTGTTAGAGAAATTAATTACAGTATTTTCCTCGTTCCATGTGGGTACGACCCGTATTTGTCACTTCTATATTGTAGACGTCGTGCGATTGCGGTTATTATGTATATATATATATATATATATATATATATATATTAGTTTCAAGCCTAGCTGATTCTTATGCTTCTTGCTGCCTTGTTGATATGGCATCCAATTCTCTTGATACGGCTTGGCTTCTTCCAGGTATCACATATTCTCCCATCGTGGTCATGAAATTCAGTTTTATATGGTACGTGGGTGGGATAACTTGTAATGCATGCAATCGTTCTCTTACTAGGATTACATTTTATGGTGATATGGAATTCAGAACTAGGAATGCAACATTAATTATGATTGGCCCAACTTTCACAGTTAGCAGTATTTCACCCATCAGGTAGGTATTCGAGCCATTGAAGCCTACAATCGTTGAACCATTGTTTTTCATGACTCCTTCTCTAACTAACCTCATTTTCTCAGCTGCTTGGAGATAATATCACAAGTTGAGTCTTTATCAAATAGGATTTTCCTACAATCTTATCCATCTATCTCCAGCTTAACAACTAGAGTATCATTGGGTGGGAAAGTCACTCTAATTATATCTCTTGACGAGAAAGTGATGTCAGTTGGAGGTAGGACCAACTGTATCTTCTTCGAACACTGTAGCACCCCTTTGGGCATCTGAAGCAGCAATGGCTTGGATTTCGGCATCGACAATGGCCTCAGGAACACCATTTTCATGACTCTGAAAATTTTGAAACAACTTAGTCATTTCTCACGTCCTAAGTACCCATTGTCCCACTATGGTATATAGATATAATCAAGCAGTCCCAAAATACTTGAACAACCCCTAAAAAATGCCTTTAGTGTATCCATCTGGTCTGAAAGCCTTAACGGAAACAACAGTGAAGTTATCATTCCAATATCTATATATATGGGAAAGTGTTATTAACATGGCCATCTTGTAATGGTAGAAAACACCAGGTGTACTGTTCTACTGGATCAATTTATTAGGTATCACAAATATGTTAGTTGGTTGTAATAAGTGTTGCCAGTTAGTCAACAGATTCTGTTCTGTGAGTTTGTGCATTTTTCTGTTATGACAGACACCAGTAGGTCATTGTTGTAGTATTATTGGTTAAGTCTATCATCCTTTATATTGTTTGAGTCTTGTCTTATAACAGTTTATCTTTTCAGTAAGCAAACCTACAAAAGGACTTGAAATAAGATAATTGGGAAAACCATAATCTAAACAAAACCTAATTATAAATTAAAAACAAAGAATCTACACATTAGGAGGTCCTTGAACTAGAATAACGTAGGGAACTGGTTCATCTTCTTCTTTCTTTTATTCGACATTCAGCTTCCAGCTTCTCTATTTTACCTTTAGCATCATATAGTTCTTTAATAAGCTTTTTCATATCTTCCATCTTGAAAGACTCCATATATTTGGTGCCACAAGCAATCTCTGCAATTAAATCAAAGAAGAAGCCACGAGTTGTTGCAGCTTCATCTTCATTGCAACGAGAGAGTTTTTCTGTCGCATCTCTGTCCATGAAGGTTTCTCGGTTGTGTATTGGACATGTGTCGAAGTGGATGTGAAATCCTAGATAGTTTTTTTCATATATATCTTTATTTATAATAGTATAATTATACTTAAACTTATTTAATTTCTTCAGTTTTTATTAAAATATAAGGGATAATATAAAGAAAATGATAAATTTTAAATGGTTGTCTGAGGACGAAAAAGTTGGGGTAGATCATCAAAAACGGATTATGTATGAGAATTCTATGGCGTTTTCAGTGAAGATATTATTTCTGAATTTTTCTAACAACAAAGTTTCACGAAATTACTCATATTTTCTATGTTTTCAATGAATACAGACTTGCATGAACAATAGGTAGAAATATAATAAGTCAAGTCTTATAGTTACTAACCTTGAACTGAAGGATGATGTCTTTGTTTTGTATTGAATACATCTTTAGGAATCACCATATTAAAGTGAACGAAGAAACGAAGCCAACGCCGAAAGAATGAGATCATTCCGACTTCATATGAAGAATTTATAAGAGAAACATTTCAGACTTTTCTCTGAGGGTCAAGCCATCGAGAAGTCTTCACTAGACGGGTGAAGTTCAGTCGTCTGGTTAAAACAATCACTAGACAGGTAAACTTCAGCCGTCTAGGTATTTATTTCAATATGAAACTCTTAAAACGCGGGTCCTGTCTAGGTTTTTAATAATAAAAAAACTAAAAAAACTCCCGAGATCTTTACCCGTTCAGGATTGTTTTTTATACTAGCCGGGTTTTCAGACCTGACACTGCTTACTGTTTTGATCATAACTCTTAGCTAGTTTATCTGATTGACGCGCCCTTTTAGAATGTTGTAGTAGATATCCATACATATTTTGACATAATGCTATTACTTCCTAATGGCATTAGCAAAATAGGAGATGGTCCCCTCAAATTCTGAGAAGCCCCCAAAAAATTGTTCAAAAAGAAATTGAAACACACAGTTTATCTTTACGAGTATTTGTTTGTTTGTTTGTTTTTTCTTGGACAAAAATATAAAGATTTGTTACGACATGTGATACTCGGATAGCCAAGAGGCAATACCGTGTATCTGGAAATCACTTGGTGTCATTCCAAGACGCCAAATTTTATTTTTGTAAAATAGTCCAGCGCCATCACATTTTACAAGGTTCATTATATTAAGCACAATATGCCCAACACTGGTACATTTAGGGTTCCGATGAATATTATGACTAAACTGATTAGGTCATTTAGCAAATATGACCAACGATATGTTGGTAGACACCTATACCAACAATCTAATTGTTGGTGTTGCTAGTAACGTTCAGCCACTCGGATTTGGAAACTACAAAGCATACTAGAAGCTAAATACTTCTACCTGATAACCTAAGAATTTTCCCTACGTGCATTTCCTGGGTTTACTTTCATATTGCAGGTACCCATGGCTTCGAAGATTTCCATAAATCGCGTTATGAAGGCTAATATGTCAATAACAAGCCTAGCGCATCTCTAGTTGGCTCTTGTGTGTTTCTAGCAAGCCTAGCGTCCCTGCTGCCACGGCCGATGCTTCACTAGTGGCCAAATGCGCCTCCAAGGCCGCGACGCCCATAGCCTCCTCCGCGTCCCTATCTAGCCTCAGCTCCATGGCCTCTTCCGTGACGCCCCTAGTCTCATATGCGTCTCTAGCAAGCCTGACGTGCCTCCTAGTTTCCTATGCGTCTCTAGCTCCTCAACGCCATAGAAAAAGAAAACAGAATCTATTTTTTATTTTTGGTTTTTTGGTTTTTGGATTCTCATATTTCATTCACACATGGAACTAAACAAGGGAATTATGAAGATTGTTGTTGTTATTATCATTAACCTTTAAAGTAAATCAACACCGGATGTAAGGGACCAATATTCCTCCCCACAACCTAGGAGAGTTGGTTAATGCGCTTATTGTTCTTATTAATAATCTAGAAGTTACAGTAACGTTGGACCATCTTTCCACCTTCTATTTTAGAATTTTTCAAGTGGTTTACTGTATGCATCACCACATTCGAGATTCCCCATAAGCAGTAACTACAACAGAGTATATCTTTCTCGGAATTTTACTGGACAACATTTTTATCTACAAAAGAGATGAAAATTCATACCCATTTAATCGAATATGGTTTTGGATTTGATGTTATTGCTGCTCGTGAACTTGTTGCCACGGTTTATTACACTGGCGATCTTCTAGTTTGATGCTCGCAGGGTCAAATATACACTTTGCTACTATCACTTAAACATTTATAGATTAAAATGATCATTTAATTGCAGAGAAACTAGAGTGATGATACTGCGTTATCGCTGAAGATGAACAAATATCTTACATATAGAAACCAAATTTTTAAGATGGTCGCACTGAAAAGGCAAGAAGGTCACTTAAAAGTCTATATGAACCTTGGAAACAAATTGTTGATCGACATAAACAGACAGATAAAACTCTCATCATTAGTAAAAGATATGAATGCATAGCCAGGTTTCTTATTTTTATTTTATTTTTTTCAATAAGAAGGGAATATAATGCATAGCCCACTTATAATATTTATTTGGCATCTTACTTTCGAGATTGAGGTTGTCTGGTGCAAACTGAAACTAGTGTTATTAGATAGATCTCAAAAATTTATACGAAACGGACTACTCAAACGCGTCATTCGGATACCAGATGAAAAAGAAATCATCTAATTTGTATTAGAGGAGGGAAATAGTCATTTCACAAATAAATACTATTAAGGAGACCAAGTCTTTTACTCTAGGATAAGAGTTTAACTGGGATCAACCTAAATTCACAAAGCCTAAAGTGTCCGATTGGGTTACACCTTGAGTGATCTACTATTTAGTGGTTCAGACGAGTAGAATCTGGTAGCTTAATGTTCATAAGAAATCCTTTTTAGCTGGTTAAGTAAGTTCAATTCTTCTGAACCAAACACCCCCTAAGTACAAAGACCTTGGTTGTCCTTTTCATGACTCCTTCTCTAATTAACCCCATTTTCTCAGCTGCTTGGAGATAAATAATATCACAAATTGAGTCTTGATCAAGTAAGATTTTCCTACAATCTCATCTATGTATCTCCAGCTTAACAACTAAAGCATCATTATGTGGGAAAATCACTCTAATTATATCTCTTGACGAGAAAGTGATGTCAATTGGAGGTAGGAGGAGTTTCACAATTGAGATGTATTCCTATCACAAAGATCTCAATTACTTATTTTTTCCCTTGAGGTCATATTTTGCTTCGTCTCTTGGTGTAGAATGGAACATATTTACACATCCTTTCAAGATTTTTGCCGGAGATTTACCACCTGAACTTGATCCTACTTCCATCTGGATGAATTCTTTCAGATGACCATCTTTGATTAAGTTACTGATGCATCTGATTAAATTCTTGCATTCATTTTCCAATAAAACTATAAGGGGTTTAACCTTTGCTCATTCATAATCAAAACAAAAAAGTTGTTTCTGTAACATTTAGTTTCTATATAAATGGGTGGATATAGGACACACTACAATAGATTTTATGCCAAATACTGATAATAACTTCAAAAAAATATGATAAAATGGGAAATGGAAGCCATACTTTAAAAGCAAACTTCCTAGAGGAAACCAAATATAAATATCTTCAATATTCGTTATTTCTCGTATCAAGAGACAAAAGAAATGAGATATCCAACAAAATATAATAACGAGCCAAATCAAAAGAATCGGAAAAAGAGGAAAAAGAAAGAAAAAGAATCTAACCCTGAAAATTTATGTAGAAAACAATAACAAACCAACGCCTCTTCTTGATTTTTTGCAGGTTCTTTCTATCTTAATTGTGAGGAGGAGATCGAGTTTGTTTGGCGGTGAAAATGGATACACCCAAACATCTTAGATTTTTGGTACAAACACATTATTTTATTTTATTTTATTTTTGAAAATGATTATGTCTAACGGTTACCAGAGAGAAGACTTGTGATTCAGGATTTAGAGGAGAGAATACAATCTGTTACCAGAGAAGACCTAATAACTTAGATAAACAACCAGCAAATTTTATGATATTTTATTTTTCTGTCATTACATGACAAACTTGTGACCAGCGACTATTGTGCAGCCATTACACATTATCACTCATCAAATGAATATGAAATGAAGACAGATATCAGCAGTTTTCAGATCCAATACAGTGATTCCTTCCTCACTCTGTCAGTGAAATAAATATAAGCTAAGAATACTACACACTCATCAAATGAATATGAAATGAAGACAGATATCAGCAGTTTTCGGATCCAATACAGTGATTCCTTCCTCACTCTGTCAGTTAAATAAATATAAGCTAAGAATATTACACATCTGATCCACCATCGCCCACTAGTGCACATTCAAAAAAGAACCAGGACTGGTTTCTATAGAGAGAAAAATAATATAATGCAAACAGAGACATGGAATTCAGTTCTACAAGGCCATAGCTCAAGGCATATACAACAATGCTACAAGATATCCAGACGAATTTGAATTTACTGCAGCTCTTGGAAGTTTGGATCTTCGTTAAATCTGGAAGTTTTAGCCGATCCCTGTACTTAGTCAAGCTTGACGTTCGAATAAAGAAGGGTATCTCTTGTGATTGGCATATTGAATAGAAAGAACATCTACAAAAGAAAACACGGCATAAATATCAATATCCTGTTCGCAGTAACATCTATCACATTAGAAATATGAATTTATCACTTCCATAGGAGCTAAAAAGGAGCTTTCCCATAAATAAAAAAACACTGTTCTATAAAGATCATGAAACCCTGTCAATAATCAAGTAACTGAAGAAGCATAAATATAGATGTCCATCTATGGTGGTATGCAATCTCACCCCAAGAAGAGTTGATATTAACAGAATAATTCCTGTGATCCAAGCAAGGGTCTGTCTAACCAGAAGAATCTCCACAATAAGAGTTGGACTAGCTGTGGGGGCTTTCTCCTCCAACAACCTGGAGGTACGGGAAGTAAATTTCACATTTAACAATGCTTCAGATTCCGAAAGAGATACGCCAGAGAAGACGATGACTCCTACTATTTGACCTGTTCAGATGAAACATTGCACGTACTGCTGAGCTACAACGGAAGGGCATGATGGAAAAAATGTACAAGGAACAATGGAAGGAAACAATTCAATCTCTTTCAGAATTTGCAGCCCACAGCGAGCTGAATATTGTTCAATAAATAGCAGAACTGGTTGTTATAAAAGTTCACTGGTTATGAACAAAGCTTAACTTACAAAACAGTCCTCATGCTAATCAAGGGTGGTCATTTCAAAACACATCGAAGGCATCAAACTATCAAAGGTAGGATCACAAAAGGAACGGCATTTTTAAAACAATTATCATGATTTTCAAGAAATAAAGCAGTTATTGACCTTGGTATGCCCCTTGTAATGGATCGAACATCATTTTTAGCGTCATCTGGAAGAGCTCCACTCCTTGTTGAGCAACACCATCAGGTCCATATTGCTCTTGCAAAGCCTGTAATATAGTAAGATACATTTATCCATGAGATTTAGCCAACAGGACTGCATGGAGTTGTACAAACATATTAAACTTGAAATAGTCATAAATTCAAATTAACCGATACACATGAAACATCGCATACGATAACTAACAATCCAGTTAAAGTTTATATAGAGACTCGGCAATTGCCTACACATGAGAAGTTCGTTACTTGCCACTTCGATTGCAATCGTGCATAGGGCGATATGCCGAAGTATCTACTAATCCAATCACATAGTCACACACCTTCAAAAGTTGAAGATATGGAGGGTTCTTTCTAAAGAATAAACTGTTTGGGAAAGCAAACACAATGGCAACACAAGTCAATATATGTCAACTCTGTGGAGCTATTTCTCAACTCGGCACTTGCCTATAAAGAACAAGCAATTGCCAACACATAAAAAATTCATGCTTTTAATTCCAATTACTATCAGTGCATAAGGTCAATATACTAAGTGTCTACCCAAACAACAATTCCCTTCACGCAGAAACAAATCAGATAGTTTAAGATGCGGAGAATTCATTCTGTATATAGATTATTTCGAAAACATGTAGTAAAACCATGACAAAATTCTATGCAAAACATCAACACTATGCAGCTGTTTTTCAACCCTGCACTTAATTTTTTCTATCTTAACTTTTAAGGAGCTGTTTTGCAGGAAACGACAAAGAGGACAACATATATTACCTTAATGCCAACGAAACGACCTTTTATTAGCTCAGCCTGATTTTTCATCCTTCCATCTAAATCCTTGTGCATCTCCATTGCACCTCTGATATCTCGGACAAGAGAAACAAGTTTTACTGTGAACTCCCTGTCTGCTTTCTGTAGAACAAGTGCAACTCTTCCATTCAGGAACCCAAAAGGTAAAATCTTGAGATCGTGCAAACAAAACTCTAGTTCACAGACAATAATTAGAAATTAATAAAAGATGATGAGCAAATAGGAAATCCAATGTAAGCAAACACCTTTGCCATATGCAGATTCAAACGAGCACCACTGGCCAAATTAACAGTCAACTCATCATCAACATATGAGCCACCCAACTTAGATGCCTGCAAACAAATTATAACAAAATTTCCAAACTCTAAGCTTCAAACAGAAGATACTAGTAAAAAAGTTACAAATAGAAAGTGGAGTATCATAGATGACCAGATCGTGCAGTTCTTTTTCCATGCATGCTGCATTGCATTCAGAAACTTCAGATTCACCCACCGATATCATTGAGACTTCATCCCCCTCTGCAGCAAGCTCAAACCTTAAGATAATTGCTTTTACAACCACACAAAAATAACTTCAAAGGGTTACGAGTTACATGTTTACAAAAGTTCAAGTACCTGGAAGTTGGACATCAGCTTTAACTGAATCGAGTGCAACAGCGCTCCGAATGTAGCTGCCAAATTTCACTCCAGCTGGGATCTGATCTGCTAGTACGAAAAAAAAATTACTTTAAGTAAATCATTTGAAATTTATAAGATCCATCGTAAAGATAAATTATCCAACCTCTAGTTCCACTAACTTCAAGCATAAGAACAGCACGAGGCCTGCGGAATGGGTTTGGTGATAGAATTTCATTCAGCTGCAAGTATGAAAACCATGAGTAAAGAATTTAAGAGCAAAAACACCTAATGCACATGAATTGCTAATTCAAGTGAAGTATCATCATTCCTCTAACCTTAATTGAGCTTTCAGCTGTAAGTGAAGCAGGTGGCGCAAAACCAAGCAAGACCGACACGGCAGCCGTTACATCGGAAAGTAACATTGACCCACTCTATAAAAACACCAAAATTACTCAAATTATCCCATGAGAAACACAACTTCAGAGTTTTGAAATCAACACTATTTAACAGAATGTTCCAGAGGATTCATTGATTGTAATTTTTGATCTTCTTATCACTTAATCAAACCTCGAAATATGGAGATAAAAAATCTAGATCTCATAACCCAGCAAAAACACAACTAAGTTTGGTGCATTAAATTAATTGGGAGTACAATTAGAATAAAATTGAATACCTGAGAGGTGAGATCTGATGAACGTAGAAATCTCTGACTGGAACTATCAATGAAGAACACCGATCCAGTATTACCTTCTTTAGCCTATAATTGAAACAAACAAGAAATTCAATATAAGTTCAGAGAAGCTATATTGAATGTGGAAATTAAAGTCAAATTCATAAAGAGAGCGAAATAAACCCTAATTCGTAGACAAAGAAGGGATATGAA
Source organism: Papaver californicum (assembly GCA_023531435.1). NCBI lineage: Eukaryota > Viridiplantae > Streptophyta > Magnoliopsida > Ranunculales > Papaveraceae > Papaver > Papaver californicum. Next base: position 230,036 of record JAJJMC010029152.1, read on the forward strand.
GATGAAGAGATTAAGGGTGTTTGAGAAATGAGAAGCCATTGCTTTGAAATTGAGTAGTAGAGTTTGATTAAATTTAAAAAATCGATCGCTCTAATAAGAGAGACTCTCTCTATACCCAAACCAAGTAGAGAAGAGAGACAAACAAAAGGAGTGGACCTTGATTCTAAATCATCATCTATAGTTGAAGATTGTTTTTGGTCTTTGGTTAATTATTTTAACTGGAAATCTTATACACAAATATACCCCTGGTGCGTCTGGCTCGTTTTGCTGGTAAGTTGTCGGTTTGTAACCAAACCCAATTTTGGTTTGGTTCCTAACACCAACGTGAATTAAAACCAAACTAAACCGTTCAAGCCTGAACTGAACCTGACCATTTTTCTTACAACGTGGGATGTTTTATTTTTTTTAGAACCGTTCATTTTGGTTCGGTTTTAGTAAACCTTCAAATCGAATTAAAAATTATCGGTTTAAATTGTTTAGATAATTATTTTTCTAGTAAATAATTTGTGGCTATCTCTATTTAAGTTTGTATTTTGTATGTAAAGTCCAGATCGATATGGTTTCTATTTTATATAAGATTATGTCACTTATCATTTTTGTACTTAACAAAATATTAAACTCTCTTTTTATAAAATCATTGGTTTGGCAACGAACCGATACAGTTTGGTTTTATTCTGAATTGATTATGAAACGGTTTGACACGGTTTTGAATACCTAAAAAACGTTTCCCTTGGTTTTGTTTCTGGTTTACAACAAAACCGTACCATGTACAGCCCAAGGTAAAGTGTAGCGTTAAAAAGGGGTCCAAATAAGTCTATTGACGCTGGGCACTGTGAGACTTGATGTTTCATCTTAAACCACAATATCGACTGTCGGAAAAGAATATCAAGTTATTAATCGCCCCAAAACCGTCAATTTAAAACTTCGTGCCCAACTTCAAGAAATTTCAAGTTGGATTTCAAGCTATCTTCCACGAGATCCTAGAATTTAGCTTGGACAAACCCTATAGTTGCTAAAAAGCTAACTACCACACACAAGTAGGGATAAACTCACTATTAAGCTAAAACACAAGCAATGAGACACTAACTGTAAAAAAGATGATTTCATATATAGATTGGGATGAAAGCCCAGGGGCCCTTATCTTAAAGGAGAAGTGTCATATTTATAGAATCCTTCAAGACACACCGTTCAGGTGATATGGTGTAACAAAGCTAGTCGAAGTCAGTTACAAGTGTACTCTTTTGGTGTTGTGCCTTTTGGAGCCTATGTCTTATTGATGTCTAGCTACAATCGGAACCCCTACGCGGAGCTTACCGTATTTGGTCATACGCCTAGGGGTTACTAAATGCCTAAGCTAGGTATTTTGTACCCACATTTTGTAAAAAAAAATAAAAAAAATCATCATTTTGGCAATTTTGGAGGGACGGATCCTTTGATACCAACGTCTTACTGTCGATTTTGTGTCTTCTTAAGGCTTCTCCTGTCTTCATTTATTAGTTTCGACACTTTAACGATCTTCATCAACCATAATATTGTATTGATTTTGGATAATCCTAGTAGGGGTAATTTTATCTTAGTTCTTCGCCTCAAATTACAAAGATATTCCTGCTTGATGTTTATCTTTCTTCTCGAATCTTTCGAGGTCGTTCTCGATTATCTTTTGCTTGATCAATCTGGATTCCGATATCGATCTTGGATGATTTCCTACTTCGATAGCTGTTATAATTATTTATTTATATGTTTTCGTCGCGATCCCTTGGGGTTTTCTTGTTTTTTCTGTTTTATTCCCTATTTTTCCGGTTTTTTTTTTTTGAAAGAACAATAATCCTTAATAAGGTGTATTTATCTTGCAGATGAAGTAGATAGAATCCTAATTGGTGTTGATGGATAAAAGCGATCTTCTCTTTACAGCTCGTCGTTCGAAGAATCCTCTTACGCCTAAAGTATGTTTTGCTTCCCTTATTTCAGAGACACGTCAGGTATCTCAATTTGGACCTGTTTTTTTTTTTAAATATCGAGTATTCCACAACTCTTTTATGAAATCTTTTATAACTTTAGCCATAGTCTGAATGTCAATATAATTACTTTAGGGCAGGTCCAGGAAGTTTTACCAATTTCTTTGTATGGAAGACCCATTCATCTATTTTTATCTTGTGCGTCGTAAAGTCGTGCAGTCTCTTGCGCAGTATAGTTCCTATTTTTGGCGTCTACTTAGCTTTCGTGTGGAGCTGAGAAAGTTTTCTACGGATGTAATGTTACTTAGATTTGAGAATTTTAATGCTACTTATCATGACAGGTTGGGTCGATTCATTGAATTTGGTGTTGAGCCCGAACCGCGGCATCGTAGTATGATTTTTTAGATTATTTTTGAGTATGAATTGAACGGTTATTATTAAAGGGTTATTCAAGGGATAACTGATTAGATTAGCCTGTCATTGTTCTAGTCAGTGGGTCCACGAATATAATGGTTATTTTTTGTGTACCTCCTTAATGCCGGAACATTAACGTTTTTTCTTGAAAGGAAGACCAAACGTCTGAAGATATCCTGCGATCTACGTCTTCCGCTTCCTGATCTAAATAAGTCCTTACGTAGCATCTTGTCTCCCTGTTTTCTTCTGTATTTAATACTTATCGTTCATAAGGAAGGTTGTGAAATAAATGATAATATACTGCATTGTATGAGGGTTGTTACCATTAGGTCCTCGTCCATTTTGCATGATCTTCCAGGTGTTTTTATCGATGCTTTTGTCGATCCTTCGTCCTCTTTTTATCTATCATTTTCTCTTATCTCCCTGTGTTCTTCTTAAAGAAGATTTTGACGCTTTTAGTAATCTTCTTCTTCTTCTCTTTGTCCTTCGGGTGTTTTTACCGTCAATGGTGTTTGAAATTTGAAAATTGAACTTCCATATAGTTCATATCTAAGTCCTATAGAGTTTAGAGCACGTACTAACAATTCTCTTCAGACCTTAAATTATAGATAAGGAAAAATTGGTTGGCAAATTTCTAAGTCATGGTGTTCAAAGCATACTTCATAATTTATCAAAATTCAAATTTCAGTTTTGGTTCTAAACTAAATTTGAGTTTTGAACTGAGTTATTTCGTCTTTTATGCTGAATAAAGAAAATGATTAAAGTAAATATTTGAGCAACCAGTTGTATAATAATGTTTAATAACTAAGCCAAGGATGTTATGCTTCAGGAGGAAAAAAAATTAAGTCACGTAAAAAAAATAAAAAATAGGAAAATTTTCATGAACAAATGTTTATGGTAACTTGCTAAAAAGTATAAGAATTCGAGAGATCAAAATCACACAAAACTCGTCTAAACCAAGAAATGGTCGTTCGAGCCTTACTTCGGTCACAAATGAGGAAAATGGTTGATCTTAAGGAGGGAGACAAATAAATAGTTAGATCATAATATGATGTGTTTGTAGTGTATTTTCGTTGAACTATGATATAGAGTTCTTAGACGTTTTTCTTATAAAACTACTCTGTTAAGGCTTCTTTGTGTAAGACTGAAAGGAAGTTGAGCCTGAGAGAAGGTATAGATAAGACTTTCAGTCTAAGCCTGTTCTCGTGAACAGGTTGAGTAATATATTTATAATAGTTGTAGCATACATTGATCCCATAAGTGGTCAAAGTTATGAAAGGGTAAAAGAGTAGAGACTATGGAGAACGTGGTGATGTCATGTCTGCAATGTAAGAAAGACTGAAAGTTACACTCTCTCTACTCCCTTCACTACTTTAATTGTTCACAGGACTTAGTTACTTTCTCATCGTGAGTGTATTACTACGTCACACTTGTTGTAGACCGTCAGACCAAAACCCTAGTGAATATCCCCCCATGTGACATATTTGAAGTGTCGTGGAAATATAATAAAGTTTGTGTACTGCTATTATTATTGGTTAAGTCATAATAATGACTTACCTAATTTGTGAGGCAAGAAGCTAAGTTCATTACTTAATTAAGTATACCGACTAGCGTCAAGTTTAGTTAAAATAGTAAGTCTAACAACGACTTGAATTTTAGTAAGTCTGAGAGTAAACTATTAATGGTATTGAGCATTGAGCTCTTATGATGCCAATCGTGGGAATTTGAGTAAGTTGGGTACTCAGTACTAATATGAATCACCAGATGTTTTTGTTTTAAATGAGATCAGCTGAAAGACTCATTTTTTGAATATTTATGACTCCGAGCATCAAAGAGGTAGCTCAGACTTCATGAGCAAGATGAAGAACTTGGTATTGTACCAAGAATAAAAGGAAAATGCCAACACTAAGCAAGGTAAGGGAACCAGCCTTGCGTCAGTGACAAGAAAGCAATATTATGTTGGCATTAGGCTAGTGCGTTGTAATAAGTGTAAGCAGTAGCACTCTAGTGCTAGGGGATTGGAACTGACATTAATCAAGCACCATGGGATAGGGTGGCGCCAACTATAGGATGGCGTCGTGTAAAAATAGTAGCTCTGGACTATGATGGTGATGAGCCTAGGTTGGCACTGGCCTAGGCCATCTCCGTGGTCAGTAGGTTAGCGTTATTAGGATAACTCGTGGTTGGAATTGGATAGCGCCACGAGCAAGGGCAGCGCTAGCCTTGCCTAGTACCAGAGGCGCCTCGCGTTCTCTGCTATTTTCACTTGGTACTATGGTGTTTGCATTTGGTGGCATGGACACTTCCGTCTGTGCGAACATCAAACTTGAATTTTTATTGAGTCATGTTAACAAAGCCATTATTGGTACCTAATGTCAAGGAGCTCATCTGTTGGTGAGAAACTGACTTGTTGAGGAGCTTACCTAATGTTTAAAAACTCGCTCACTTGATTAATGACATTCATCGTAGATAATGGTCGATGGCATAAATGTAGATAATGGCCAATAACATTATTCGTAGAAAATGGTCGGTGGCATTATCACAAATATTTACCTATGGAATTATTATGAATTCATATGGTTCGGCTGAGAGCAAACATGCATATGCTTAGTAATTCATTATAACGAATGAGTATACGGTTGATCAGCAGGCTTCAAGTACTGAAAGTCTATAATATGTTTATTGTGAATACAATAGTAAATCAATATTGCCCAATGAGAGTCTAGTTATCGATGTATATATATATAAAAATTTCAAGGAATTCAATTGTGGAACTGTTGCAACATGGAACATGTTCAATATTATTTTACACTAGTGGAAAATCCATTCGGAAGCTCGATATCATTCTATATCATCAAAGAATATATGGGGAGTATTGCAGCAAGCGCCGACAATATTATAAGAATTCATATAGAGACAAGTACTGAGTCATACAATACAAATACATAGATATTAGGTTTTCACAGTAAATATGCTCATAGTAAATGTATTAAATGTATACTGAGGGTTCATCCAAGTGAAGTTATAGCACATAAATACTAAGCAGGCCCTATGGATCAATATAAATCACTTATTACCATTTGTTAAATACATATGATCTAGATTCTTTGAGAATCGTACATACTATATATTTTTGATACGGGACCAAAGATAATTTTACTTTGTGGCAAAAACCTACCATCAACACTTCTGCGAGACCATGGGGTATAAGAAGCTCTATACTGATCTTGTATTCCCGTTAAGCATGCAACAATCATCAATTCCTTTAATATAAGCTATCTAAATTAACAAAGGTGATGAGCCCTTACATGTATAATATCTGCTAAAAGTTTTTCCAACGCGTTATTTCTTGTGAACAATAATTAATGCAACATGTTGAAGCATCCAATAAGGGTATAAAATCACTTGACTGGTTTATATATGCATGGATACATTCACAAAAATACCACCTTGTTTCCTTTGTAAGAATAAGTAGTTTACCATTTGCATATTAGGATGGTCTAAATTCTGTGTTACTATAAAAGGACTAAAATAATTGGCATTCTTTCTTACTTTAAAAGCATAATGGGGTGGGGAGGGGGTGATCTAATACTTTATAGCATCGATTGTTAGATATGTCTTCACTTTGATTTTATCAATCAATTTTTTCATTGTTTTATTCACTTAAATAAAAAACTATGTATGTGTGAGTTCTTTAAAACATAAAGCAAAATATTATGACCAAAACATTTTTATGGTTATGTCGAATCCTGGACGAGACAATCCCCAAACTCATTATATGCTAGGGGATGGTCATAATGAGTTTGTTGTCCTTTAAACTCCCTATATATATTGTAATTAGTTGCTACTATATGATACTCGCATTATTATGCTTGCACCAATTCTCGGTAGCTACTTATTCCAAGACTTCCATATCTGATTATAGGTTTCCAACTTTCATTGTATGAGTCAGAAATACATTCCAGTCCCACAAATACTTTTACTTTGTATCGTTGCTACTGGATCCAAGATTACATCTCTGCCCCTATACTAGAAAAATATATCTTATACCATAATTTATGTGATTCCTTTTCACATGCTCTAGTATACCAACATGGGTATGATTTAACATGTCTAACTCTCTATTCTTTGTGGTTGTTTCCGTATTTAACATTTCCATAGTTAGCTTAAGTTGATAAATTCCTTTATCCTAACATGTGTGAGTTGTTTAAGAGAATCTCTTTTGCCTTTTAACCATTTACTTTAGGTTGAATAACTTACAAAATATCGTGAATCTCTTGTCATCATACTTAAACATATACTGGTTCTTTATTATAATTGATGCAGTAGAGAAAAAAAATTGAAAGATTTTTTTGACTCATGTTACTTTTTGTGAATTTCTTTTCATAAAAGTTAAGACGTGCTAATTTACAACGTATTTTTGTTGAAGTTATGGACTATTTTGTAATCTTACAAGTGGAATCCATCCCACTGAACATTCAAGTTTGGGGGAAAACATCATGAATGTTTCAAAAAACTTCCTCAGGAGCATATTATATAATCTGAAGTCAATATGTCATCTTAGATTCACAAAAGCTATGCTTTCATCTTTGAATGGTGCATCGTCATATGTAGAAGGTTTCATGATGGAACTATAGTCATTTTCCAATAAAAAAATGGTTTCCACATAAAAAGACCCGATAACGGTGTTCAAGTACTTATGAGTTCAAAAGGTCAAATTCGAGTCGAGTTGGTTTAGTTAAAGCCCGATCAACTATTTGGTCAAGGCCCGAACCATTGGATTGACTAGGTAATGGTTAACAAATATAACATTTATGGTACGCGTACATCCATCATATATAAACTATTCAGGCTCGTTGAAAATAAACTTGAAACTACCAACATAAGCCCACAATGTACCTTTTTCCGATTATGATGAAAATTTTACAAAATATTCACCATAGAGATAATCCAAACATACTATTTTTTCAAAGTATTTTAACAGTTAGATAAGTATATATGGATGTCGTTGTATGGATGCTCCTGGTTAGACATAAATATAAACATTGCATAATCTTGGATAGTTACACTAGTCCAAATCGCAGATTTTAGGACATAACGAATCTGTCTATAAATGATCTTTTAAGAAAAATACAATTCGTCATAAATTTTGCCTCATTTCCTGCGTACTATTTCTTATAGGACGGGCAAATTTTGCCAAAAATTAAAAACGTATATCTTTTGTCTCAAGTTAACTGCGGACTGTGTTTGTCGGAAATTTGTTAGTTAGAGATTCATCATAATTCAGCTGAGTCGGTTTCAACCAAATCCGATTCAACGTAATTTGTTTCAGCCGAGTCTGATTCAGGCGAGCCTGTTTTTTTTCCCTTCATTTTTCTTTTTATTTTTCTTATTGTTTTATATTAATACTTGAGAAAAGCCAACATATAAAATTTAATAAGCAAATAGAACCCCCTTCTTATTAAAATTAACTTTGAATCCAATTAAATTGACAACCAAACATCTCTAAGTTCATTGGTTAAACAACAAAAGCTACATGTTTCATTCATGTTGAAAACAACAAAAAAATAAGAAAATAAAATAAAAAATCCTAACGGTATGATATAACTTCCTAGTACACGAGTTATGTATTATTGTTGCCATTCAATTGTCTCACCAGAAAAATATCTCCAAGTGTTCCATCTCCAACACAGCATCAATAAGGATTTCATATTTTTCGTTATTCAGTGGGGTACACAGAAATTAACACGTCCAAGCGCAATTGATTTCTTCTATAAATTCTTGTTCAATAATAATAAAAAATTAATTAGGGTTCACATGCCAACAACGGTACATGTGAACTTAGCAAGATAGAATTACATATCAGACATCACTGTTGTACGCATGTGCAAATAGGTAAGCAGGAATAATCCAGGACTCTCCCACCAATTGTTCCCCAATATGATAAGTCAGACAATGTATGTTTTATTCAAGCATTCAAATTAAGCATAGTAAAACTCATCTACTTAATTTCCTGATTTCAATGAGTTAATTGCAGAATTTTACAGTGCTACTTGGAGAGCAGAAGTTACGATCCGTGGTCCACTACAAAACAGAGCAAAAAAACAATTAAAAACAAACTGAATCACCATATAAAATATTAAATTATCAAATATGATCCAGTATTGAAGCCTTTTTTAGTCTCATATTTTCTACCATCTTATCCAACTACAAGTGGCAAGTGGATTTTAAAGGCCAAAAAAACCAAAACAAAGATGAAGATTGTATATGAATTTTCCACAATAATCATATACAAGTTAAATAAGGCACTGATAGACGCATTTATGTGTCTAATTTGTTCCCAATTTGTATATTGTTAAAGCTTGATTGTGTACTAATTGTGTCATTTTATGTAATTGTAGGTATTTTCTCTCTTTCGAGAATATGTGAAGAATAATTCAGCGTATTGTTGGAGATATTCAAGGAGTTTAAACACGTTTGTGTATTAGGAGATATTATATCCATTAAGTTTTTGGATATTATGAGTTGTGCTAAAGAAACAAAATCACCAATCACTCCAAAAACAGAAAGAAGATCAAAATTCAGACCCGGGATCAATCTCTTTAATGCCAAGAATTGATTATCATCAATGAGAAGATTTTCACGAGTTATTGAGGTTGGAGGTGGTTGTAATATAAATAGAAGCTCTGGGAAGAGTTACGGAGGGGGGGGGGGGGGTCTGGAGGCCAGAGATCAAAATCAGAAATCTTGAAAAAAAATATGCTCGTGATCATGATGAAGAAGATGAAGATTCTGTTGCAAAAAGTTTGAAGATTACGTTGCTAAAGCTTTTAACTTTGCAACGTTTATCTTCATTTGTAACATTTAGTTTCGGCGAAACAGTTATCCCTCTGTAACAGTGAGTCTGTAACGTTTATAAACGTAGCAAACTCACTGTTTTCATTATTTTCACTCTTTTTCATTATTTTCAGACATTTTGAGCTATGTACCAAAATTTTGAGGGTGTTATGAGCAAGATGAGATAAACCCCATATGATGAGGTGACAGAGGAAGCCATTGTTTCAATAAAAGTGGTATATTTCTATTTTAATTAATTTTTGCAATTTCTTTTATGATTATTTGTCTTGATTAATAATTGATTTAATGATTTTGTTAAGCAATTGTGATTTCGTTAGATGGTACATACTTTAGCCTAGGTTTTAGATGTTTCATGCTTTTGTTATACAATTGTTATTTTGGAAATCTACTTATTACAATATTTTAGAATCAAATTAAGTGTAAGAATTGCATGAATATTAATTAGTTTGAATCACTTTAATTGGTCAATGGTGAAATCCATAAACTCAGTATTTGTTAATATTATTTTCATATTTTGTGCATATTTTTAGTTTAAATTAATTTATTATATCTAAATTCAATCTTCACAAGTTCGAGCGAACGATACTTTTCTTACCACTATTTACAAAACAATCAGGCACCAGATACAAAATGATCCAGCAGAAACTGAATATTGGCATCACACTATAACCCATATTTACTAAAGTTAACATATTTACATGGAAGATATTTATGATATTTATTGGATGAATACCATGCACACATTATATACACAAGTATGCAACCACGATATAAATATCAAACCAGTAATAAGGAAAACCACCATTACCCTATTCAGTTAAAACAAAAAGATTTGGTAGTAACACTAAACACCAAAATAATAATGGATACAAGTGCAAACAAAAGATAAGGATGGTATACAATTTACAACAATATATAGGGGTAATAACGAAGTAAATCTTGTTAAAATACATGAATTCAAGACTTTCTCTATAAACCAACATAAGCTACATACCAAAATCTTTTGGTTTTTAATTGAAAAATTCCCATTGAGATAGTTATTGGTTTGACGGGGTCATCAAAATGCATGTGAAAGAAATTTTATACAATATCATTGCATAACCATGAAGAATGAAACCATTATGGGGAATAAATCCTTAAAGATATAACTTGTTTGTCATAATACTGATTGGAACATATGTAATCAGTGTAAACGACATGACTATTAACAATTTTATCGAATGCAATGCAAGTATCTAAAATTAAGCTCATAAATGGAAAAAATAAATTACTAAATTGTGTTCACCAATGAATATAATGGTTCATGACTTTTAGCAAACATATAGAGTACATCATATTTTCATGGCTTTATCAAACCAGATAAGATAATCAATCCAACAAGCAACAAGAAAAATTCACATGAACTAATTTTACATATATAAAGAGTATATCAAACTAAAAAAGATGAAAAATACATGTACCACTGATATTCCCAAATAATATCAACCCTAGAAACAACACTTAGTAATACCAACATAAAATTGAGGAACACAAAGGAAAACTCTTCAAATAACGGGTAGGTAAAATGATGAGAAAGAAGAAATAAACTTGACCCTTAACCTTGAGATTGATGTGAGCTTCCCTTTGTTGGGTTTCTTTTCTTCTTCCTGTATTGTGTTGCACCCATAATATCCAAAACCAAAATTCAAATCAGTAATAAGAAGAAGAAGCTCATAAAAGAAACACAATTTTCTTATCTTATTATAAATGCTATAATCGAATATGTATTAAAAAAAATGCAAGAATAATATCAAAATCACAAAAAAGAAAGAAAAAGATTACTAATGATTTCACTTCTCTATCTTCTATGCTCCGTTAAAGATTTCTTTACGTAATGATAAGAGAAAACAAAAATCAGAAGAAGAATTAAGGAGGGGAAGTTTATGTGAAACTTTTATTTTTGATAAACACCAGGAGGAAAATACGCAGCTGGTTATTTCTGGCAAGATATACTTAAGGTCCGTTGGATGGAAAGTTTAGAAACATATCTGGGAATTCCCTTGATCATTGGTAAAAGAACGAAATAATGTTTCTCTGACTTAGTGGATAAAGTCCAAGGTAAACTCTCACCTTGGAGAAGTAAAACCTTAACTCAGAGTGGTAAATCTATAATGGTCAAGCATGTTACAAATGCGATTCCATTTCACGCAATGAGTTACCTGAAAATACCAGCTCATATTATAGATCAGATATATAGTCTACAGAAAAAATTATGGTGGGGTTTTGAAGATAAGAAATGAGTATATCTTACTGGATGGGGTAAATTATGTAAGCATAAAGATTTGGGTGGACAAGGTTTTCGAGATCTCAAGGTTTTGAATCAAGCAATGCTTGTGAGGGCTGCCTGGCGTATTTGTACTAACCCTGACGCTGTTTGGTTAAAGCTTTTCAAGCTAAATATTTTCCCAATGGGGAAATGCTGCATTATAGGGAAAAATCCAACTCTTCATGGGCGTGTAAGGGAGTTCAAAAGAATGTTGATTTTATAAAAGAAAACAGTTGTTAGAGGGTTGGTAAAGAAACCAAAATCAAGATATGGGAAAATATATGGATTATAGGCCTGAATTATCCACCTGTTGCAAGCACGACTAGTTCTGAAAATTATATTTGGGTTATCTAGATAATTGATTGTAACACACATATGTGGAAGACACATATTTTATAATCCTTGTTTGATCAGGATACAATGAAGCTTATCTTTGAGATGAGGATTCCCAAAAACTCGGAAGATAAGCTAGTTTGGAGGCTGACAAGGCATGGATGTTTTACACTTAAATCGATATAACAGGTTGTTTGGACTAAGCCTGGTCAATACTCAAGTTTATGAATTTATACAGAACACGAGTGTTAAATGGAAGATCTTTTGGGGTATTAAAAGCTGGCCTAGGGTTAAGCATTTTTTTCCGGAAAGCCCTGTCAAATGTTTCGTCGACTCGAGAAAGCTTATCCATGGTCTGTAGCAATATTAATCAAGTCTTCCCTTTCTGCAATCAATTTAATGAGAGTACTTATCATATTATTTTCAAGTGTTCTTTTTCTAGGGAAATATGAATGTTAATACCCGGTGGAAGCAGAATAGTTCAAAGCCAATGCTTAAGTATTCAACATGTGTTTGAAGATTGGTTGATACATGATAATAACATTCACGTTGATGATGAATGGATTAACTTGGTCATGGTTGTTTCTTGGAGTATTTGGAGAACACGATGTGATGTTGTTTTTCAAAAAAATAATTCCTAACCCAAAGTCTACAACTGATAAAGCATATCTTTCATATCTTATCTTTGCAATATTGAAAAAGAAAGAATTCCAGGATACAGAGTCCTGCCTAACAGAGAAAACACTATTGATTCTATATGGATACCTCCTATATATCCATTTGTTACAATAAACTATGATGCATCTTTTATTTCTCATGAAGTTCCTATAAGAATAAAACTAATACTTAGAGATTGTGTAGGTACGTGGAGATGATGCATGATTAGGAGACTGACTGGCAAGTATAGCTGACTCCGAGCAGGCAGAGTGTTAAGAGTTTCTGGAAGTTGTGATTTGGTACAATGACATGAAGCTAACACAAGTTATTATCGAGACAGACCTTAAGAACATTGCTCTATAAATCAATAATTTTGTGAAAACAATTGCTTGGGAGAATGAGTCTATTCTCATTGATGCTTTAAGTTTTTTAGTAGAATCTACACAATGAAAATGCAAATTTATTCCTAGAGTCTGTAACAATTCTGGTGATAAGCTAGCAAAATATAGTTGCAGGCATAACATATCAGGTGTCTGGTATGATAAGTCGCCTTCTGTTATTGAACATCAATTGTCCTTGGACAATGTACTTATTACCAGTTAATCAATTCATTAATTTTTGCATAAAAAGGGCTTTAATTAGCTCACCCTTATAAGCTCGGATCAAAAAATATTTCCAACTCCTAATATAAACCACCTGATTTTTCATTATCAACGACATATATATACTCTACATGAGTTACTTGGATCTTAATCGTGGAGGGAAGTTTGATTTTTAATTGAAAATTATAAATTTTAGGAGAGAAACAAGCACCAGTTTTTTTGTCAAATTTTCAACCAGAAGGATAAAATAAATATATACATAATTCGGATAGGGGTGGAACTTTGATGGAGAGGTGCAAATAGAAACCAAAAAAACTACAAAACACACTTGTCATTTGTCCACATACAAATTATTCAACGGATACCAACTATAAAATATTTAACGACTTGCGGGATCCGTCCTTTTCTCCGCGCCCTAAGTGTCCAAAAAAATATTTTTTGGACTAGTGTTACCTTGATCAGATCGCTATAAATTTTTACACGTGATACATGATGTTAATATCTAACATATGACAAAATTTTAGCTTATATTAAAAAAAACTAAATATCAGGTTATTACCACGCTGTTAGAATTAGGTTGTTTCCTAACAAAAATTATTATCATCCACAATGGTTTTGGGGCTCCGATTTATATGATAATTAGGTGAGAATTTGAGACTTAATTTGATACAATATATTCAAGTTTAATGAAAAATTATTTAACGGTGAAATATTTATGTTTGATAAATACATCTGTAGAATCCTCATATATACTATTGATAGGATTTTAGAATAAACCGTACGGTGTCTACAATGCAGACAACGACAAGTATGGGTTGAATCCACAAGGAGCGGGGACAATACTACAATCAATATTCTTAATAAACTAACCGGAAACAATATTTTGGGATTTTTAGATTTATGAATAAAATAATAAAACAAAATAAACTAATAAAACAACTAAGCAGAAAGAGTCGGTAACCATGGTTTTTAGTATCCACCACTATTTCTATTTAATTACTGAAGTGAAACATAATTCATAAATATTTATCTATTGTTCGTTCTATAGACATCACATATTATATATATTAGAGTTGCATGGGACACCCTAAGCATGGCGCATCAAAAACTCTAAGTCTCAGCATACACCATCTAATTGTGTTAGCGAGAAAATTATACGAAACTAATTATAGGTTCACAAATAATATCTGGCTATTCTAAGCATACCCCATCTAAGGATTTAACGTAAGCATGAAGTATCAAATAAGTATACAAACATATTTGCTATCCTATTAATTATGCGCATATGTTATTGTATTGTACAGAACCGGTGAAGCAACAACTAATTTTTCATTAAATCAATAAATCAAAATCATGGAATTAATCTATTCAAATCATAATAGTCTGTATCAAATAATTCGATTTAATTGATCCAAAAATTTAAGTGGTTTCAACATAAAACCCTAGCTACAAAAATCAGCAAGACATGGCTATGGGTTCTTAAAACCAATAAAAATAAATTATAATGAGAAGAGAAGAATAAACTGTTATCACCGTCGTCACCCGATACTAAATTTCCTTCTTCATTTTTTATTCTACTCCTCCGATGGCCGTCACGGCAGTACTCCGTCCCCCTTACTGTACAAACCGAAAACTCCCCCGGGAAAAAACCCTCACTTCGTTCCTTTCCGTATGTTTTTAATCCCCACTGGAACCAAACGTATTGCAACTGGGCTTTTAATCTTTCCTCATGACCAATACAGGTTTTCCTAAGTCCATTCACGTTGTATTAACAAATGGTAGTCACACCCAGTAAAATTGCACCAATATGTTTACGTATGGACAAAAACATATATTGACAAGTGACCCCACTTTTAATGATTACATAATCAATGGAACAAATTCAGTAGAATGCATTAAAGAAAGTGAATACATTCCACCAAGGCCACTGTGATATTAATAATTTTAACCTCTAAAATCTTGCCACCTCGAGTTTCTACGACTCTACATTTATGCCACATTTTTCTGATATCAGCCAAATCAAGGCTAACACCTCCCAAGCCAAAGTCCGAGACCATAAGAATGACTAGGTAAATCCATTTATCCATGTTCCGCCAGTAATTTGAGTTTTACGCATACCACTATAAAAATGATTAAAAACACATTATTAATTCAAATTCAAGTATTATCAAATATAAATTAAGCGGTAAATATGTATATATTATACACGTATCAACTACGAATACAATTTTTTTTTGAAAATATCTGGCAACACATTAATAAAATATAAGAACAATATGATTAAAACCACGCTAATGATTTCAAGAAATAATCCATCATTAATTACTAACTATAAAACAAATTGCACAACTAACTGAGTCGTGTTGATAATGTGTGTAATATTCTTATTCAGGGACAGAGCCAAGGCAATTCAGTCTTGGGGTCAAACAATTTTTTTTTTTTTTTTAAATTTCTCACTATATAGAAAACCAATACAGGAGAAAAGGGGAGTTCTTATTCATCTTCTCCTTTAAAGGGCTAACTTTTTCCTGCGCCCATGTTGAACGGTGAACAATATCCATACTTAGTTTTGCTCAAATCCACAATTAGTGAAAGGAGAGCAACTCCTACATTTTCTCACATAGCTTACCCTCTTTTACCCTCTTTCCACAAAACGGTAAAAAAACCCGGAAAAAAACAAGAGAGAGAAAAAAAAGGAGTCTGTGAAAGTTAGGGATCGATAGGTGGAGGTGATTTAGATTGAGAAGTCAGTTGAGAATTGATTTAGCTGCCATGATTGGAAGTGAACAGTTTGAGCTTAAGAAATACGTGGTTATTGTGGGTTGTTATCTAGAAGAAGATTGAGTTACCAGCGAGAGAGATTGAGTGTGGTAGTTTTAATTCGAATTTGTGAGAGGAGTTGAGGCGCTGTGGTAAGGAACAAAGACAGTGAAGAGTGTGTATGGTTTGTTGTGGTTCGAGTGTAAGATGAATGAACTGAGTGAATGGGTGAGGTGATAATGAACTGTAATGTTTGTTTGAGTGTTTGCATGCATGGGTTTGTCTCGAATTGCAGGGAAGAGATAAGATGATGTCGGAAAGATCAAACAATTCAAGCCTGAATCAACACCATAAATGCACGCAAGCTGTTTGATAAAACGCCGCAATAAATTCCCTGAGTTGAAGAGTGGCTGATCTATGCATTGTTGCACTATCTTCTCAGTCAGGTACATCTCATCAATATCTTCATCATCGTCCAACAGATGTTCAAGTCCATCCCTCACCTGTTGACAAGCCAGCTTAAACCATTCTTAAAACCAACTTAAGAACAATACTTAAAACCCATATGGATAATCTCTGTTAGGGTAGGAAAACATTACACAATACATAAATAAAACCCTATGCTTATTCAAAAATAATGGCAAGGAAAACTAGCTAAAAATACATGGTAAGACACAAGGCTAGATTATGATTACACACCCAACAAAGGGTTTTGAGTTGGTGAACACATTAAGACACATGGTATAACTAAATATGTTGACAACAGTTGCCTTAAGATGTCAAACTGAAGCTTATGACAAACAATTCAATTTTTGTATGTATTCCTAGGTCCTCATTGCAGTGCCAAAACATTTGACCCACTGACCGATCCAACTTAGTTGAGTAAGAAAAGACTAACTCTTCGCCCCGTCATACTAAATCAAAAATTTGATCGAACCTGGTGCGTAGTACGGGTTTTATTATAATTTTGTTAAAATAAAAAGAACTAGATCGAAAAGTAACTATTATAAGAAGTTAATATATCCGGTGCGTAACACGGGCACAAATCTAGTACGATATGAATATATAGGTTTAAGCCTCTCTAAATAGGCTAACCATGAGGTAATCCTGGTTACATAGGCCGCACACACGTGGGCATACATCCCTGCAACACAGGTTGCTTCAAAACGACGCGCACAAAAATAAGGAGGAGAATTTCGAAAGGTGGTGGCTGGCTTGTTGTTGATACCGTTGATTGCTCCTTAGTGTTGTCGCGACTCTCTTTTACTCTTTTGGTTCCAAATCTAGGGAAAAAGAAAATTAAAATTAAAAGATACCGAAAAATCGAAGAAGGTAAGGTTTCTCATC
Organism: Papaver californicum; assembly: GCA_023531435.1. Lineage (NCBI taxonomy): Eukaryota > Viridiplantae > Streptophyta > Magnoliopsida > Ranunculales > Papaveraceae > Papaver > Papaver californicum. The sequence continues at coordinate 247,267 of JAJJMC010029152.1, forward strand.
TTGTTATAGACTCTGTAAACGATTTCCGTCTTTGAAAGAATTTAAATAAATCGACTCTTTTTTGTTAGAATAGAAACTTGACCTAGATTTTCATCTTTAACAGTCTCAGTGATGTTAACTTTTTTTTTTTTTTTTTTTTTTGTTGTTATTTTCTTATTGTTGTTAACTGATGACCTAGTAGTTTTGACCTTTCCTGTTTCAGAAGTGGCGACGGGGAAAAGAGAGGTGAAATTGGTATTTAATTTCATCTTTTGTTAATGTACTGGTAAACTATGGTTTGATAGATCGAGAAACGGAATGCTAGACACTGTTAAATGGCGGAATATGCAGCTATACCGTCATTTGCTAAGCTACAGCTGCAGACAAGCTATAATAAACTGAGCCAACTTATACCTAGAAATTCATGTTTCACAACAGTGGAAAGGTCCTCATCTCGGTATGAACCATTTGTAATTTACTAACATCTATTTATTTTTAACTTGCTCGTAGTTTGCTGTATTTGTTAAACATCCTCCACCATAATAGGTCTGGATGCAAATCAGTAAAGCATTTTGAAAAGCAACAAATACATTTATCTCTATTTACATTTATAATTTAAAACCTTTATAGTATACTATACAAGTACACATTAAATGCAAGATGTAGAAATGTTAACTACCACGAACAAAAACATGGGAATGATGATAGGAAAATAATAAGAAAGCATATTTTGTTTTTATGGTTGTAGAAGGTCCTCATATAAGAACTCTGGAGTAACATCTCATTCTCCGGCATCGGAAGCATATGGGCTAAGTGGCCCTTCCATTTTGAAGGGACGTTTTCATGTAAAAGACAGGTCAGCTAGGTGTTGTTGCGTTGGGATGATAAACTCGGAGATTACACCTTTCAGTGGTGTATTTGTTGTCGATCAAGTACTTTTAACGGCCACTTTAATCCTTGCACATATGGCTGGAGTAGTGCCTTCGAGGAATGGTTATTTTACTTTTAGAAAGAATCTCTCAGATCGTGATGTTGTTCTTGACTCTACCTCTTTTGGTAGGTAAGGGTAAGCAACTTGAGCAGGGCATGAATGAAAGTGTGTACTAATCTACATGATGAAATTTTATGTCTAATTACATTTCCGTTTTGCAGTATAGCGAGGAGCGATCGCCAGGTAAATGTAGAGTTTGCTTGGGCTGAAGTGAAAAAGAAGCTTATTGGTGCCCTTGATGCAGCTCAATATGATGGTAATCTGGATAGTAGAATTGCTGAGCGCAATAAGCAGAGTGCAAAACACCCATTAAGTTTATATGCCCTCGGTGAAGCTCCCAGGTTACGCTTGCTTTTGATTACCTTGCAACGACTCGAGAAAGAGGCAGGCACTGTCTCTTTATCCATTTATATCTCTTTATTGACATCACACTTCGCTTGTGCATTTTGATTTCGACGTTTGTTGAATACCATGTCTAGCTAATGTAGATAAGCTGTTGATAAAGGCACAAAGCAGCTCAGGTAGCTTTGGAGTCCCTTGACATTTTATTGTTCTCCGTCTAACTAAAAGTTTCATGTATCTCCAGGTCAATAGCATCTCAGGCAGCTGTGGAGAGATTGGAAGAGATGATCGATTGGCAGAAGTGTCAAGAATTATACAAAAATCCAGTTTAGTAGTTTTTGATACATGGCTAGAGCATGAACTCTCTCTGGAAAAGAGGAAACACGACAAGGTACATAGTTTGCTGGGAAACTTTAATGTTTGCTTAAAGCCATAGATTGAAAAGTTAAATAAAAATCCATAGTTTAACTTTCTCCAGGATATATTTCCGACAATGTATAAAAAGTTGGAAGGAGATGAAAGTATTCTACGTAACATTAAAAAATCAGGCAAGGAAGATCTCTATGCAGAATTTTTGTTCCTTCTCAGATATTGCTCCATCGGGTATTCTCATTTCTCCTAGTTGCTTGTGCTTTTGGAAACTAAGCAACCTATTCTGCAAGTTTTAGTGTATTTGGTAGTCTACTATTTTGTGGACAATTGGTTTGATACTGGTAAATGGCCTGTAGAAGTCAGCAAATTGCTTCATGATGTATGGTTACATGACGTGCGTCTAATTTCTCCATCGAATTGTATATAAAGACTAATCTCCTGTCTAAGCATAGATAATTAAGGTACAACAATGTACAGGCACCGAATAGTTTTTCCAAACTTTATCCATTTTGATTGTTGATAAATTTATCTCCAAACCCAGCTTTGGCATGTTCTTTAAAGATGCTCTGTTAGTTTGCAGCTCTGAGCCATAAGTACTGTGACATTTACATAACTTAAACACATTTGGTCTTTCTCCATTTTTCTTTTCCGTGCTTGCTATTACTGCTCTTGTTTGTATAATTGGGCTTATTGTTGTCACTTATTCTTTTGTGTCTCTTAGTATTTTATGAAAAAGTGTCTGAATGATACAACCTTTATTTTATGCAATGATACACGCCACTTTAACCTGTTTTTATTTTCCTTGTACCAGAGTTGGTTGCCGCTATGACGTAAACTTGTTTTCCCTGTTTGGGGTTGACATCTTAGAAGATCTGGTGATTAACTTAGCTGATGGGATTACAAGTAATTATTTGGAACTGATTTCAGTTGACAGTAATATGTCCAAGGATATGAATCGCCTGGGTTTGATCTTGTGTTCTATGTCTACTCGAGAACTTCAAAAATTGCGCAATGAGGTAAAGTGTTTTGCTTCTCTGTGATCAGTTGTAAATAATCCAGTTCCTTTGCATATGGATCTCTGGTTTACTACTTCTCTACAGTAGATTGTGATGCACTAGGTTTAGCTTTTCTGTATGTGTCGTGATGGTAATAAACTGCAAGGTGATATTGTATAAGCCAAGTCAATGCCCGAAATTTGCTTCAATCTTGACTCACTCATCTGAATCTCACTTTCTTATGGCAGGTAGCATTGAATAAGTGGATGCACCAAAATATGGACTCAATAATATCAATGTATGAGGACCGTTTTGACTTGTCAACATTTAGTGTCCGGCTTCCTGAGGATTCAGACAGTAGTGAGGCAAAGAATCTGCACTGGTGGCAGAAGCTTTCCCTTAAGAAACCTGCCCGTCCAATATCCATGTTACACTATGTTGTGATATGCCAACTGTCCATGGCTGTAAAACGAACCGAGGAATTAAGGGCCTTGACTGGATGGTATATTTCTTTCACTCTGGCCCATACTAATTCTTATCTTTTGCGTACGTTTGTTAATACTTATGAAGATGGTATAGACATGCACAGCCACAATATTCTATCTCACATTCTAAGCATGTTTAGATGAGAGGTGTTTTTTATATCTTACAGCCGTCCGGTATTTGCATTTCTGGTGCTGTTGCTTTGAAAATAGATAGCAATGCAAGTGTGGCATGGGCAAGCAAAGAAGAAAAAGAAGTATGATCCCAAAAGCACGGTAGCCAAGAATCATACTATATTCATACTATCCTGAAAAGAATGAAAATGTTAGGCTTTCGACTAAGCTACCCGAATCCCTTCTTTATCAGTTTTCCCTTTCTCCTTTAATGAAATATTGGTTGACGCCAAGATATAATTTGTGAAAATTCATAAACTGCAATTTTTAATGGTGTAAAACCAAAAGACATGTCAGTGTGTTTCGGTTTGACCCAAAGGGTTCACATAGTAACAATTCTCTCATCTTTCAAGTAATATGATATGTCGAAATGTAAACTTATATGATGCATTACTCTACCTGCCCAAAATGATAGTACTTCTTGATGGTAGGAAATGCAGCCGACTCAAGATGGTTGTTTATGTTTTACAGGAGATATTATTTCAGCTTATTTCTTGAGTTCTCTGATATTTCAATGCCGCTGTTTAAAGCAATATTCGGGAAAGTCAGCAGTGCTATTTCATTTTTGCTGGTTTCCTTAATTGGGAGGTCCCTAGGACTTATCTGCAGCGGGATAAGGCAGTCCCTTGGGTGGAGGTAACTTATACTCATCTGCCCTTTGTTTCTTAAGATATCTTTGCTTCTCATGCATTGGCTGTTTCTCTTTAATAAATTAGTGAAAGTTGACGTCTAATTTTGTCAGATTGACATGTAAACCTGTCAGGATGAACAACTTAATTTTAAGTTTAATTCTTTTGTGAATGTGTTTTGTTGACTTCTCTTTACCATATTAAACTATTTATTTATGCATTGTACTGTACAATACTACTCTACCGTATATAATTTTTTTCAGCAACTAGTTTATATTTATCAATAAGAAGAGCTGTTAAATTTGCTTCCTAATATTTGCTTATAAGATTATTGGAAGCATATCAAGTTAATCACTGGCTTGGCATGTAGGAACTGAATAACATCTACATCACAGACGGATAAATATACTAGTTATCAGGGATAATTTTCATTGCATAATATGAGTTGTTTATACTGAAAGGAAATAATTGGTATGATAGATAAATGAACAGTATTCAAATTTCAAACTAGCACAAAGCTTGAAACTATAAAATATCCTCTCTTTTTTTTAGCAACATTTGCATATTCTTTTACTTAAATTGCATTCAGACGTGAGCTGAAAATGTCGCCTGCACTTTATGTGATGCAAGGTATACTGGTAATTGTAGTTATAACTTGCAATTTCATTTCCGGGGCTTTCTATATTAGTATGATTCAACTATATGAAAATTTAAGTCTTGTCCACCGGAAAAAGAGAAGGTGAAGTATACTTAGGTAAAGGTGTTTTTCCATCTACTTTTGTCTGTCGATCCAGATTACGTTTACTGTTTTAGTGCTTTTTCTTGTCCGTAGTTAACTGGCCGAATCAGCAGAGCAGCTGGCATTTTCAATATATTTGCATATCACCCACTTCTTTGAAACTGATGGACCATCTTCTGTTACATCCAGCTTTAAACATTTCTGATATAACAATGATACCCGTGTCCTAACTTAGAGGGTTCCAGAATATCTCATATATGTTTTCAGTCACCTTCAAGATTTTTATGGTTGTGTTTGTGGCATAATTCACAGTAATATTTGAAAATACTTTGGACTGTTATGACAAACTTTGTTGATCTAGGAAAACCTTACAGAGTACTCCTATTATTTTCATATCATTTTGTTTGTCTGCATTTGGTTTATCTTGTTTCCCTGTAGAAATGGGAACACAAAAACAATAAAGAAAATGATAGGCACATTACTTTTTAATAAAAGAAAATTTAGAAAAAGCAAAACTCCATTTTCATAAGATCCTCTTACATATTTTTGTACCCTACCATCTTTACATGCTAATCTTCTTTAGAAAGGAGCTTCTTATTGTTCACTATAAGCATTTCATGGTCCACATCTTTCTGTAAAGTAAAACATTTCCCACTTAAAAACAACATTTTTTTGCACTCTAGAATGATAATATAATATGTGCATCAACATTTCAACAAGCTATTTCGTAACAATACTTTGATGTCTCGTGTCTCTTGTGGCAATCTTTTCTCCTTTTAATTAATCAAGGGAGTTAGCATTATAGTAACACCAGAACTTCCATTACTGAAATTGACGAATGCTTGTAAGTTTGAGATTTTCTGCTGATAATTTTGACATGATTGTCAAAAACTCATTTATAGTAGATATTACTTATCGGAGCAATTATTGTTTATATAGTAGTCAACGATAGTTAGCATAGCTTCATTAAGATGCTGGGTATGACTAAGTCTGATTTTGAAGATTGCTCAACTCGACAAAGTCAAGCAGCATTGTCCAAAGGTCTGTGGTCCAGAGAAACAAAATTTTATAGTTAAACATACTTTGTACTTTAATTATGATAATATACTACAACAAACTGCTTATTTATTATCATTAAGTGGCGCATAACCTATAGCCCATTGACGACTCATGAGAATATTATAGTTAAATGAATTCTGCATTTGTCTTCATAAAAATTCTTCAAGGCTATCCGATAAATTAGGAGTGAGTTCATATAACCAGGAGAAGAAAGGTTTCAAGTTACATTGTAATATGCAGTTCTAGTATTCTCTCTGCAGTTTAAGTTAAGTCATACACTATAGCTTGAGTTAGTTAAGTCAGTTTTGCCGAACATCTTTTCGTGTTATGATTCTGAACCATATTTAACTATAAAAAGATAATAAATGTTAAGCTTTTGTAAACCCTTATTAAGAGCTAAGCTGTATTATCCAGAGAAGAAAAGAGGTGAAAAGGTTAACAGAGAGACACTGCTACAAGAATGCTTCTGTAGAGTAGTATACTCCGAATATTTATAGGGCTCTATTAAGTTTGATAAGCTTTGATTCTTTAGTAAAAGTATCTTTTTCCTGAAAACAGGACATGCCGAATTCACCTCCATCAATATGAAAAATAAAGAAATGTTTGAGAAATAGGCTTAAAGTTCCTACGTCCTGTGAGGAACGGTTTCCAAATCCTAGACCCTAATAAACTTTGGCATAATCTATTATATCTATTGGTATAGATTTAGGAAGCTTTAGGGTATTCCATATTTGACTAATCTATACCTGACCAATTCTTAGGAAATATATAACTGAGGAGATCTGGGAAGTAGTCAGGCATATGAAGCCTAATAAAATCACCGGGGCCGGATGGCTTTCCGGTTAGCTTTTTCAAGCATAACTGGAACTGCTGGGTGCCCAGATTGTTGAAATGATTCAAAAAGCTTTCCAAAATCAGTCTCTTGACCCAGAATTCAATGAAACATTCTTGTTTCTAATTCCTAAAACAAAGAACCCTAAAATTCCTAATGGCTTTCGATCAATAGGGTTGAGTAATACTCCATACAAAATTTTCTCACAATTTTAGCTAACAGACTAAAGGTTCATTTGGAGAAAATAATTTTTCCATTTCAATCTGCTTTTCTGTCCTCAAGACAAATAGGAGATAATATAATAGTTGCTTATGAAACAATTCATACTCTGAAAAAGATGAAGACTAAAAATGGAGGTTTAGGGGTCGAAATCGACATGTCGAAAAGCCTTCGACAGAGTCAATTGGGACTTTTTATTACAAACTTTACAGGCCTTTGGGTTCAGTAAAGAATGGTGTGCTCTAATTCATCAATGTTTATCCACTGCTTTTATTGCAGTGTTACTTAATGGTTGTCCATGCCAGTTTTTTAAGCCATCTAGAGGTTTAAGGTAAGGGGATCCATTGTCCCCTTACCTCTTCCTCATTTGTATGAAAGTCTTTTCCTTATTTCTTCTGGCAAAAGAAAAATCAAACCACATAAAGGGGATCGAAATATCTAGGTATAATCTGCCAGTATCTCATCTGCTTTTTGCAGATGATTGTTTGTTGTTCACCAAGGCAAGTTGAGTGCATTGCAAAAACTTACTAAACATTATTGAGCAATTTAGTACCACTTCTGGGCAAGTAATTAACTTCAATAAATCTGGCATTTTCTTCAACAACATAATTCATTATAGACATCAAAGGATGATGATTAGGTTCATGAAAATAAAAAAGGTAAATATTAAGGATTCCTACCTAGCGGCTCCTCTTTTCATATACAGATCCAAGTTAAAAACATTTGACATTATTGTTAAAAAAATGGAACTGAGAGTGCAAGGGTAGAATAACTTGCTTCTTGCTCAGGCAAGTAGGTCAGTTCTTAATAAGTCAATTCTCTCTAGTCTGCCTATTTTTCAGATGGGATGTTTTATTCTACCTAAAAAGATCAACTTTAGAATTAATGCAATTCAAAGGAACTTTTGGTGGGGAAACAAAAATAATTCAAAATGGGGTAAATTAGTTCATTGGGGTGTGTTGTGTAAACCAATCCTGAAAGGTGGTATAGGTTCTAAAGAAGCATGAAAAATGAATCAGGAAATGATAGCTAAGTTAGCTTTGAGGATTGCTAATCATTCAGATACACTTATGGTTTCAATTTTAAAAAAGAAATATTTTCAAAATAAAACTATCTTTCATGCAAAAAAACATTATAATGCTTCTGGGGTCTGGAAATACATTTTACAAGGGTTTCTAATATCCATAAATACAACTAATGAGAGGTAGGTGATGATAAGTTGATAGACATTTGGCTTGACATATGGATACCAGGCAAGGAGGTAAATCTAATCTCAGCCTTAGGATCTAGAATAAACTCTTTAACACTTGTTTCTGAGCTCAGAAACTCAGAAACACAAAATTGGAATCATGATAAACTTAAACTTAACTTTCCTAATGCTATTGCTGAAGGAATAGTAAGCATTCAAATCTTCACGGATAATTTAGGAAACATGAAACAAGACAAATTGAGATGACTTCCTATTAATGATGGTGAATTTTCTGTAAAATCAATGTATGACACATTGCACAATCAAACCAATAGTGATATAATAGATATTTTTAAAACAACTAGGTCTGGAAAGCTTTTTGGAGATTAAAGGTATCTCAGAGAATAAATATTTATATCTGGAAATGCATTAACAATGCATTACCAGTTAGACATAAACTAGGGCAGTATAATCCTAATATGGATAATCATTGCATTTTCCGTAACAATCCATGTGAGACTATTCATCATTTGTTCTTTGAATGTTCGTATGCCAGGGCAGTATGGATGATACCCTCATTATCTGGTCTCAATCTAACCCTTTATGCAGCATGTCCTTTTATTGAATTATATAACAACTAGATTGCAGGTAAAACAAAGCTAGAAACAATTGAGGTTGTAGTAACTAAGTGTTAGATAATCTGGAAGGAAAGATGCAACCGAATCTTTCAAGATAAATCCAATACTAGTCTACAAACTTCATTGATTATACAAAGGCATATACAATACTGGGCTCCAAACATAGTGACAATAACAGAACAACATGTAAAACATAATATTTTGGAATGTAGACCTAACAATAGGCATGCAATTACACCTTCTATTATTTCTCAGAAATGGGATGTGCCAGCTTTACATCAATATATTTTGAATATAAATACATCCTGGTTAACAACTTATTCTAATACTGGATATGGGCTAATTCTAAGGAATGATATAGGTGAAGTTATCACAGCAAGAGCAGGGACCTTCAAGACCACCACTCCTGAAGAAGCGGAAGCTGTAACTTTGTTGGAAGCTGTTTCCTGGGCAAATGAAATGCAATTTCAATCATTTTGGATTGAAGGAGATTGCCAGAGAATACTAGAATATGCTAACAATAAACAATCTACCATACATTAGAGAAACAAAGCCATAGTTCTGGAAGCAAAAACGATACTTAAAGCCTGTGAGCAATTTTTTGGGATTTACTATAAAGATCAGAAGCTGCAATCACGTAGCATATACTTTAGCTAAGAATGCAAGAAAAAAAGATTATATGAGGCAACAATGGAACCAAATGCCAGTTTTTTTACTACCAGCCTTAATTTTTGATAAGCAGAATACATTTGTAAGGTCTGATAGATCTTCTTTGGAAGAGGATATTATGTTGGGGGATTCCTATATCTCTGGTTATACTCATGAGATAAGGAAATCCACTTATGTAATCTTTGTTTTCTTTCCTTAATATGACGTATAATTTCCAAAAAATAAATAAATAAAAGGTTTCTCATTTGTATATGATATTAAAAGAAAGCAAATCTAATATTTCCTCTGTTCGTTGTATATATATGCGGAAAAGATAAAAAAATTTAGATTAAGAAATTGTTTGATATTTAATAAGCATCCATGTTTTTACCCTTTGTCTTCTTTTCAATATAATTATTCATTCATTCATTATAAATAAAGGTGTATATATATGTAAAAAGGTATTTTGAAATTAAAATTCCGTCTACTTAGGGGTCAAAGATAATCCAATATTCTACCTTTATAATAAAAACGAAGAAAATAATAAATATATACTAAAATGCAAAGGAGTCTATTAGTAAGATGCCCTATTGTCATATGCAATGAATAGTCTAGTACCTTAGAATGTGACTCAAAAGATTCTATTAACTACTTGTATTATTAGAGATCTCGGGGTCAAAATTATTCTATGTGGAGGTCTATATAATATATTTTTATTGTGGGTTATCACTGTATGACAAAAAAAATGAAAATAAAATTTTTTTTCCTAAAAATTTATTTTCGATGCTCAAAGTCTTATTTAACCAATTTTATTTGAATTAAAAAATAAAATAATGATGTGGATTTAAGATCCTAAGACACAGAGAATCTAGACTTTCTCCTTCATCCTCGTTTAGCTATTTTATTTTTTCTAATGACCTTGACTCTTGTGTTGGAAATGAAAATTTGGTGAAATGTCATACTTTTTTAAGACTTTGACCCCTTGTATATATGCTTCAAGCCTTCCAGCACCCCTGGAACCTCAGTGACCTTCGTAACAGTTTCTACTCATTCAACGCCATGAATATGGGGGTGAATCTCATATCCATTTTGGTTAAGTTTAACTGCAACCATTTGAGGTTCTAATGGTTGGTTCAGTCAGAGAATTCACTGGATATAACATATAAGCCCCTATCATTGCTTTTTTTTTTTTTGCTTAATGTTTCTTACGAACTTTCATGATGAAAGCAAAGCATAACTATTATGACACTGAATTTAAATTTATCTGCTAAAGGAAAAAAGAAACGCAAAAACTTTAAATTGTAGAGACCTTCTTTTCATGCATAAGTAATCTCCAACTTGACAAATATGGGCATAACAAAGGATATAATGCGCTTACTGCTGTGCACGAAATACTACAGTTAGGGGTGAACCAGGAACAGAGAACCTAATACTAAAATGTTTGCATTCTTTTAATTTTCTTCTTGTTTGAGATGGGAAAGATATTTTTAAACTTAATTAAATACAGATGCAGTTGTTAACACTATGATTTCTTGTTCTTTTTCATTTATATATCTCAAATTAGATTTTATATAGCAGTCAGGCTAACCACGATGGTAACATGATTCAAGATTCAACTTGATTTCCATATTATATTGAATCAATTACTATCTATAATGGTAATTCAAGATTCAAGTCAAATGTGTTAAATGGTTTGTCGTATTGTACCAAATGGTTAAACTCAAATAAATAAACCTTTACATTTTAACTTATAAAGTTAAATCTAATGGTTTAGGATTGATGCACCCAATTATTAGGTGCAAATAGATAAGCCGTTAGATTTTAGCTCATATGATGGTTTATATTTGATGCGCCCAATGGTTGGACGTAAAAAACAATCTTTCCTTACGCTAAACCATTAGACGCACCAAAGTTGATTCAAATTCACGTCCAAGTAAATATTTGAACACTATGTTGAATCAAGCAAATAGGCAACATATTTCCCATCTTGAATCTCAAATTGAAACACCATAGTGGTTAGACTTAGGTTAGCTGATTAAATTGACATTTCTTTTTTGATTTCATGCATGGTATGGGTTTTAATATTTTTTTTTTTCTTGATTTGCACGTGGGGTTAGTATGTTAGTCGTTGGATGACCCTTTTCTTTTTGAATGAAAGTGGAGTAATCTTAATCCATGTCGTGATTGATCATTTTATTGACTTTCTTAGCAGTTCATTTAGCAGACACCTTTAATTGTTTCACCATGGCCTATTTTAGATTAGACTGTGAGGGAGACATTTAAGAAAAGAACTGGAAACTTGTTGACAAACCAATTTATGCTATAATTGTTTGAAATTTCATCTCTGGCATCAACTTGTGGCACTAACGCAGAACTGGGGTACCAAAACTTTGAATTACCAATTATCTAATATGAAAGCGTTAACATCATTCCTGATTCTTTAGGTGTTATTTGCATCAAGGAAAATATTATATTACGATTATTGTCGGCAAAAAATTGCTTTTAAGACATAACCAACACAATCAATCTCTTTTAAGACATATGTAATACAATCAATCTATGATTGTATGTGGGATTTCTTTTAATTAAAAGATATTTGAAGGGTTACGCAAAATTGTAACTTTCTCTTTTGTTGAACTGAAATCACTGAAGAAAGAGAGGCACCCTAAAAGGGCCAAAAGAAAAGAAAACATAATGACTAGGTTATTAAGAGCTTTTGAAAACAGAAGATAGCTTTCAGTGAGGATTTGTTCTTAATTCTTGATCATGACAGTGGTGGTAAAAGCCTAATAAGTAACTTCTTTTGGTAATTAATATTGGCCATGTCAAATGATACTCGAACCATTTAACAATCAAGGAAGATTCGAAAAAGAATATCTAAATAGCTCAATATGTAGTTAAAATTTAAAATCATTAGTAAAATATCCATTTCTTCCGGAAAATATGTACTACCTCCGTTTCAGGAAAAGAGTTACTATCACTTTTTCAAATTGGCCTATTTTTAGGCTAAAATGAAAAAGTGATAGTAACACTTTTTCAGAAACGGAGGAAGTATGTTTTATATTTTTAATGTGTTTTATTAGTTCGTCTGTTTCAGGAGATCTTTTAGTAACTGGACATTCTAAAGTAGTAGTTTTTTTAATCGATTTACTCAAATCTGAGCTGTATGCTTGTGCTAAACAAATTAATTTATAAATTTTTTTTTTATTTTTTATAAATCTCTTCCCTTTTAATGAGAAAAAGACAAATAAAAAAAAACACAAACCAATTTTTATTTCTTACTCTCTCCATCACATTTTAGTTGAAGGCGTAGAATTTATTTTTACTCATAAAATAAATAAAGGTTTTTCTTTTTTTTCTTCGTATTTTTCCTAATTTGTTCCTGTATTAAAATCACACCACTGGAAACATATTAGGAGATTTAAATATTTTAAGAATTATTATTAAGGGATATATTTTAAAAATAATTAGTCTCTTTCAGTTTTCTTAATCTGCGTGAAAACACCTAACCTTCATCATAAGCTTGATAACTGATTGTTTGATAAAAAAAAATCTGTGTGAATTATTGACTATATTTGTTGAAATTCCTTAAAATCAGCTATTGGATTAATTTTCCCGTATTTATAAAAAAATACCATTTTTTAAAAATTAAAATAAAAACTTACAAATATTACATCTTTTGAATTATATATCGAATTTCAGTAAACTTTATATTTTCAGAAAATCCTAGAAATTATCTATGTAACAAGTATAAACAAGAGTAACAAAATTTTAATTTTTCTGTTTATATATCGTTTTCCACCGACACGTTAATAAACTTTAAAGATAAAGTAAACAACTAACATTTGCATAACGCATGTACACTCTCCTTGTAAAAATAATGATAATAGTAACAATACTTAAACCAGAACCAAAGTGAGAGCCAATTAACTTTCATGAAATAAATTTGTGAAGGACGTGCAAGGATTTTATTCCAATGAGATGGTGTTGTTATTCTCATTTTTTTTTTTTTTTGGTTGTTTCTTGGTTTCTTTTTCTCTTTTCACCCCTTTCATATGAGAGCAGATAGGTAACCATCAATGTACTCGTTCAAAAATCAAACGTTTGTTTATTTATTTTATTTTTGATATTTGGACCACTAGATTATTAGGCAATCAACTGACATATTGTAGGGCTTATTTTCGAGAATAACGACTCGAATCCAGGTTTGTCACATGACCCAAGTCTATCAATATGTGTCTTCAAACGTCATTTTAAACATTGGTATCTTTGCCTAATAGACAAAGTCTCATTACAAAGAGAGGATCAATGTTTAATCGTGAAAAAGAGGGAATAAAAAAGGAAAAGTGATAAAAGAAGAACCAACAAAAGAAAGAAAGAGAAAGAGAGAAAGAAAACGAAAGAAGAAAAAGACACGGGTTGGATTAAGTATCCAAACCCAACACAGAATTTGTCAGCATAAAAAAGGTGAGAGGTAAAATGAATGAAGATGGGGTTTGTACCAGGAGAATCACTTTAGTGGTCAAATTTTGGATGGAGATACAAATTTAATCCACCACTAGCGGAGCAGGTTACAGATTTTAGAATCAACTGCACTCTTTTTTCAAAGATGAATAACCGGATATATGATCTCATATCCCCCGTTCGTGGTAATCTCCATGAGACGAAAAGACAAGACACACGATTAAGGTTTTTAACCCATGGATCGTTTTTCTTTTTCAAGAATTGAGTCGTGTGCTGAATCATGAAGATTCATGATAAATTCCTAAATATACATATACGTATCGGAATTATAGTTTAATAAATTAAAATTTATGTTATTGATATAATAAATATGAAAAATGAATTAACCTAGTTAGGCAGACGTGGAATTTGAATTTAACTCTTGTCATATCTAAAAATTTATTTTTAATTAAAATCATTTGGAAAATACATGTTTGTAGAGTTTTGCGGATGCATGAATTATAGTGTAAATACTATAATTCGTCGTAGATTTAATTGATAGTTACGATTCGGATCGTTTGATAAAATGTTATAGTAAATCATACGATCTAAAACACAATAAAAAGGAGCAGAATCAGCAGATATTATAATTAGAGAAGGCAAAACAAGTGATAGAAATACCCTTAACGTACTATCTCATTCAGTTTACCTCTTCAAAGCTCTCACTCACTGTACGCCATACAAGAGAGACAAACAAGTTAACAAGTGAGAGAGGAAGGGAACTAGTTTTCGGTGGGGACCCTCATGCATCCCATCAGCGAGACAAATTCTGGACTTTTTTCCCCTCTAATAAAATTTAGAGAGTAAACTAAACTAAATAGTAGTTGAAATTAATAGGGACTTAAATATATCAATTCGAAGAATAGATAGATGCTCTCCTTTGTATTCTTGTGTTTACTTGTTTTTCTTTACTTCCTTTACATAAAGCAAGGGAAATACTAAACAAAACAACAGTACCATTTCCCTCCCACTATTGATATTATTATTGTTAACTTAGGGTTCCTCTTAAGTCAAAGTTGGAGAGAAGAAAACTAAAAAGAAGATTTGAGAATGAGATTTCTTGCACAAACAGCCAAGGGAGAAAAAGCCACCACCCCTGCCACTACTAGCACCACCTCCATAACCTTGGAATCATCTCTGATATCAATCTCTCGCTTTAACCTTTCAGGATTCGTTTTCCATTTTAATCACATACGTTTACTAAAACTTTGAATGAGACTAATCTAGCTAGCTAGGGATTCTTTTTATATACTCACTCCATATCACCCTACTGAGATTTACTATCTTACCATTCATATCATTTTTCAGTCTTTGTAATATTTTAACTTTTTAAACAACGCTATTAAAAAAGACGGAGGAATAGTAAAGATAAATTAAAATAGAGACTATAAATAAATTAAGGGCTATTTTGTGTTATTTTTTTTAAAAAATTATTAATTAAGAAAACCTTCCATAAAGATCGGAAATTAATAAACTTTTTTATTGTTAAGTTCTGAATCCCGGTTAATTGAATCTCCCGCTCCAGGTATTATTTCAAGACGTTCTGTATATGAGCCTCTTCAAACGGGACTTATTGCTATTGATTCAATGATCCCTGTAGGGCGCGGTCAGCGAGAATTAATTATTGGGGACAGGCAGACCGGTAAAACAGCAGTAGCCACGGATACAGTTCTGAATCAAAAAGGGCAAAATGTAGTATGTGTTTATGTAGCTATTGGTCAAAAAGCATATCTCTCTGGCCGGAAGATAAATTACACGTAAAACGTATATGTTGGTATATTTTTAGTTAAATGACGAAATTACCCTTTCATGAAAAAACTAAATGATGACCTATATTTTTTCCATAACACCGCCACCAACAAAACATCATCGTCATGTTCACTGCCATCTCGTCTCGTTGAATCGAGATGCTACGGACCTGCAACAAGGGTTAACTCCAGCAAGACTTTGATGGGTAATCACCGAAGTTTTGTGAGGGATTTTTAAATTCAGACAAGAGTAGAACATGGCAGAATCTGTCGAGAAGGAAGGAATTAGAAGCTGGGTTTGTGATGGGTTTCTGAAATGGTGAATCAAATAGGAAATGGATCTGAGTTGCCGAGAAACATCAAGTGAAGAAATTGAATATGAGTACGCAAAGAAGAGCTAGGTTAGAGATTTCGAGTGTTGTTGGTAGCGAGTGAGAATGGTTTGTGATTTCTGTTACAGAGAACAAGAAACGGGTTCGTTCTTAGAGTTAGGGTTTCTGATTTGGGGGTTCTCTGTGGTGGGATAGAAAAACTTAGTTGAAGGACAAGATAGAAAAGAAAAGAAGGTGGGTTTGATGTGCGGCTTTGTTTGATTTTACTACGCGAGTTCAACATGATGAGATTATTCATTTCTTCTTAATTCTTCTCCTCGGAAATTAGTTCCCATTGGATCAAACCATCAAGCCGTTATTCCATAATACGAGGCTTCAAATTTAGTGACTGGCAATGCCAATTTGGAAAAGCTTATCGGAACTTGTCTCCTTCCAATGCCTGATCCAGAAGTAGTCGCCAACTATACCAATGATGTTGGGAAAGGTAGGCCTGATGATTGCACATGCTCTGATAGGGGTGCCATTAGGGGTGTTCAATATCACATCTTTGAAGCAAGAGACAAGCTTAGGGAATCTATTGACCGTGAAAATTATGCTAAGTTAGGGTTTTATGAAATTGGGGAGATTGTGGCTAGGATATGATAAACTCAAACCACCATTAATGGCGGAAATAAGAGCTTACAGGGTGTAGTTGAGATTTAATTCACACGCATGGTTCACACATACAAGAAAAAGGAATTTTATTTTTAGACATAAGGGTACTTTAGGCAGTTTAAAAAAGTATTTTTTACCTAGCCACGCGTACGTTAATGCTGAATCAGCTAATTAAGAAATGGATATAAAAAGTAATAATAGAAGGTTTTGTGAAATGGATATAAAAAGTAATAATAGAAGGTTTTGTTAATTTTCGATCTATAGGGGAGGTTTTCTTAATTAGCAATTTTTGAAAGAAAAATAACATAAAATACCTTATAAATTAACCATTGGATTGGACTATTAATAAAAATTCCTTATAAATAGTTGCATAATGTGAATGGGCATTTAAAAGAGTCGAAAGATCTATTGACATTATTAAACCTATATTTTTGACATTTTAGTGATAATTTTTTCTTATATTTCGTATAGAAACCGAATAGAAGATAATATTTTTTGGTACAATATCATTTATAATATAAAAATGAAATAATGTGTTAGTTTTTTCAATTTAATTTGATAAATACACTTTGCTTGATTTTATTCAATTTAAATATTTTTTTCCTTTTTATAATAATACTATTTTTATCTAAAAAAAATAATACTTTAATTTTATTTTATTTTTCTTTAAAAATAAATTAAAATAAAAAAAAAAGTATCATTTTTCCTGATACAAATGGTAGTTTTGATAAGCTATATTATTTGGGTCTCATTTCATGTACACCAACGAATGTGGTTTAAATTTCAAAATTAACTAGCTAGTCTCCTACTCTCCTTTCCTTTCCTTTTTCTCTTTTCCTTTCTTTCCTTCTTTCTTTCTTTCTTTCCCATCTCAACTTCTCTCCTCTGTTTAGCTACTTTTGTTTGAAGCTTCTTGTTGAATTCTTATTCTAAATTTGCTCACTCCGGCCTTTGGTGGTTTACCTGGTTCATGGATATTGATTTCTTGTTGGCTCTTGGGGGGTGGTGTATTACTGGTATTCCTGGTTGCATGGCAACAATTACAACAACATCATCATCATCTTCTTCTTCATCATCTTCATCATTCCATGATCAAACCATCATCAAAAGGAATATTTCAAAAACGTTACTAGTTTTCTTATTCTTTATAAGCTTTATCTTTGTTACTCATCTTTACAACCCTAATCCAACATCGGTTACAAACGAATCGAAGATGACGATACCCATTGATTCTTCATCGCTGTTTAGAAGAAGATTTTTATCTCAACCATCTACAACTACAACTACATCTACATCCACGTCTCATGATGGCAATCATCAACATAGTAGTACTAATACCATCAATTTGAATCCTCATGACAGTAGTACTCACACAAAGAATTCATCCAAACAGTTTGAAGCAAGTGACCATGAAGTCCCAAGTGGTCCAAATCCCATCTCTAACAGGTAGGTTTAATCATCATCAGTGCTGCTGCTATCATCACAGTCGAGCTTGTTGTCGATGAAGAAAAGAACATACATTTACAACATCGTTCTCATCATCGTCGTGGTCACTACGTTACATTCAATACTGCCTGTCTTCTATCTCAGAGGTTTGTTACCATTAAATTTGTGTCTTATTATCACCATCCCGATCAGTCACCAGTTTTAGTATTAAATATCATCATCATTTGCTTTTCTTTCTAGAATGTGTATATCAAGTGGGATACTGTGTGTATTATGTTATGGTTAATTTGTTATTGCTGTTTTTTTGTTTTTTTAAGATCTTTAAGAACTAAAAAAGAGAGAGGGGGTAAAATTTTAAGTTATATGAATTGAAGCTTAAAGTCTAGTTATACAACATTTTGTTGAGAACCCGTGTTTTAATTCCAACTAAGATATCAAATATATAGAAACCCTTAGTAAAGCAGTATCCAAAAAACAACAACAACAGCAAAAAAGGGTGATATAGAGTTCACAAGTTGCACCAATAATTTCAATATGATTACTTCTTCTTTTTAAGAGATTTTTAACTTCATGGATGAGTTGAATTCCTCATTTTGTTTTTTGTGTTGGATTTGAGTTTCGGACTACAGTCAGTGATGATCTGATTTCATCATTTGTCAAGTTAGAAAGGGAGAGTGATAGGTAAGATCAGAATCTGACCCACACGAGAAGTGGTGTCAGAATCGGACTACAGATTTCATGATTTGTTATTTTTTTCCTGAATATTGTCCTCATATAAATACAAACACGTCAGCCATAAAGGAAGAAAAATCTGATCAATGAAAAAAGTCATGGAACCATATGCATACTTTGATATGATTTGGTAATAATTGTATTTATCATGATCAGTAGTTCTGTTAGTTGAATATCTTCATGTATCATCACTAGAAGATGATTACTAATCATGTGTTTTCATGATGTAAAATGATGGTGTTTTGTTGATAAAATCTGTTACTGCTATTTTTAGTTATAGCGTCCCTATGGGGAACAATTGACTATCTTTGACTCGTCAATGATAAATCATTCATCACCCCCACCTATATTACCACCAGTCTATACAGACTGGCCACTTCATTCATATAGTAGAGGTTATCAGCCCCGGAAAGATTTAGAGGTTGTTTGTTATTATTTGAATACCACTGAGAGACTGCCAATATAATGTTTGTTTTTTCTGGATCCAACGATTTCAACTTGTCTGGATCCGACTAAAATTATATGATTTATCTAGATCTAGTTTCATGTATTTGTTTTTTGAGTCAGATTTTATTTAATTGATTTAAAAATATGTAAGTCGGTGGTTTAGTCCCATAAATTAAAAATATCTTATTCCCCGACTCAAACAGATCAGAACCAAGGATTATGTCTGATTTAAATAGAGATTCAGATCTGACTTAAATTAAAAAACAAATGATCTAGCATCTGATTCGTATCAAATCAAACTCAGACTATGTATTGTTGATCTAATTTCATATATATATATATATATACTTCAAAGAATTGTGAGTCGGATACAAACATTCATAAACAAATCATTTATATGAGCTAGATCCACGGTCGATGTAGTTAATTTTATTTTATAGTTAAATAGCCGTCCGTATTTAACACTAAACTTGTATGCTCGAGGAGAATGCTAAATGAGGTTCGGAAACTCGGTTTCACTTCAAACTCATTTTGAGAGTGTTTGATTCACAGTCTCTTTGAAAACCAGTGTGAGAGCCAAGACCAGTCTCAAAATGGCATAAAATAATTTCCAATTCAAGGGGTTAGGTCATCCTAGGCGGAGGTCTTATTAACACCTCTTTTATTGGGTCATTGCTAAATATGATAAAAAGATAAAGATAATTTTTTTTACCTAAAGTTCATCTCCAATCCCAATATCTTATTTAACACTCTTTATTTAAATTTAAAAACAAAATGATGATGTGGACTTAAAACTCAAGGTCATAAAGAAAGATGACATGACTAAGTAGGGGTAAGAGCATCTCCAATGCAAGAGGTCAGGTCATCCTAGATGGAGGTCTTATTAGCACCATTTTTTTTGTGCGTCATTGATAAATGATAATAATAAAAATAAAACTTTGTACCTAAAGTTCATCCCCAATCCCCAAGGTCTTATTTACCATTTTATATTTAAATTTAGAGACAAAAGTGATATGGTATTAAGACCCAAGGTCATGAAGAAGGTCTAATCTAGACTTTCTATTTTGCCCTGACTTGGTCCCCACTTGGCCATGTCATCTTTCCTCACTAGCTTGACCTGAGCATTGAAGACCAATTTTTGGTGGAAAAAATGTTAAATCCTAAGTAGCATGTAGTTTTAGACCTTGATCTCTAGCATTGGAGATGCTCTAAAGGAAAAAGTCTAGATATGTAATCTTGACCCTTGCATTGGAGATGAAAATTTGGTGGAAAAGGTCTTAATCCTAGGTGTCATGTTATTTTAAGACCTTTACCCCTTGCATAGGAGATGCTCTAATGGTTCACTCGTATGAGATTGATTTTTTTTTTCCTTCATACATGACATAGGTCCAGATTTGTTCCCTGACATATCTGAAACCACTGAGCCTACTTTCTGACCAGATCCAACCCAATCTTTGTAAATATTTATACAACAATGTCCTCTGGGTCCCACCCTACACACCTTATCCATAGGTAAGGGGTTATCACCGTAACCAACACATTATGTGCGGTTGGGGACGATTCAAAGTCCCCGCCTCACACTCGTATGAGACTGATTTGAAAACTACAACAAGTTTTGCTACAAATTCATTAAGAAATCGGGTAAAAAATCAAACGACTTATTGGACCGGGCGTGAAATGAGTTAAAATTTTGAAAATTTGGACTTTCTTTAAGTGTTTATGTAGTTGACTGGAGCATATGAGCATCCACAATGGTGACGGCCTAAAACCTAAATATACTTATTTGGATTTAGATTTAGCTCTTCGTGCATACTCACACTGGGACATGAGTTGAATTTATCTTAACAGAGTTACAATCTCAGTTTCAATTTAGACATAATTTATAAGCCCGCTTAAATTTTAACACAGCCTGGAGCAAGCGTTAAACAAAATAGTTTCTTTTTAAACGAATTTTTAAGCCATCCTTGATATTTGTGCAAACATAATACTTACATTTGATAAAGGGAAAATTAGGCCAAGACCCCATCCATTGGTTACCCATAATATCAAGCTCTCAGGCTCTTAATGAAAAGAAGTTTAAAACTAGACCCTAATTTATTAAAAGATATCCATACCCTTATGTATATTGTCAAACCCCTAATTAAAAGAATTTAAATATAAGCCCAAATTATTAAAACATTTTAAAGTGATGTCTTCACCACCACCACTGACAACCACCACCGCCCACCACCACTGCCACCACCTCTGACCACCACCAACCACCACCGTCGCCACCACCACCCATCACCACCTCCGACCACAACCACCTCCACCACCGACCACTGACCATCTCCGACCATAACCACCACCACCACTGACCATCTCTAACCACCATCACCACTACCGACCACAACCAACCACCACCGCTGGTAGTTTCAGAAAGTGGTAAAAATAGTTTGTTCGCTAGGATTTGTGAAGATTTGTTTTAGACTTAATTTAAACACTAAAATAGAAAACTCAATTAAAAGTTGATTCAAGAATATAGAGAAAACTGAGACTAAGGATTCTACCTAAGTGATTCAATTAAGAACAATAATTATGCAACTCACACACTCAATTTGATTCTAAAATATTGCCAAAAGTAGATTTTCAAAATAATAGGTGTAAATCACAAGCCTGGAACATCAAGAGTCCTAGACTAAGCATGAACCATCAAACGAAATCACATCTAGTTAATAAAAATCATTTAATCAATGCAAAAATCACAAAAAAAATTGTAAAAAATTAATCAAAAAGAAATATACCACTTTATTATTAAAAAATGGCTTTATCCATCACCTCAGCAATAGGTTTTATCTCCTCATGTCAAACACTCTATCAAAATAATTATTCATAGCTCACAAGTGCTTACAAGAAGAAAACAAGAGTACAAAAATTAACACAGAACACTTGATACGGATATAGGTGTTGCTATCAGCGTGTTCTGTGTTGCTGAAAAGATAAAGAAAAGACAATAGACGTAAACGACTGATTTGTGTTGCAGTAAAGCAAAGAAGAAACGCCACAGATTCAACGACTCTTCTCAGTTGCCTTATGTTTTTCGTCTCCTTTACAAGCAAAAAATATTTTTTTCTTCTCTGTTTTTTTTCTCTCCAATCCGGATCCGTTTTTCTTCAATCTCTTGACTTTACATAGGATTAGCAAACCCTAACAACTAGGGCTGTCAATATACATCCGAATTCCGAAATCCGTTTCCGACAATCCGATATCCTATAGGATTTTATCCGATTTATCGGATTTCGGATTCCGGAATCGGAATGACTATCGGATTTTACTTCCTTAACCTAACGGATCCGGATTAGGCAATATCCGGTAGGTTAATATCCGAAATCCGATAACCCAGGTTTTTTTTTTGTAATTTCGCACCCTGAATACATTTCACATTTGCACCAGCACGCAGCAGTGCAGCACCCTGGTCTTTCCTCTTTCCGGATTTCGTTTGAATCGTCTCTCTTCTCTTCAGTCTTCAAGTCAGAGTTACAGACGATTGGAGGCTCCCCCCACTGATCTAATCTCTTGATTCTTTTCCTTCATCTAAATTTCAACCAGGTAATTTCTTTCTTCTTTGTTTCGTGATTTGGGATGTTTTAAGTAATTTGAGTGTGAAGATTTTCTAGGTTTCGATTTGTGGGTGTGTTGATTAACTTGATTTTTAGGTTTCAGTATATGGGTGTGATGATTTGTTTTCTGTTTTCAGTATATGGGTGTGAATCGTGTGATGATTTTTAGGTTTCAGTGATCTGTTAGCAACATTAGGGTATGAATTTTGTTACTGTGGAATCTCCTCATCTTGGTTCAAGGGGTAACTATCATGTATGCTTGTTTTTGCTTTGTATTTATGAATTCTTAATTTGGTTCTGCTTAATTGAATGATTCCTATGTTGTAAGGATTGATTGTTGGAAATTATATCTTTTTCTCAAGTTATTCCGAAGTAGGGTGTCATAGACTTAGAGATATGTTAAATGTTAAGAGTTCAAACTATATCAACTTTTTATGCTTTATGAATTTGTCAAATACAAGGTTTGGAAGAGTTGTATAGCTACATTGTTTTCACATGAATCTTACTGTTGGAATCATAATAGAGTTTGTCAATTTAATTTGAAGTGAGAGCAATTTTCGATCTCAGATTGATAGCTCTAGTTGTTTAGAGTGCAATAACAGTTGCAACAGGTTTCATTACCTGAACCATGATGTCGAATTTAAAATTTGACTGATTTCATTTTCAGCAGTTTAGATGAATTTAACAGAGTTATAATGAGAATTGAATTCACAAGTCCATCTATTTCTTACGAATTTTATCCATTTTGATTTTTGAACTGACTTGAATTCATCTCAAATGTTATTTGTTATTGACAGATTGTTTTAAGTTCAATCTTTATTCTCTGGACGGCTTAAGGTGAAATTGAATTCAAGTCTTTCAAGGTAATGGATCTATTCACAGTATTTAAATCCCTGTTGCAAATTATAGTCGAGCAATTGTTGTTGCAGAAAGTAGTGTTCTTGTAGGTTTTGCTGTACATTTTTTATTTTTGATGATTGTCTTACAGACTCATCAATGTATGAGATGCACAAACAAGTAGCACCTTCAGGGTTAACGGTATGTGGCTTTTGTTACTGCGACTAGTTGTTGTGATGTTGTTGTAATTCATGGCTGCCGTTAAAGGAGGTGTTTTGTCTTATGAGTCTGACTTTTTTCCTAATTTGCTTTTGATTATTCACGTGGTCTAATCAATGCCTTCATTATTTAGTTGCTTGGTTTCATGCTAGGTATGTTTACAGTGATCCTATAAAAAATATAGTATGTTGTAGATAACCTGTACTCATATGTATACATAAAATGGATTTAACTTATGAATACTTTATTGGCAGAGATTATTGAATCTTTGAAATTTCCTAGGGTCGTTCATGCTTGTAGGTTCCTATTGATATTGACTTGTCGCAGTTGGTGTTACACCATGTTGATATTGACCCCTAAGTACCCAACTCTCGCAAAGATCGCAAG
Organism: Papaver californicum; assembly: GCA_023531435.1. NCBI lineage: Eukaryota > Viridiplantae > Streptophyta > Magnoliopsida > Ranunculales > Papaveraceae > Papaver > Papaver californicum. The sequence goes on from JAJJMC010029152.1 coordinate 271,459, forward strand.
AGATGTTTTGGATGTTCCAGTGACTAGTGTGGCATCAGAATCCATGTTTAGTGATGGTGGTAGGGTTCTTACAACACATAGAACTTCATTAGATCCAGAATTAGTCCAAGCATTGCTTTGTCTAAGTGATTGGTTGCCAGACTTCTTTGATCCAGGTTAAAAAAAAATTCCTTTGCTTTATCCTCAATTTTTCATAGTTTCAATTGTTGTTCTTCTGATTTCTGATTGATTTTGAATATTTGTGTACTAATGCAGATATGGAAATTGAAGACTGAAGTTGATGCAACAACATGCAAGCAGCCAAGCAAGAGCACTAGCAGTCTGCCATTGTTTCTTTTGCTGCATGTTATTTGTTTGTGACTTTTTATGGGTTGTCTTTATATTTTCTTTTCATGTGTGAGACTGAGAGACTGAACTGAACTCTGTTTTAGAACATTTTGAATGTGTATGAAGTCAGAAGAAGTCATTTTAATTTTGTTTTTTTTTTTACCCAGAATTCGGATTTTATCGGAAAAATCCGAATTTCCGATAAGTTAACCTTAACCTTATCGGATTGGGTTTTCTAGAATCCGTCGGATTTTATCGGATTTCGGAATTCCGATAATCCTTAACCTTAACCTTATTGGATTTGTTAAAATCCGACGGAATTTAATCCGTTGACAGCCCTACTAACAACCTTTTTTCATCGATAAGGACCCAAAAAAACAATCACAAACCAACTCAGATTCGTGTAAATCCAAATCAGGGAAGAATTCCTTTTCCGGTCAAAACTCGACTTTTTTACCCATTTTTCTCGGTTGTTGTCTCTCAGAATTGTCGTGTGTTGGTATGTTTTGGTTAATTCTTCTTTTAGATAACGAAAAGAGTCTTTAAATCCCCTGAATCTTGCACTTGCACTAACTTAGGTAATTCTCGCTCGAGGAATAACTCTTCCCGCCTTTCTCGGATTTGAAAACAAAAGGAGGAGTGCCCTTATCAACCTGGTGGGTGTCTTTATCAATTTTGTGGGTGCCTTTAATAATTTTTCCCAGGTGCCTTTATCAACTTTTTGAGCCAATTTTTCAGCAAATGTTTTTTTCCCAAAAATACATACGAACACATAAAATACCATAATAAGTACAAAATTGAGCACTAACAATATAAGAAATTGAGAACAATTCATACACAAAATTGTGTCTATCAAATACCCTCAAACTTATTATTTTCTAGTCCTCAAGCAATCTAATTTAGAAAAAAAAAAATCTAACTCACTTTCATAGGGACCACGACTACACTTAGCACGTGCAACTAGCCGTTAAACTCCTAGGTGACCCTAGAAGACGAGTGTTGGCTCGTGAGGGTTTACAAGAGGTATACCCACAAAACCTTTATTCCAAATTTTAGTTACTTAAGGGTAGATACTAAACATGCTATTTAGTTGGCTACTAAATTCTTTGGCTATGTGAATCATTAACCTATATGAGTCCAATTGATGTACACGATTTTGCACTCAAGCGTACTAAAACTCATATAAACGAAAACAAAGCTCTACTCAGATAGTCATACAATGGACCACGATACTTGGAATAACAAACCACAATCACATGAATAGAATTATAAGATGTATGTAGAGATGATGAAGTTTGCCCATGTTGACTAAGGTGAACGGTATTTCCCATATTTGTCTGAAGGTCAGTGCCAGGATGAATCATAATGGATTGAGATACGCTCCCATTGGTCTTAATCCTTATACTGATATCGAATCAGTTGGTACATACAAGGGCCCCAGCGGTCGGTTTATTGAAAATAAAACAATTATTTATTTATTTATTCATTTTTTTTTGAATAATGGTCTAAATAAAATACAATAATGGGGCTTGATCTCAAACACTCTACTTCATCCTGGCGGCGATAACAATTCGATATTGGTGCCCCACCAAATCACTTAGAGAAACACAAAAAATTACAAAAATAAAAATAAAAGGTGATATGGTGACGACTCCGAGAATGGTTAGTGTCATCCTGAATTGTTCACAAGTTTCTAAATTTTGGATTTTTATTATTGCAATAAAAAGTTTCTCTCTTACCCCCAAACTTAAGTCAAACAGTGTCCTCAATGTTTCAAAATAAAGAGCAGTACCAATAGATAAGTAAAAAGAGGAATAAAGAGGTAAGTCAGAAAGATAGTACCTGGGTGAAGCGTAACAATTCTTCTATGGAGAATAAGACAGAATATAAAAACCTAAAAACGAATAACAAAAACCTACAAAAATATACTAATGTACACAAACAACCTTGATGGTCAATCAAGGTAAACAGGGTCCTCCAGAGGGACCTCGTCAACATCACCTGTAGGAAAAGGCTCTAAAAATAGTTTTAATCTCTGACCGTTAACCTTGAAAGGAATTCTACCATCTTGAGTTTCAATCTCAATAACAATATGAGTAAAAACAGTGCGAACAACAAAAAGACCGGTCCACCGAGAGCGTAACTTCTCGGCGAATAAATGCAAACGAGTATCATACAGAAGAACTTTTTGACTTGGAGAAAATGACTTTCTTAAAATATTTCTATCATGACAAGTTTCATTTTGTTCTTATACTCCCTAGCACTATCATATGCACCTTTTTGAATCTCTTCCAACTCATTGAGTTGGAGCTTCCTGTGAGCTCCTGCCTTGTCAAATGAAAAATTAAACTTCTTTACAGCCCAATATGCTCTGTGTTCTAACTCGACGGGCAGGTGACATGCCTTGCAAAAAACTAGACGATAAGGTGAAATTCCAATAGAGGTTTTAAACGCAGTACGGTAAGCCCATAAGGCATCAGTAAGCCTCAATGGACAGTCTTTCCTATTAGGATTAACTGTTTTCTCTAGAATATGTTTAATTTCCCTGTTGGAAACCTCTACTTGACCACTAGTCTGGGGGTGATATGGGGTAGCTATTTTGTGGTAATACCATATTTCTTCATCAAGAGACTAAAAGGTCGATTACGAAAGTGTGACCCTCCATCACTAATTATAGCTCGCGCTGTACCAAAACGTGCAAATATGTTATCATTTAAAATCTAGACCACAACCTTGTGGTCATTCGTTTTACACGAAACCGCCTCAACCCATTTTGAGACATAGTCTACAGCGACAAGGATGTAAAAATAACCAAAAGAATTAGGAAAATGACTCATAAATAGATACCCCACACATCAAAGACCTCAATAACAAAAATAGGGTTCAAAAAAGGCATCATGTTTCTACGGGAAATGGTTCCTAACTTCTGACAACGCTCACAAGCCACATAATGACTAAGGGTGTCTTTAAACAACGAAGGCCAGTAGAATCCACACTGCAATATCTTAGCAACAGTCTTCTTAGTATTAAAATGACCCCCACAAGCATGATCATGACAAAAGGAAATACTTAAACAGATAAGGATCTGGTATGGTCATTCTCGGGTATACATCTTCTAATAATCTGATCTGGACAATACTTAAACAGATAAGGATCGTCCCAAAAGAAATGTTTTACCTCGGCTAAAAACCTAGAACGATCTTGTTTACCCCAATGTTGAGGCATTCGACCAGTAACAAGATATTTCACTATATTCGTAAACCAAGGTAATTGGGAAACAACAAAAAGTTGTTCATCGGGAAAACTATCCCTCACAAGAGGGGAATCATCAGGGTAATTAACAATAAGCATAGACAAGTGGTCTGCTACTATATTTTCTGCATCTTTTTTGTCTCTAATTTCTAGAGAAAATTCTTGTAATAAAAGGATCCATCTAATCAATCTAGGTTTAATACCCTTCTTAGACAGAAGATACGTCAAAGCAACATGATCAGTAAAGACTATAACCTTAGAACCTAAGAGATAAGATCTAAACTTGTCCAAGGAAAATAAAATGGCTAACAATTCCTTCTCTATGGTAGTATAGTTCAGTTTGGCATCATTTAGGGTTTTGCTAGCATAGTAAATCACCTGCAATAATTTGTTTTCACGCTGACCTAAAACAACACCAATGGCATAATCTGAAGCATCATACATGATTTCAAATGGTAAATTCCAGTTAGGTGCCTGGAAAATAGAGGCGGTAGTGAGCAAAGTCCTAAGCCTCTCGAAAGCCTCTAAACAAGCATCATCAAAGATAAACTTAACATATTTTGCAAGCAGATTGCAAAGAGGTCTAGAAATCAAGCTAAAATCCTTAATGAATCGACGATAAAAACCTGCATGCCCTAAGAATGACCTAATATCTCTTACGGTTTTGGGAACCTGTAAATTCTTAATAAGGTCAACCTTTGTTTTTTCTACCTCTATACCCTTAGAAGATACTATATGCCCTAAAACAATTTCTTATCGAACCATGAAATGACATTTTCCCCAATTAAGCATTAATTTTTTTTCCCTTACACCTAGTCAGCATTAATGTCAAATGATGGAAGCATTCATCGAAAGATGATCCAAATACTGAAAAATCATCCATAAAAACCTCTAAAAAGCGTTCTACCATGTCAAAAAATATGCTCATCATACACCGCTGAAAAGTAGCGGGTGCATTACACAACCCGGAAGGCATGCGTATATATGCAAAGGTACCAAAGGGACAATTAAATGTGGTTTTCTCTTGGTCTTCTGGGGAAATAACAATCTGATTATAACCACAGTTGCCCTCTAACAAACAATAATGACTATGTCTAGCTAATCTCTCTAGCATTTGGTCGATGAAAGGAAGGGTAAAGTGGTCCTTCCTTGTGAACTTGTTCAATTTTCTATAGTCAATACAAACACGTCATCCTGTGGTCACTCGGGTTGGGATTACTCATTGTTATCATTCTGGACCACAGTTCTTGGGAACAACCTGAACGGGGTTGACCCACTTACTGTCTGAAATAGGGTAGAATGTACCCGCATCTAACAACTTAAGCACCTCAGTTTGAACTACTTCTTTCATGTTAGGGTTCAGTCGATGTTACATCTACTTAAAAGGTTTGGTGTCATCCTCTAAATAAATTTGATGCATACAAACAGTAGGACTTATACCCTTAATATCTGCTATGGTCGACCCTAAAGCTTCCTTATTGTCTTGAAGTACATTCACTAGCTTAATTTCTTGATCACTATCCAAATCAGAGGCTACAATCACAGGCAAAATATCATATGGTCCTAAAAACACATACTTCGGAGTATCTGATAATGGTTTGAGGTCCAACTTAGGAGGCTCTTCTAAAGAAGGAATTAAGGTAGAACTAGAAACTGGTAGTGGTTCGAACTTAGTTTTCCATCTATTAGTATTTAACTCATGGGTAGAATTTAATAGAGCATTCACTTGATCAATGGTGTTATCATCGTCAAAATCCAATCCAAAATGGGATAAATAACTTTCTAATGGATCTTCGAATAAATACTTGGCAATGACTCCTGAACTAAAGTTTCTATCATGTTCATATTTTCAATGCATGTGTCATCTAGCTCAGGGGGTTGTTTACTAACATTGAAATTATTCATCTCAATAGTCATATTACCAAAATATAAATTCATAATACCATTCTTATAGTTAATGATCGCATTAGATGTAGGTAAAAATGGGCGACCTAATATACAGGTATCTGGTTCTCTGGGTCAGGGACATGTTGTGTGTCTAAGACAACAAAATCCACATGATAAATAAACTTGTCGACCTCAATAAAAACGTCCTCGACAATACCACGAGGAATTTTCACAGACCTATCAGCTAACTGAAGTGTTATCTTGGTAGGTTTTAACTCACCAAGTCCTAGATAGAGGTACACATGGTATGGAAGTAAGTTCACACTAGATCCTAAGTCAAGTAACGCTTTCTTTACACGGTAGTTACCTATTATGCAAGAAATGGTAGGAGAACCTGGATCTTTGTGTTTAGGAGTAGCATTGTTCTGGATGGTCAAACTTACATGACTAGATAAAAAGGCTTTCTTTTGTACATGAATCTTTCTCTTTCGCGTACAAAGATCTTTAAGGAACTTGGCATAAGTAGGAATCTGCCTAATTGCTTCTAATAAAGGAATTTTGATATTCACTTGCTTAAAATTTTCCAATATATCATTAAAATTTGATTCCTTCTTTGTTGTTACTAGGAGTTGTGGGAATGGGGCTCTAGGCATAAAATCGGGCTTAGTAAGAACCGCATTGGACTCTTTGGAGATTTTATCAGTCTCTTCAGCTTCTAGCTCAGAAGGGTGAACTACAACATGTTCACTATCATGCATGGTTACCTTGTTGTCTACCATTTTACCATTCCTAAGGGTTCTAATAGCATTCACATGATTTTATGGTTTCTCACCAGAAGAAACTTCATGAACTCCTCTAGGGTTGGGTTGTGTCTGACTAGGAAACTTACTTTTTTCTCTCCTTGATACGGACATAATTCATATATATTTACCAGTTAATTTATTTTTTCTTGTTATCGTTTTTGTACTAATTTTAGTGTTTTTATTTATTTTAGGTGGTATATGTAAAACTCGAAATTACAAATAAATATGGCTAAATGTGCTAAATTACTAGTACAATTTACTTGCTTGTACTTGCTTGGTTTGATTGGAGCGGAAAAGGCTAAAGCAAAGCCTGTACCTGAGAAGAGAGGTGTTCTCTCTGATGGCACGAGTTAGGTTCAGGCTGGTGGGTCCGGTTGCAGTGATTATTGTTAAGAAGACTGTACACGTGATTATGAGTAGCATGCTAGTCTAGTAGGTGGCAGTGCTAGCTAGGTAGATGTTGGCTGAATGTGAATTAAAAGTCAAAGAAAAGAAGAGGAAATACAAATGGGTATTGATTGAGACTGGAGACAAGGGCAGGGCCTTTACTGTTGAGGCATGGAAGCCAATAGGCTAGGAGCTAACGGCTGCATCAGAGATAAGGAAGTAGTAGATGAAAAGCTAGAGAAAAGAAGAGAGAGGTGATGTTGACTTGAAGAGAGTGATAGAGGCTAATGATGGAGTAGAGATTGGGATGTGTCACCTATAGAAAGAAAGTGTGTTGAGTAGGGGACATCTAGGGTTGTAGCTATGATGAATGGAAAGAGTAGGTTGGGAGTCAGATGAGCTAGAAAAGAAATAGGAAAGGACGGTTGGCTAGTAAAAGAAAAGAAGTACACACGTGGGAGAGAAGGGTCTTCTATTTTTGGTTTGCACGGTGGCAAGGAAAAAAAACCTAGGGAGAGACTATAAATAAGAAAGAGAAAGAAGAAAGACGGAGAGGGTTTTTTCTGGGGAACAGGTGACTGCACTGAAAAAAAAGTGGAACTCATGTACAATTCGGAAGAGACAGACGGAGTAGAAGAGGACTGTACAGATAACTGACGACATCTTTACGGAATTTCGGTTTAATCTTTTTTCTAATTTTCTTAATTATTTTTATGGGTTTTAAGAAACCCATCTCCATGTTCTAATTAATTTGTAACTAGGGTTAAATGTTGAAACCACTTATAGTTTTAGATCAATTAAATAAAATATTTGATATAGACCATTATGATTTGAATAGATTAAATTCATGACTTTAAACAATTGTATTGTCGTTTATGGTGCATGCTTGGCTTATGGTTTTGATGTTCCATGTTTCTGGTATACAGTTGTTATTCTAAAAATATATTTGTCTACTTATTTGATATGCCATGCTTAGGTTAAATCTTTTGATGGGGTATACTTAGAATAGCCAAGTATTATTTGTAGACCTTTAATTAGTTTCGTATAATTTTCTCGCTAGCGCAATTTTATAGTGTATGCTTGAGACTAGGGCTTTTTGATGCATCATGTTTAGGGCGTCCCAGCGATATTTGCGACTCTAAATATTCATGAATTAAATAGTGGTGGATACTGAAAACCCTGGTTACCGACTCTCTCTACTCGGTCACATTTTATTAGTTTAGTTAGTTTATTATTTTATTTATTAATATAAAAATCATAAAAATATTCCTCTTGGTTAGTTTATTAGAGATATTAATTGCAGTATTTCCCCGCTCTCTGTGGGTTCGACCCGTACTTGCCGTTGTCTACTAGTTAGACGCCGTGCAATTGCGGTTATTATATTGGGTAATCCCAAATCACATCAATTTTTGGCGTCGTTGCCGGGGAGCGGCTGTGGAATATTGTAATTAGTATTTTTAATTTTCTAATCGTAGTTTAGGTTTTTATTTTATTTTGTATATATTTATAGTTATTTTATGATTTTTAGTTCTATTTGATTCATTTTGTGCTTTAGTATCTCTTTTCAGGTACTTTTTCGAGGATGATGAATTCTACTCAGAAGACATCATCTGAGATGACGATGGGGGAATTAATGTACGGGCCAGGATATAAGGAAATTTGTGCTTTTAATCGTCGCGTATATGGAACTTGGCATCCACATCGTTCCGTCATACGCGATTATTCAACTAAGTCTACGGTAAGTCAACAATCAACTCAGTTTAGAACTAGAGAGTATAACTTGTCTAGTCTTGAACAAAGAGTGAGAGTTATGGAACGCCAGATATTATTTATTGATGATGATCAATCTTGTACTGACCATATGTTCCATACAGACTACGTAGATGACTATGTGGATGAGGAGTATTATAACCAGAGACTGTCTAGCTTGGAACAAAGATTGAGAGTTCTAGAACGCCACCAGAAATTATTTGGTGATGATGATCAATTTTGTAGTGACTCTCAGTTCCAAACAGAACATATAGATGACCCTGTGGATGATTTTGTAGATGATTTTCCTAATTTCATTGATGAATCTATCTCACAAGAGCATTCACCCGACTTAGAGGTTGTTTCTAGACCCCTAGACTTCCAAAAGTTGCCTAATTTAGGGTTAGAGTTGTGTGCTTCTCAAGTTTTGTTGGATTACTTTGCATCCAAATATCCAGAGGACTTGCCTATTCCTGACACTGTGCATGAACCAATTGATATTTCCTCAATCCCAAATGTATCCCCTTATTATGTTCTTTACGCACTTCCCAGTGTAGTAAAAACTAGGTTTGGGGGTAATCACTTCTTTTTGATAGTTTCAGTGTCACCGTGTCAAAATAATATAATTGTGAAACTGTCATTTGTATATATTGTATTTTGGGTTGATCCCCAAATTTTCAGGTTATTAGTGTATGGGGATTCTTTCTGTACATATCCAGTAGGTAGATTTTTAGTTTCTTGTTTTTATTTTCTTTTAGGCATTTATTTATTTTTATTTTTAGTGTTCTTTGTTATTACTATCGTTTGATGTGTATGACAGAGAATACTGCTTTTCTTGCGTCAATCAGGTGAGACGTTCCAATCCCTTCTCTTTAATTTACATTTGTTTCTCTTATTTATATTTATTGCATACCATTTTAGGTTGCACGGTTTGAAACATTGAGGACAATGTTAAATTTAGGTTTGGGGGTAGCGTTTCCGAAAATTGATGCCAATAAAGAAACTCCGAAAGTTAGAAACATGTGAGCAATTCAGGGTGACACTAACCATTCTAGGTAGATGGAAACATAGCTCTTATCTATAGAATTGGTGTGCCCAGCTAAATGGTCTATTCATCTCTGAATGCACTCAGGTGTTAGAAATAACATAATAATCATTGAACAAGCATTTCTCGGAATCATCAGAATCATATCACTTTCTATTTTTTATATTTGTAATTTTGTGTTTCTCTAAGTGATTTGGTGGGGCCCAGTATCAAATTGTTATCGCCGCCAGGATGAAATAGATTGTTGAGTTCACGCTCATTTTTAATTTTTATTCAATAAAAAAAAAATGATGTGCTATTAATATGTGTGTGTTTCCCCTGTCTCCGTCGCCTAAGCAAGCGTGGAATGCAGGATCCATGGGAACTATCATGTATCAGCTAAAAAAAAAATAAAAAAAAAATGAAAAAAAAAAGAGGAAAAAAAAAAGAAAAAAGAAAAAAAGAAAAAAATATTATGTATATAAATAATAATAATAATAATAATAGGATTCATCCTGGTACCGACCTTCAGACAGATATGGGTAACACGTTCACCTTAGTCAACATATGCACCATTCATTATTTCTATTTTCATCTTCTAATCTATCCCTGTGTTTGAATTTAATGATTTCGATTAATATGAATGTTCAATGATTATTTGAGTAGAGTTGCATTTTTATATGAATTTTAATACACTGAGTGCAAACTTGTGTACAGTAATTGGATTTATACCGGGTAATGATTCTTATAGTCGAAGAAATTTAGTATGCCAACTAAATAGCATGTTTAGTGTCTATCCTAAATCGTTCACAGGTAGCTAAAATTTGGAGTACAGGTTTTGGGGGTAAACCTCTTGTAAACCCTCACGAGACAAAACTCGTCCACTAGGGACACCTAGGGGTTTAAAGGCTTATTACATATGCTAAATGTAGTCGCGATTACTGCGAAAGTGAGTTAGGATTTTTATTTTATTTTTAAATTAGTTTTGCTCGAGGACTAGCAAAATATAGGTTTGGGGGTATTTGATACGGACATAATTCATATATATTTACCACTTAATTTATTTTTTCTTGTTATCGTTTTTGTACTAATTTTAGTGTTTTTATTTATTTTAGGTGGTATATGTAAAACTCGAAATTACAAATAAATATGGCTAAATGTGCTAAATTACTAGTACAATTTACTTGCTTTACTTGCTTGGTTTGATTTGAGCGGAAAAGGCTAAAGCAAAGCCTGTACGTAAGAAGAGAGGTGTTCTCTCTGATGGCACGAGTTAGGTTCAGGCTGGTGGGTCCGGTTGCAGTGATTATTGTTAAGAAGACTGTACACGTGATTATGAGTAGCATGCTAGTCTAGTAGGTGGCAGTGCTAGCTAGGTAGATGTTGGCTGAATGTGAATTAAAAGTCAAAGAAAAGAAGAGGAAATACAAATGGGTATTGATTGAGACTGGAGACAAGGGCAGGGCCTTTACTGTTGAGGCATGGAAGCCAATAGGCTAGGAGCTAACGGCTGCATCATAAGAGAGAAGGAAGTAGTAGATGAAAAGCTAGAGAAAAGAAGAGAGAGGTGATGTTGACTTGAAGAGAGTGATAGAGGCTAATGATGGAGTAGAGATTGGGATGTGTCACCTATAGAAAAGAAAGTGTGTTGAGTAGAGGACATCTAGGGCTGTAGCTATGATGAATGGAAAGAGTAGGTTGGGAGTCAGATGAGCTAGAAAAGAAATAGGAAATGACGGTTGGCTAGTAAAAGAAAAGAAGTACACACGTGGGAGAGAAGGGTCTTCTATTTTTGGTTTGCACGGTGGCAAGGAAAAAAGACCTAAGGAGAGACTATAAATAAGAAAGAGAAAGAAGAAAGACGGAGAGGGTTTTTTCTGGGGAACAGGTGACGGTACTGAAAAAAAAGTGGAACTCATGTACAATTCGGAAGAGACAGACGGAGTAGAAGAGGACTGTACAGATAACTGACGACATCTTTACGGAATTTTGGTTTAATCTTTCTTCTACTTTTCTTAATTATTTTTATGGGTTTTAAGAAACCCATCTCCATGTTCTAATTAATTTGTAACTAGGGTTTAATGTTAAAACCACTTATAGTTTTAGATCAATTAAATAAAATATTTGATATAGACCATTATGATTTGAATAGATTAAATTCATGACTTTAAACAATTGTATTGTCGTTTATGGTGCATGCTTGGCCTATGGTTTTGATGTTCCATGTTTCTGGTATACAGTTGTTATTCTAAAAATATATTTGTCTACTTATTTGATATGCCATGCTTAGGTTAAATCTTTAATTAGTTTCGTATAATTTTCTCGCTAGCGCAATTTTATGGTGTATGCTTGAGACTAGGGCTTTTTGATGCATCATGTTTAGGGCGTCCCAGCGATATTTGCGACTCTAAATATTCATGAATTAAATAGTGGTGGATACTGAAAACCCTGGTTACCGACTCTCACTACTCGGTCACATTTTATTAGTTTAGTTAGTTTATTATTTTATTTATTAATATAAAAATCATAAAAATATTCCTCTTGGTTAGTTTATTAGAGATATTAATTGCAGTATTTCCCCGTTCTCTGTGGGTTCGACCCGTACTTGCCGTTGTCTACTAGTTAGACGCCGTGCGATTGCGGTTATTATATTGGGTAATCCCAAATCACATCACTCCTTCTTTCAAAGACTCATTTATCTGACTAACCTGGATTTGTAAATTGGAAATATCCTGAGTGTTAGCATGTATAATGTTACTATTATCTTGTAAAGTTTGTTCAACCGACTGCTGAAATTTTGTAGTGTTCTGAGCTAATATGGTGAAAGACTCTTATAAACTCATGATCTTCTTACCTGGAGGATTCTGAAATTGTGTTGGTCCTGAAGAATTCTTAGTATAACCAAAACCTGGGGGACCTTGAGAATTACTACTATGACCTTGATTCTGGCCATTACACCAGGAAAGGTTAGGATGGTTTCTCCAACCAGTGTTATAGGTTTCTGAATATGGGTCAAACCTTTGACGGTTATCAAATTTAATGTTATTGTAAAGAGCATGGACTTTGTCTTCCTCGGTATGTCCCTACCAAACTGACTTGGGCTTTATTCCACAACTAAATTGATTTAACTCTAAAGCTATCCTTTTTGCTATAGTTGTAATTTTGGCATCTGATTCAAAGGTTCCATTTACCCTATTGTAATTTCCTATGTACAAAAAAAGAATTACCTGGGTCCCTACTACATTCGCATTGCTGGGTTTTTTCAGCGATTCATTCAAAAATGTCATCGCTTCATCAACAGTTTTACTATCAAACCCACTTATACACAAAGACTCGACCATGATCGTCGTTGGATAATCTATCCCTTCATGGATGATCTGGACTACTCTAACCTTTTTGAAACCGTGATGAGGACATTGTATCAATAAATCATTTAACCTCTTTAAATGCCTATACAAAGATTCTCCCTCTTGTTGCACGAATGTGGATATTTTTTGGCTAATAGATGATGTTTTGTGCCTTGGGAAATTTTTTGATAAAAAAGCAGATGGCAAACTATATAACCATGATTTGGCCTTGTCACTCAGGGAAAAAGGAAACAACCTAAGTTTCAAAGCTTCATCAGTAAGGTTGTGAGTTCTCAGGGTACTAAGATTTCCTCAAATTCCCTAATGTGAAAGTAGGAGTTTTCATTTTCTTTTCCTAGGAAGATCGGGAGCATCTATATGGTCCCAGGTTTCAATTAATAGTTTGCTTCAGTTGCAGCTAACTCAATACAAGATGGACGACTAGTCCTAATGGGATTCAACAAAGCTTTTCAAAGTTGTCATTTCTGGCTCTATCACAGGACTAGGAAAAAATTCCTCACACGAAGTCAAACTTTCAAAATTAAAAGTTTCAAAAACAGGTCTCTCAAAGAAAGAGTCCTCGAGATCCTCGTTTTCATAAAAAAAAAACTTCTACTCTCGTTACTAATCAAATGACCAATAGAATCTCTTTTCCAAGCACGCTCACTAATGGTCTCAAGCGGTCTTGGCACACTAAATAAAAATAAATCCTAACTGTAAAGGAATTCTAAACAAAAAAAAAAGCAAGTCTGACTCAACCAAATGAATCTTATTGAATCTAGCAAACAAAAATCATGATGACTCCACTTAGATTGATTCTAGACAGCTTTTATTCTTCAAAAAGGCAACTAGTTTCAATTTTAGCAAATCTCTTAGAACGATCTGAATTAGATTAAGTCGAATAGAAACAGGATAAGCTCTAAGGAGCTTTGATAACCCACCTCTTTGGAAACATTTCCTTGGGTTACAAGGCGGCTCGAATCTACTTAAACTAATCTTCCTGAACTTGAGTTAGGGTAACAAAGTAATCAATACAGTCCTTTTGAATGACTTTCTTATAAGATCGTTACCTTATCGGTCTCTTTCTAGTCAAAATTTTAAGCTTAGGTTCGCGTTTGGTAACGTTTTCCTAAGGCGGGAAAGAAGGAAACAGTGATGAAATCCGAGTCATTATCATGTATGAACAGTTCTTTTCCTTTATAAGAAAATAAATCCGTAAGTAGTCCTCAACATATATGCCTTACGAAGGAATACAGAAAATCCACTTGCAGAGGTTTCGTGGATTGATAGAGTTTTACCTCCCGTATAAGATGGTTGATGAACCGTTGAAGTCGACTCGGGCCACTGACTCCTGTGTCAGTGTACGAACCCAAGGAGCTGAGACAATATCGTAATTGTCGTCCTTCTCTATGCAGTTTATATTTAATACTACCCTTCCGTAGGGTTTAAATAAAAACTAATATCCAAAAATGTCCCAAAATGTCAAAAAATAAAAGAAAAATTACAAAAACAATAAAAGATTTCCTAATACAGTTTTTCTAAAAGGAAAAATAATTAAAAACCCTAAAAATTAATTTCTTTGTCTTCTTTTTGCTTTAACTTTTACTCCAAGTCTATTAATCACCAAAATCTTTGGCCCGATTTCTTTTTCGTTTTCGTTCCAAAACCTGTAGCAAAAGAGAAATACCCAAAAACGTAAAATAGAAAAAAATAAATAAATATCTGAAAATAAAACTAAACCTAAAAACAAGTCCCCGGCAGCGGCGCCAAAAACTTGGTAGTTTCAGAAAAATGGTAAAAATAGTTCGTTCGCTAGGACTTGCGAAAATTTGTTTTAGACTTAATTTAAACACTAAAATAGAAAAGTCAATTAAAAGTTGATTCAAGAATATAGAGAAAACTGAGACTAAGGAGTCCACCATTAACCATTTTTTAAGTGATTCAATTAAGAACAATAATTATGCAACTCACACGTTCAATTTGATTCTAAAATATTGCCAAAAGTAGATTTTCAAAATAATTAGTGTAGATCACAAGCATGGAACATCAAGAGCCCTAGACTAAACATGAACCATCAAACGAAATCACATCTAGTTAATAAAAATCATTTAATCAATTTTAAATCAATGCAAAAATCACAAAAAGAATTACAAAAATTAATTAAAAAGAAATATACCACTTTATTATTAAAAAAATGGCTTCCTCCGTCGCCTCAGCAATAGGGTTTAGCTCCTCATGTCAAACACTCTCTCAAAATAATTATTCATAACTCACAAGTGTAACAAGAAGAAAAGAAGAGTAACAAAATTAACAATGAACACTTGATATGTATATAAGTGTTGTTATCAGCGTGTTCTGTGTTGCTGAAAAGATAAAGAAAAACAACAGACGTAAACGACTGATCTGTGTTGCAAAAAAGCAAAGAAGAATACGCTACGGATTCAGCGACCCTTCTCAGCTGCCTTATGTTCTTCATCTCCTTCATCAGCAACAAACATTTTTTTCTTCTCTGATTTTTTTCTCTCCAATTCGGATCCGTTTTTCTTCAAATCAGGGACCCTAACAACCTTTTGTCATCTATAAGGACCCAAAAAAACAATCCCAAACCAACTCAGATTCGTGTAAATCCAAATCAGGGATGGAATTCCCTTTTCCGGTCAAAACTCAACTTTTTACCCATTTTTTTCTACTGTTGTCTCTCAGAATTGACGTGAGTTGATTTGTTTTGGTTAATTATTCTTTTTAATAACGAAAAAGAGTATTTAAATCCCTAAATCTCGCACTTGCACTAACTCAGGTAATTCTCGCACGAGGAATAACTCTTCCCGCCTTTCTCGGATTTGAAAACAAAAGGAGGGGTGCCTTTATCAACCTGGTGGGTGCCTTTAGCAATTTTTCCGGGTGCCTTTATCAACTTTTTGAACAAATTTTCCGCAAATGTGTATTTCTAAAAAATACCTATGAACACATAAAATACCATAATAAGTACAAAAATTAAGCACTAACAATATACAAAATTAAGAACAATTCAGACACAATCAAACGGCCACCACCACTGACCATCTCCAACCACCACCGCCGCCGCCACCAACTCCCACCACCAACATATGGGATGTGTACTTATCAGTTACACATCCATATGGCATAAAACAATTATACATGTGATATACATGTGTACTCATAAGTTACATATGCACTATGATATGTGTATCCAAAAGTTACACATCCATATGACGTGTGTAATGAGAAGTTACACATCCATATGGCAAGTGAAATGAGAAGTTACACACCCATATGGATGTGTACTCATCAGTTATACTCAAAAAGAAACATATAAAAAATACATATATTTCTTTAATATCCATGTACAATAATTTCTCCATTTATCAATTATAATAGTCAGTTGTTATTGAACATAATAAACAAGTTAAAACACTAGATATGTAAAACGAAATCCTAAAAATAAGCCGACATCCCATAATAGAAATGTTTCCTTCCCTTCTTGTCTTCCTCGATTACAAAATGCTTGCATATCTACAACAAAATAAACATTCATGGGATTGGGTTGGATGAACAAAAAAAAACAAAAAAAAATTATAGAACAATTGCAAGGCGAACAAAGATCACACAAAGACACTTGATAACTTATCTTAGCATGTGTAATCAGGAGTTACACATGCATATGTCTAGTGTAACTGGGAGTTACACATGCATTTGTCAAGTGTAATTGGGAGTTACACATGCATATATCATGTGTAATTAACAGCTACACATGCATATGACTGGTGTACCTGGCATGTACACTGGGTTAACTATATAATATTTCAATCACTAATCAAAAGAGTTAACCACCTACTCCAACATCACCGTCACTACCAAAATCTGCTGATACGCCTACAAAATGCACGTGTAATCTACTAGTACACATACAAAATGCATGTGTAATCAGCAGTTACATATACAATGGCATATGTAATCATTAGTTAAACATGCATATGACATGGGTAATCAGAAGGTACACATGCATATATTACTACATGTGTATGACCATGGAACATAATCAAACCACAAAAACATATACTTATAGCTAATTTCCCCATTCTTAATGTGTAGGGCATAATACTTCATCTCTATCTTTCCTCTACACAACTTCTCTATAGCTAGATTTATATTGAGTGAGTTTCCCACTATATATTATGTGTCCCAACAAGTGACAAAAGAAATGTTAGTATTCAGGAGTTTAAGAGTTACACCTACCACCACCGTCGTCGTCCACCATTATTCATCAGTTACTCTTAATATATCCAACAGTTACTCATGCAATTTAGCTTGTGTATCCAGCAATTACACAATATAGCTTGTGTGCGCAGCAGCAAGTACACAACAACTAACCTGCAAAAATCAATAAACAAGAAAACAATCACTAGTAAGCAACAAATTGAGGCAATTCAACGTGGCAAGTTAAAAAGAAGAAAGCCACTCAAAAAAATAAAATGTTACACGTCCCAGCAGGTGCAACAACCATTAGGTTTTAGAGCGACAACAAACTGACAACATTCAATACCCAGGTTGCAACTAGTTCAGGCATATATATGCAAACTAGTAAACTGAACTACGCATCATTTCGGGTTCACTCAAACTTTTACACATTCAATTAGAATATGTAACTAGCAGTTACACATTCAAATAACATGTGTAACTAGTAGCTACACATCCATATATCCTGTGTACTCGTAAAGTCTGAAGGCATCATACTTCAAAAGTTAATAGTTCTTACCAACACTTACCCTCTATACAAGAGAACTCTTTTACGAACTCCTAATGTCTGAAGGCATCATACTTAATGCACCCAGTAAACAAAACTACACACCAACACCAAAAATCGAAAGCATACAGATATATACACATATGATTGATAGTTCAATAATGAATTAGTAGTACTAGTACCAACACTGCTTACAATTTTGGCACAGGCACCAGCATATCCATATTCAAGTTCAAGGCCATTTGCTAAGGAAATAAGCTTCTAAGGAGGTAGAGGCTTCAGATCCTTACCTTTCAAATCCTCATACATCATCAGGAACAAGTAAAAAGACAATAAATCAGTATATCTTCCACTAGAAAACTTGATCAAATCATAAAACAATCTATTTTCAGCTAATGCCATTCTAAACAATCGGTTGTAATCAATTACAAAGTGCATGTGTAATCAGCTGCTACATATGCAATGGCATGTGTAATCATTAGTGCATATGGCATGTGTAATCAGAAGGTACACATGCATATATTACTACATGTGTATGACCATGGAACATAAGAAAACCATAAAAACATACACTTACAGTTATCACAAATCTCCTCACAATATATTTATATACTCATTTACCGGGAATTTTGCATTAGGTTCTTCAACTAAAGATGGAAGCTGCAATAGGCAAAGTTCGGAATCAATGTCCCATGCGTCCCTATAATAATTAGGATTGGTTAGTTCATATTCCCTACACAAAAAAAACAAGTAAAGAACAACTATATACCACCAAAATTCTTCAGATACATACCATATATGAAGCTGGTGAGTTGAGGCAACATAGGATGTAAACATGGTGAGCAGTTTGCGGAATGTATTACATTCAACGAGTAAGAAGTTTCTGAATAGGCTAGCAACTAACATGTCTTGCATTAACAACCTCTGAAAAAGATCTGTGCAAATGCAAATTCTGATACTAAATACACTAAACCAGCAGAACACAAAGTATTTTAAAATAATATTGAGACAGATTATAAATGAGCACTTATCTTCTTGTGCAAATTTTTGATTAAAAGATGTTCTTAGATGCGCATTCTTAGCGTACTTTCAGGTATCCAGCTTAGGAGGTACATAAGTTTAGATTGACTTTAAGGTAATGAGAACCACACAACATCTTATCTGTTTGAGCAAGAATGCTGCTGAAACTTCAACACTCAAGTATATTGAAGGATGAACTTCAAGACCTGCATCTGTGCATTTCTTTTTAATCGTCACAAGAGGATGAAAATCGTTACCGATGACAACAGCTAATGCATATAGTTGTTACGTTGTCCTGTACTTAAACTTTAATGTTAAATTCCACTTCTTTTAGATTATTTAACATGTCAACTGCAGCATAAGAAGCAATCTCTAGGTTTAAGATTAACTTTCACAGTTCATAGGTGAACTCAATTCATATGTTTTCATTCACAAGCAGTTCATGATCGTGACTTAATGTTGTCATTGCAGAATTCCTATATAGATTGCAATCAAATGTTAAAGAAGACAATGGAAACTTATCTTTCATGAGTCTACTGTGATTCAATATCCATTCACATATGTTGATAAGGTTATGTGGGATCAACTCCGTTATTCTATTAAAAGCCACAAAATAATTTGTCATTCAGTTGAATTCCATTATCAATAAAAGTTCAGATAAATTGACAAATAAAATTTCTACCTACATCAATAATCTTCTTAAAACACTTTCCCATCACAAACCTTCAATCGAAGATATTACGATCATTTTAGAGCAGATGGAAGATTCTGATAACATCAAAATTTGAAAGAAGATTATGTTGAAAGAGATTAGATGGTTAATACATACAAATATTTTCTTATTACTAATCTAAAGTTTAATTTTTGCTTAGGATAAATAATTAATAGATCCATCAAACCTCAAATATGAACCCTAAAAAATTTGGTGAAATCTTTTACGGATTTTTTTGGGTAAAAACAATAATAGCGATGAGATGATTACAGATCTCATATCTGATCATGAAGCGAATAAGAAATTCACCGTGAAATCATAGTTTGTGGTTTTAGAAACGCTAAAATGAGTTTTCATAAAGAAAAAAAAAACTGTGCAAATAAATAATAACGAATTATAGAACAAAGATTTAGAAGAAAACTTATCTTCTACAATTGATTCGTTGATGAGATTGTTGTTATTCGAAGTTCGTACTATGAGTTCATCTTTGACGATGATTAGAAGAAAATCTTGTTGTTTTTATCCAATATGAAACTTATCTTGAACTAATGATTCTTTGATGAGATCTTGATAGAATAAATATATTGAATCAATCGATTCAAATCTATACAATCAACTGAAATCGTAGAAGAAAAAAAAAAAATCCGTCCGGAGCTCTGGAAGTTGAAAGAGAAACAAATAAAATGATTTGATTTTCCTCTTCTGTCTCTGAAAATGAATATATATAGAAACGCTAAATTTGGTATTTACAAATATAATGACGTCATAAATCAGAAAAAAAATAAAACCAAACCCCAAATTAAAAGTTTTGGGCTTAGTAGCGACAATATCCTTAAAATATAAGTAAATTATAGATGATTCATTTTATAGGGTTTCTTAATCTTGAACCCATATAGTATATAGTTGGTAATAGTTTTCACTTTGATAAACCCAAACGTTATTAATTTACAGCACGTTGTTTATTAGATAGGTTTACAACTAACATTTGATTAAAACGCTTACTTAAATCATGTGCTTCTCAAGCATGAATATAATTTACTTAAAATTACATCTAAAATCATGTATGGTTTTAATCTGCGCATGATACCATGCACAATTTTAATCCTCCCCTAGCCAAATTTGGCATATCAATTTGACATATTTAACATTTGCCAAATAAGCCAAAACCCGTTGCGCTTGAAATTTTGTGCATATATATAAACTAAATGGTTTCCATTCTAGACATTTTGACGTTGATTTCATATTTCTTTTATCACACGAATCACTTGTCTTGAATGCTTAACTTATGTTAAAAGAGAGTTTATGATTTGAAAGGTTTTCTTTCACAACTTTGTGCATATAAGATTTTGGTGTGGAATTTGGAAGATCATCTCACAAGTTAAAACCTCAATCTTTCTTTCAAAATAGGAAATGACATGGAACGGGAAATCACTAGCCGTTCCTACTTGATAGAGCTATAAGAGTTGTTGGATCCCATAGTAGGCAGCGCTACGATATGGAAAGTAACCACCATTTTAATTTGGATTCCAAAGTGCGTTACAAAGATATGTTAGAACAAGTATGGTCTAAAGTTCCATTAAATATGCAGAATTAACAAGATTTACGATGTTCTAAAATGAGCTTTCAAGAAAGATACGAATAAAAGGTATTTAAGGAATCAGGGGCGATCCTGAGATTTCGATGCCTGAAGCAATTTTTAAAATTATGCCCTATTTTATTTTTATTTGTTTATTATAAATAGAGGAAATCTAATTCATTAAATCGAAGAAGGAGAATGCCTTTTACAAATATATTCATAAAATGACAACATTTGACATACTCAAAGCTCTAAAAGATGCAACTGGAGCATTCCTAATTCCTTTAGCAAGGATATCAGTTATTCCTATAAAGTCTCTCCAAGAAAAACTGAAAAATTATTCTTGAAACCAATTAAAAAAATACTGACGATCATGCATGATTTTCTTTGCCCTCCATCCTAAATTGGGATTTAAAAATCAAGAGACTCCATTATTACATGCATTTTGATTGTCACCCACTAAGAAAACATATCAAATGTTTCCTTCATTGATAAAGCCCATAAGATATCTTCTTTTATGGTAATGCACTCAGCTTCTTCAAGTCTAGTTGTCAGGCCAGATGGGGCTTTTGCTTGTTGACATTTTTTATTTCTATCCACGAGTATTGTTATTACTCCATATTTTCTTGTAGGTGATCAATAGATACATCCAAGTAAAATTTTCATGTTTTGATGCTAAGCAATCCAAATTATCCTCTCCTGAACAATTAATTTTATCTATATCAAATCTTATTTTCTTACAATTATAAGATAAAAAAAAACTACTCTCATTAACCAATTTCAGAAGATCACTTTTGTTCCTTTTAAAAATAGCATCATATATATGCTTCCAGATAAACCAAGCAGTAATTGTTGCAATAACATATATACCAAACGTTGTACAAGTTGCGTTAATCGTCTCTTTCGATTAACTGTTTTAGTAACAGTTATAAAATATTCAACTAATTATATTTATTAGTATTAACGCACATCAAATTCTAACCCTGACACAATCCATGATGATTTTGCAATCAACCTTAATAAATAAACCATTTACAAATCTATAGTTTTACTTTATCATTCTAGACCATCATTCAAATATAAATGACCCATTTTTAGCCTACATCAATATTTTAGTCATAAGGTATTTCAATATTTATATAAAATATCTAGTGCTCATGTTATTGTGTTCTCCCTAACCCTTGATTAATAACTCTTGGGCACCCTGGTAAGAGGGCACTTCTCATCACAATCAAGTTATGTTGATGAGTATTACTTTTCTCAGCATTGGTATTCAAAACTATCATCATGATAAGAAAACTCAAGAATATCATGAATTTAAAATATATTAATTAATATTATGGAAGAAATGAGAAGTTTGATAAGATTTAAAACAAATGTAGTTTCTAAATCACTAGACAACTTACACATAAGTATAACTACTAATGAACCGTTAAGAACACTATATAACTATAAGATAAATTAAATAACACAAAGGAAAGCATAGAAAAGGAAGAACTTCATTAAGAATACTAAGAGTGTTATTCATTAAGCATCTAACCGGCTGACCCTTATATATCTTGGAGGCTAAGGGTCCCAATTTATAAGAATCATAGGTGTGGATACCATATTTCATATGTCCTTCCAAATCCAAAAGGCTAGCATCATGTAAAGGAGTCAAGCCCAAGTCCAAGTCTAGGAATACTTGTATGTAACTTAGCTAATGTGCCCCTTGAGGATCACCGGATCATTAACGAGTTATCCCCTAAATCTTATAAATATATAATCTTAGCCTCAAAGCTAAGGATCCCATCTAGGCCTCACCAAGATCCCACCTTGACTCTCTCAAGGATCCCAACTTAAATATTATATCAATGAATTGCAAAAGGACTCACCATGTAACAACAACCTAAAACGTTGTGGATCCACACATAAAATGAAATAGAAGGTTAATAATAGTTTCTTACCTTTGCTATAATGCATTGATAAGGAAACTGTCAAAATACAAGTGTTATCCCCACACTTATATCTTACCACACATGGAAATAGGCAAACAACAAAGTATGAAGATTTTCTTGCAATTGGGGATGTATCAATTGGTTTAACATGCACGATGTTAGGAATATGCAAATTCTTTGGGTAATTAGATACCCCGGGAGGATCATCATTATATAATAATTCAATAAAAGGGTTAGACAAACCTTCCATAATCTCTCGTATTACGGGATCCTCTGTATCCTTGAAAAGTTCCATTGATTATCTTATACCATAAGTATCATCATTCCAACTCAAGCTCTTCATGAACCATTCTTCATCAACTTTTTCATATGAGAAGTAATCAATATCAATTGTAGAACAATCATATTTTGATTAATACTGGTCTGGAAACCAATTTTTTTCCTTCCCTATTTGTCTAAACATTGGTCCTACTTGTTCTCAAATTGGTTATTGCCCGTGCGGTAACTAAAAAAAAAAACAACTAAACTACGACTAGAAAATTATAAATGAAATAGAGTGTTTTGAAGCCATTCCCCAGCAGCGGCGTCGAAAACTTGATGGGTCGGGAAACCGACTTTAGCTTTACGGTAAGTGCATGGTGACAAGGTTATATATAATAGCAAGTATGGTTCGTTCCCACGAGGAGTGTGTCTAAATTAAATAAATGAACTCCACCTTTTTGTCTTTAATACCTAAAATAGACAGGCCAACTTCCCATGCTCACTGTAAACCTATCTTTATGTGCAATACCACCTACAAGATCATATCAAAACTTCTATCTCAAATAATGAAACCTCTTTTTCCTAAAATCATATAACTTTACCAATTTGCGCCTTTATTCCTAGAACACAAATAGTTGATAATGTTGCAATTGCTCATGAAATCATTCACAATATGAGAACTAAAGGAGGTAAGAAGGGTGAAAACGGTACCATGAGAATCAAATTTGATATAACTAAAACTTTTGATAGAGTTGAACGGAAATTTCTTATAGCAATCATGCAAAGATTGGTTTCAATCGAAAATGGTGCAATATGATCCAACAATGCATCTCCACTATAAATCTGGAAGTCCTTGTTAATGGGGTTCCTGGAAAAAATATTCTTTACATTTTTGTGAATTTCCTCCCGGAAAATAGGAGTAAAACCTCATATTATTGATTGATAAGAATGATTGTCGGAATTCTGAGGATCGTATGCGGTTACAAGATTAGTACAACTTCTAATGTAAAGATTGTTTAAATGGCTATTAGGATATCTCATGTTCAAATGTTTACTATGGCATTTCAAAAGTATAAATATCAGCAACCTTCTTAATATTGCATCTAGAAGTCAACACAAAAACTTTAACTTTAAAATTAATAGCATTACTAGTTTGATTTCCAAAATCATTGCTAATGTTATAGCTATGTTCTCTCGATTTGGCATATCTTCCTATTAACATCTTTACAGTTGATGTTGTGTCACTTTGGAAGATGACATTGTATTTATTCCATTTAGTTGCCCATTAGAATGCAGTTTCCATTCATTTATCTTTTAGTTGTGCAAGCAACATCGGATCCCCTTGCTTCAATTGTGTAACCTGTATAGTCAATAAGAGCAAGCCCAATTCCTGAAGTAGTGATAGGGTTTTGCATTGATAGTGCTACGTATATCCTTAAACTCATGAATGTGATTTCTTTAGGTGCTTCTCTATTTAGGATATGTAGTTATTCATCCTGCATAGGATTATAATAGAGATTTTGAATGATATTATGTGTTGGACTATTGACATACATAAAACTATTAATGTATCTTACTATCTGTTTTGTTGTGTTTGTACTGTTTAGTTTTGTTTTGTTTTTGAAAAGTAATGTCACATCTTGTTTTCCATATGTGCTAGGTGATAAGACTACAGAGTTTTGGGCAACCTATAGTACATGTACCTTTGTTTTCCTTATTGAACCAAATGTTTAATCATTCATGGAAAGTATTACAATTTTATCTAATATGATTCATATCATAATTTAAATGCATCCGTACATATGTTGTTAGGTAGTATAGTTGTTAGTCTCATTCTTTTTCTTATAATAGAGTGAGAAGCTTTCCATATAAATTTTTTGATAGTTGGTGTTTTTTTCAGGTTCTATATCCTTCCCCAGTCAATTGTGTTATTATTGGTAATGTTTAAAGAGTTATAGAGAGAGTGAAATGTAAACTAGTCTTTTGTTTTTAAGTTCCAGATTGTTGTTTCCTCCTCATTATGTATAGGAACGTCAATTTGTATTATTTTTTTTATTGTCGTTTGATCAAAACAACATGTTTTATTTTTAGTGAATATATGACTTACTTTGCTTAAATTTTTAACTTTATTTGCTGGTTTTGGTATAAGGACTGTTGTGTCTGGGATCCATTGACTATCCCAGATATTGATTAGTTTACTATTACCAATTTTCCAGATGCAGTTACTTTTTATTTTTTGTATGTCACTATGAATTCATCTACATACTCAACTATCTCCTATGTTTGTTTTCGTTTTTATATATAAATTGTCACTTGTCGGGAAGTACTTAACTTTCAGGATAGTTTCCCACAAATAATGTAGATTTTCTTTTAACCTCCGACCTATTTTGGCTATCATTGCCAAGTTAAATTTTTTAATATTTTGTGAACCTAGACCTCCCTCTTTTAAAATTTTTACACAATTTTTTTACCTTTTTCGTCTCTTTCCCACAAATAGTCTGTTGAAAATTTCGTTAGGCCAAGCATTATGGTTGGGCATTTTTCTTAACTATAGCTATATTATAGCCAAGCTAAGGGCACCCAGAAAACCAACAATTATGGTGAAGGGATTTCTCTTAGCTTACTGAGACAGAAGCTCAGTTTCCGTCAGATAGTGTTATATGGAACTGAGTTTCCGTCTCAATTAATGGGTTGAGTTGACGAGGCATTTTCTAGGTTTATATCAACTGATACTGCACGAGTTTCTCATTCTTATCCCCCAATTTCTTTCTTCCTTATATAAATTTATAACCTTCCCCGCTCCCTTTGATTTTGAAGGTGTTTTAAGTTGAATTGTTGTGGAAAATTAAAAGAGTTTCTTCCATACTTATAGGTGATTCTATTGTATATTTCAATTTCGAATTCCATCCACAAAATCACCAAAGGTAAGTCATTCAACTTATAGGGTTTCTAATGTAATTTATTTTTGATAATCATGAAATTCTTGATATTAGATTGCTTAGTTATATTGTATACAAATCAATAACAATATTAGAACATAAATATAACTAAAAATCCATGATTATTACTTGTTTTGTGGTAATTGGTGATTAAATTTCTATTTGAAATGAAACGATTACTATTTTATTTGTGTTGAATGTTGATTGAACCCAATTTCATATATGATATTGAGAAATTTAAATTAAAATTTTGTTGCAAAGGTTAAATATGAGTCTCATGCGTGCGTATGTGAGATATACATACAAAGTTAATTTGGATACTTCAAGTGATGAAAAAAAAAAAAGTCGTGCTATTGTTTCAGCTAATGACATTGGATGTTCGTAGGTGTATTATTCGTTAACCGATGCCTAAGGAAGTACAAACACGATCACGACTTAGCCGACACCGAGTGTTGCATGATGGGAAAACGATGAATGGTTATTTCACTCCCAGAACTGGTTACTTCAAGACAATTCAAACAACGTCCAGGTATGAAAGAAGAATTATTTGAGAAATTGTTAGGAAATTTACTTGAAGTAGATGAAGAATGGCATCAATTTTCGGAAGAAACTTGTGTTATGGGAAATTCTCCACATATGAAATTAATAGCCGTGATAAAATATTTGTGCAAAAGTAGAGCCGTTGATAGTATCGAGGGAGCCACAACAACATACTATTATCTAAAGAGATTTTGCACCACAATATGTAACAATTTTGGAAAAAATACTTGCGCGAACGTACTCCTGAAGATGTGAACATGTTGCTAGCTGAGAATGTCGAACGCGAATTTCTTGGAATGTTAGGTATTATTGATTGTATGCAGTGTCCACGTAACAATTGCCCGATAGATTGGAAAGGAACATATTGGGGTATAGATAAGTACAATTCTATGGTCTTACAGGAGGTGGAATCATATGATTTATGGTTTTGGTATTCTTTTTTTGGAATGTCTAAATCAAACAACGACTTGAATGTGTTGGCACGCTCACCCCTTTTTGATAACATGCTCAAGGATATATCTCTTCTATGTAATTATGTCATCAACGATCACCACTATAACATGGGTTATTTCTCAGCCAATGATATTTATCCAAAATTGACAACAATTTTACAAGCTTTTACTCGAACATTGACGATTCCATACTTGGTAAAATTCAAAAGGTATCAAATGGATAAAATAAAGGACGTTGAACGTGCTTTTGGAGTGCTTAAAGGGAAATTTAGAATTGTGGATCGCCTTGTAAGTATTGGCAACAATCTGACTTGAACCTAATGTTAGCAATTTTTTCAATAACTAATTTATTTAATTATTAATTAGTCAAAGGAAAAATAAATAAATAAAGTGATCCATTTAGTGGGAAGTTGCAATTGATCAAGGCAATTCCCCATGACTCTCTCCACTTTAGAAAACCACCCCACTTCATCCTATCATGCCAACTACTCTATGATGGCTAGAGTTAGTATATGGAAATGATAACAAAAATAAGGATTAAGATCACCAAATTCACTCTCATATGAAAATACACCATCTAAGTTGATGAGGAGGGTTTGGAACCAAAGTTCTAATCAAGTGATCATATAGAGCATACTCAAGGATTAAGCTTTCAAATAACAATGGCTGGAGGTATTTATAATCGATCTCTTTTACTTCCGCTTTTAATTATAGTATATTCATTTTGTTATTAGAATATACATAAAGATAAATATTTAGGTTTTACATTTGGTATCAGAGCCTATACTCACCTTTGCCTTGCTTGCTATGAAATTATTTTGTTGATGAGTTTTGATTCCAATAATCTTTCATAAAATTATTTTGCCTGTTAATATTTTTTCAACCGTTGATTAGGGATGGATTTTGATTATGTCTTAGTCGAGTATCTCATATGTCTTCTCTTAAATTTTGAAGACAATCTGACATTGTTAAGGCTCCGAATAGATTGATTTTCGGAACTGTATTTCTGGAAAATTCAGATACCATGTGGTACCGAGGAGCTCTTGTAAAAAATTATCCAACTGTTAGATGTTTTTCATAATTTAACTACGTATGATACCTTTTGTTATAATTGTCCTGTAAAAATTTCAGGAAGATCGGACTCCGTTTAGTACCCCATAGACCAAACTGTATCAGTAGAGAATTATGTTGAAATAAGGTTTATTGAATACCTTAGTCTGGAAATTCCAGCCGTTAGAACCTGTTGAAAATTTGATATGTTATAGTGTAGGTTCTTATAAGTTTTCAGGTTGAATTTCATAAAAATCAGGTAAGTGTAACGTCACTCTTTACCTTTAAATGTTAGTTTCAGTTTTGTGCTGAGATTATGTCTTTGATCAATTAGACGACAATATTTACGGTTAAATTACCAGTTTACATTAATTAGTACATACAGAGACTTGGTAAACATAAACGAGACATTGTGAGCATTTCTGAAAGCTTATGTTTGGGTGACATTAGAGAATATAGTTTTGCTGAATATATTTAATTTAAAAACTAAGGATGTTTATGTTCTGTAGCTAAATTAAGGTATCGGCCAAACCCCACAATGATAAGTTTATGATGCTTTTAAACTCGAGTATGACTTCGATTTTACGGGGTCTAAGTGAACTATTAGAGTGATAAAACCATTTAGTGCACATACAATCTTTAATTTTTCACATGGTGATTTTGTTCTCAATCACATACAGGCATAGAGAGAATCATTTAAATATGTATGTTTAGCTCTAATAGTATTTGTTGTATTATTATTTGTTGACATGTGCAATGGTTATAAATAAAACCATTAGGATTGTACATGAACAAAGATTAAAGAAATATGTCAAGTGATTTAATAATTTTAGTAATTAGAGAGTAGCTACAGCATCTCTATTATTTAAAATTTTCTTAAGAAATCACATGTGGAAACTAGACATAAATTTGTAATTAATCATACGTAATATGATGAAATATGCCCACAAGAAATTTTATTATATTTGTATGATTAATTGGGGTGAAATATTGAATTATGTTTCTTAATCTACCCACAGGAATTAAGGAATGAATATGGTTTAATAGTTTCATCATGTAGTTATGAATCTAGTTTGAGTAGGACTTTAGCCCACATGCAAGTTTTATGTCACTAGATTCATATTTTTTTATACATGACTTGCATTGGTAAATCATGATTAAGTTTAAGTCTCAAATTTTTGTTTATAAGTATGTATATATTTTTCTTTGCAACAATTTTTACTGGAAATATTTCTGATGTCAATTGTAACATTCCTGAATTAAAGGGTGATAACTATAAGGTGTGGAAAGAAATAATGCTTTTACAATTGGGATGAGTGGATATCGACTATGCTATTCGGAAAGACGAACCACCTAGCGTAACTGAGATTAGTGCTCTAGATGCAGTTGATCTTTATGAAAAATGAGATCGATCTAATCGTCTCTCAGTTATGTTCATAAAGACCAAAATTTGTACTAGTATTCGGGGTTCTGTCGATAAGCATACTAAGGTTAAAGATCTCCTTAAAGCCATTGATGAGCATTTTGTAAGTTCTGACAAAGCTCTTGCTAGCACCTTAGTTATGAAGTTTTCATCCATGAGACACAATGGGTTTAAGAATGTGCGTAATTATATCATAAGCATGAGGGATAGTGCGGCCCAACTTAAGGAATTGGAAGTTACCATGTATGATTCTTTCCTAGTTTATTTCATTTTGTGTACTCTTCCTCCACAATATGGCCTCTTTTAAGATATCTTATACACACATAAGGATAAATGGTCAATTAATGAACTTATGACCATGTGTGTTCAAGAGGAGGGGAGATTGAGGATGGAAAAGGGCGAAAATGTGAACCTTACTATTGCTTCTTCTTCAAAGAAGAAAAGGGATCACGTTAAGGAAAAGGGAAAGCTTTCATCTAACCAAGCATAAAGAAGGAGTCTTCGTGTTTCTTTTGTAAAAAAAAAAAAAAAAAAAAAGGGACACATGAAGAAGGACTTCATTAAGTTTAAGACTTGGATTAAGAACAAAGGTAATTCTCTAGCATTTTTTTATGAATTTAATATGGTTAATATTAATCATAATACATGTCGGATTTTGACTGTGGTATTACAATCCATGTTTCGAATACCTTGCAGGGTATGACAAACCTAAGGAAACCAACGAGAAGTGAACATTACATCTATTCAGGCAGTCAGATTGAGTTCACATGTGGAAGTTGTTGGGACATGCAGTTTAATTTTAAGTAGTGGTTTTATTTTGCATTTAGAAAAGACATTTTATGCACCAAGTTTCACTAGAAACTTGATTTCAGTTTCAAGACTTGTACCTTTAGGAATTTCCTTTAATTTTCCAGATTCTGGTTTCATTATTCTCAAAAATTCTAAAGTTATTGGTTATGGTATTTTGTCTATCGTCTTTATTTGTAAAGCTCATAGTTCTATGCATGTTAATATTGGGTTAAAAAGATGTATTATGAATGATGACTCCTCAATTTTGTGGCACCGGAGATTGGGACATATCTCTATTGAGAGAGTTAATAGATTGGTAAATGATGGGGTATTTGGTACTTTAGACTTAACTGATTTTGATACTTGTGTTGGTTGCATTAAGGGAAAGCAAACTAACAAACACAAAATTGATGCCAAGAGAAGTTCAAACCTATTAGAGATCATACACACAGACATTTGTTGTCCGGACATGAATGCTAATGATCTGAAATACTTTATCATCTTCATAGATGATTATTCACAATATATGTATCTTTACTTGTTTCGTTCTAAAGACGAAGTTTTGGATGCCTTTAAATTGTTTAAGGTCAAAGTAGAGAAACAATGTGGTAAGCACATTAAGATTGTGAAATCATATAGAGGTGGAGAGTACTATAGTAGATTTCTTCATAGCACTAGAATTGTGGAATCAAGAAATGTTAAATTTCTTGATAATGACTTGATTAGTGGGAGTGATCAATTTCAGGATATTGTTCCTGAAAAAGATAATGATCAACTTCCACCTACTGTTTCAAGTGACAAGTTGATTGTCAACTATTTCTAGTGACTATTTAGTGTATCTGCGAGATTCGGATTGTAATATTTGAGCCGATAATGATCTTATGTTATTTTCACAAGCCATCAGACTTATGGATCAATGTATATACCTTAAGGTCAGTGGGAGAAAGATTTGTTTTCTTGTGTTCGATCAATGTATATACTTTAAGTGTAACACCCATTGTAAAAGATGATTGGTTCAGTTTGGACCAATGCCCCAGGAATGACATTGAAAGGGAACAAATGAAAAATGTTCCATATGCTTCAACTGTTGGTAGCATTATGTATATTCATGTCTATACTAGACCTGACATTTCAAATGTCGTTGGAGTATTAGGAAAACATCAGAGTAACCCAGGAATCGATCACTGTAAGGCTGCGAAGAAAGTATTGAGATACCTTAAGGGGTACTAAGGATAACATGCTTATATATAAACGAACAAATAGTTTTGAAGTAGTAGGCTAAGTTCGTTTCTTGTTTTGAGAATGCCTCACATGGTGTATGGCTGAAAGGCTTCATATCTGGGCTAAGAGTTGTTGACTCTATTAGCCGACCATTAAGAATGTATTGTGACAATTCAGTTGTTGTTTTATGGCTAAGGATAATTAGAGAGGAAGTCGAAGTAAACATATCGACATAAAGTATCTAGCCGTAAAAGAACGTGTACAAGAAAAGAGTGATCATTGAACACATTAGCACTGAATTGATGATAGTTGATCCCTTGACTAAAGGCATGCATATTAAATAATTCAAGGATCGTGTATTAAGGATGGGACTTGGTCCTATTATGTAGTACATTCTTTATGTTTTTCTGAAGCTTTCATTTAGTTGGATTATTTCTCATTTGGAATTATGTACGTACTTACTTTAGTTATTTTGTTGAGAAATATCATTATAGTTTGACCTAGAGTACACATATGGTTTACTCATTAAGTTAAGTATGAGTGGTGAAAGACTAAGTATATTGTGATACATGGAAGATTAATTCTTGTTCTTAAAGAGGATTAGTCGCCATGATCCGTATATGAAGTCTCTCGTTAAAAGGATCAAGTGGGAGAATGTTAACAATTTTTTCAATAACTAATTTATTTAATTATTAATTATTCAAACGAAAAATAATAAATAAAGTGATCCATTTAGTGGGAAGTTGCAATTGATCAAGGCAACTCCCCATGACTCTCTCCACTTTAGAAAACCACCCCACTTCATCCTATCATGCCAACTACTCTATGATGGCTAGAGTTAGTATATGGAAATGATAGCAAAAATAAGGATTAAGGTCACCAAATTCACTCTCGTATGAAAATACACCATCTAAGTTGAGGAGGAGGGTTTGGAACCAAAGTTCTAATCAAGTGATCATATAGAGCATACTCAAGGATTAAGCTTTCAAATAACAATGCTGGAGGTATTTATAATCGATCTCTTTTGCTTCCGCTTTTAATTATAGTATATTCATTTTGTTATTAGAATATACATAAAGACAATATTTAGGTTTTACACCTAATAATGAAACTTTGTCTTATTTTGCACAACATGAAAATTGAGCATGAACGTCGAGATAGGAAATGGGCTGTATTTGTTCCTGTTCCGATGCCATATCATATTGATAATCGTCATGTTTTTATTTCAAGTCTAAAAAATACTGAATTGTACCTCTAATTACGAAATAATCTTGTTGCACACATTAAATTGCGTTTTGGTATAGGAAGCCCAACTTCAAGTTTAGAATGTTTAGAGATGGAATATGTACATCAAGCTTCATCATATTCTTATCATTAAACGAATAATAAATTCATGTTCAAACTGAAGAAGGTGCATTTGATTATTATGGAGAAGGTCCGAACGATGTTGAAGATGGTGGAGCTCCATATTATGAACAAGTTCCATATGAATATGAGTATGTAGGTGAATATGTTTATTAAGCTGGATACATAGAGGAAAAATATT
This sequence comes from Papaver californicum, assembly GCA_023531435.1. Classification (NCBI taxonomy): domain Eukaryota; kingdom Viridiplantae; phylum Streptophyta; class Magnoliopsida; order Ranunculales; family Papaveraceae; genus Papaver; species Papaver californicum. The sequence goes on from JAJJMC010029152.1 coordinate 304,466, forward strand.
TCGATTTCGATGAAGTTGAAGATGAAGGTGAAGACAAAGATAGAGATGGAGATATAAGTGCATACTTGAACCAACCTTAAAAGAAATATAGTTATTGAAATATAGTTTCATGATGGTGGTTGCACTTTAACCTTTTTAATGTTGCAGCATTAAGTTTGAATGAATGTAGATTTTGACTTCATTTGCAATTTTCTTAGGTTTAATTGTGGTTATGCTATTAAGAGCTCCATCTTCAGAGTCATTGGATCTCAAGGGATATGTTTTTCAAAAAATTTACTTTATCAACGACTCCTTTTCAAATGTCCCTATAAATTCACATCTGATTCACTTCTTCTGCACCAAAGTTCCCGTTCAGATTTAATTATAATCCATTAAAAAAAATCTTCAAGTTATATGTCTAGCTATGATTCGACTGAAGATTTAGTTATTATGAAAACATGGCTCACTCAAATATCTCGTTTAGAAGTGCGGGAAGGAGCAGTTGAAGCTGGAATATTCTGGATCCGAGTATGGAACTGTTATAGAGGAGATTATGGAAATACTCGCCAAAGAACAATGCAAAACATTTGCGATATGTATCAAGTAATCTAGGAAAGAGTAATGGATTATATGGCCCTCCAAACCGGCAATTTAAGCCAGTGTAGTTGTCTCGAATCAATGACAATGAAAATAATTTTAAATATTTATCCACTTATTTTTTGATATTTCTAATTATATATTCCAACAAATAAACACTAAAGTTAATGTTTGAATATTGTAGGAGAGACTAACACAAATGAGGTACTCTCAACTAAAGGACAGAGAATTTCAATTTGAAAAAGTGATATCAATTTGTAAAGACAAAGTTCTCCGACTTTTGGGACTTCGTTTCAATCCTCCAAAAGTAAATTCCGATAAAGAATAAATAAATCATATAATCATAGGTTTTATGGTACATCTCTCTGTAAACCCTCACGAGACACAACTCGTCCATTAGGGTCTCCTAATGGTTTAAAGGCTTGTTGCACATGCTAAGTAAAATCGTGGTTCCTAAGAAAGTGAGTCAGGGTTTAATTAAGTATCATAGTCTGCTTTTGTTACTTGTACTTCAATCAGTGTACTCTCTTTTGTAATTAATAAAATAATGATTATTGCATAAAGAACCAACATTAATCATCAGAAACCACATTAAGTCATATTTATGAAATTCATACTCTTGATTAAACTAAAACATAGGAACACTTAATTAGTATGTTCCACCAAAAAACACTTAGGATATTTTCATAAATGTTTCCCATATGTCTTTCTTGTATCAGAAGTGTGCATTTTCATATAAGTGTTACAATTATGGATTGAGCATTCAATTTAAGCATTCCATATTATGTTTGGAAAATGCTTGTTCTGATGACCTTATTTTTCACATATGTGGCACAATTACTTCTTCAATTTTCCTTTAAGTTTGAAGTTTTTGCACAATTTTCTACCTTTTTTTATCTTCTTTAGCTTTCACAGCATCGTCTAGCAATTGTGTTTCCTCACGATATTTTGGATATTGACATTGCAAATACCTAATCTTTTTCGGTTGTGATTCAATAACCATTTCGATGCCAGAACAACCTACTTGTGGACACTTAGAATACATTTACATCAGACTATGGTTATCCATGAAACATAATGGGAAAACCTCTTTTGCTTCGATACATAATATTTGTTTTCCTTTACTTTTAGAATACATATTGGCGATGTTGTTTGAGAATGCTTTGTGTGGGTTGTGTTTTTAAAAAATGATATAGTTTTGTGGTTTTATTAGACAAAATATAGATGTTATGTAACCGTTGATATAGTCGTTGGATGTAAGGTTCAAAAACTATATTCGTTATGCAACTGTTCATATAGTCGTTGGATGTAAAGTTCAAAAAATATATCCACCGGTACCCAATGGTCGTATATAAACCCATTCATCCCCATTTCAAAACCACACCTATTATATCCTACTCAAACTTTAAGAAAGATGGCTCAACCTTTTTTTAATCTCGCAGAGTTTACAGTAAAAGAAAATTTACCTATTTGTCAAAACTTGGTAGTATATATTCCGACTAGGGGTCACGAACGACGACAAAATGGTTCAATGAATATGAGTTTTTGGAAAAGCATTCATGAATTTTTTTACATTGAAACAGGTAACCCGAATAACCGTAATGTAGCCAGGTTGTTTCTCGATATAGAACAGTAAGCAAATCAGTTGACGAATTGATGGCTTTAACCCCTAATGTAAATTAATATCGAATGAGATATGAAGCTGATTATGAAGTTGTAGCGAGATCTCTGGAGGAATTAAGAAGATGGAAATGATCAAATTTCTGTTACAAAACTCATCTCAATATCAGTAAGAGGATGAACATATTCAACCCGTTTGTGTTGTTAGTCATCCCACTATGTCATGATACTCGTGCAGGACATTGTACTACCTAACAAAGGCTTTGACATAAAATACAATGAACGGATGTAACCAAAATTCAAATATAAGACGAATGAGCGGTTGTAATTTTTTTTTTCTGTTTTAAATTAGTGATCACTTTTTAAAACTGATAGTACACTAAACCATATTACATCACAATCGAAGTCTAAATTATAAAACTAAAAGTAAACTAAACCACATTAATAATTTACATATTGAATCGTGCTCATTGAAGGGATTTAAGTTCCAAATATCTCATTTGCCTCAAAATGAATGAACACATACCCATTTATTTGGATAAATTCAGTCATCACCGCCTCTTGGTCATTATTATGATTCTTTAAACACGTTCGTATACTTGTTTCTAATGGAGTATGCTCGACAATGAAAACTCTGATAAAATCTCTCATTACGTTTACTATTGAAACGTAAGACGAACATTTTCCAAACATGTGACCAAAAACGACTTCAGGTTTCAACTATGGTTGTTTTTCGAATACTCATAACTCTGCAAAAACTATGTATCAAATCAATATCTTCCTTAAGTGTGTACGGTGGAGGCATGAATATTATTTGAAGAAAGAGGCAAAAATAAAAGAAAGTTGATAAATTTTGTGTCTTGTTGATAAAGAAGAGATACTTTATATAAGAAAAATTTGTAACGACTCTATATTTAAAATTCGTACAGTTTATATAAATGCCATTATGAAATTTAATTTTAATTAAATATATACGTTGATGTTAATTCAAAAAAATATAGTCGTTAGTTTAAAATTCATCGGACAAATGTAATTACTCAAAATTTAAAGTTTTCATTAATTCAAACAACAACTACATTAGAAGTTTACTAAAAATAAAATAACACTATTAATTCAAAACTAAACTAAATTACTTCTTCAAGGGAAAATAATTAGAGTTGGATCATTTCATTATCCTCCGAATCATCGATACCGATTTTATTCAACCTCTTCAAAATATCCTTTTGTTTTGGTCGATGATATTTTCGCTCCGCTGGGGCTAGGTTGCTAAGATCAATATCCATGATTGCATTATCTTATTCGTCTTGCGACTGAGATGACATTTGTTGGTTACGCGATAAAATCTCAAAGAAATAGGTTTGTTACTGTATTTTTTTTGCTTCCTTTCTTACTCGTGATTCTATGAAATACTCAAATATTTCTGCACTTTGTTTATTGAGACTTGATTCATCCATATGGCTTGAAGTACTCCCGTAACTACCTTTTTCGTTCTTGACAATACCTTGCTCGCGATCCTTCTTCTATCATGCGTCTTTTTTAGCCTTTATGGTCCCAATGGGCCTCACCGGATACTTGTAGTTTCAAAGAATCTCTCCATTAGGTAGTACTTCGGTCTCATCTTGGGATGACATAAAGTCTGTATGCTTGGAAAATGGGGCACTGTTTTGCTCAACAATGATTTGATAATCAAACTAAGAAAGATTATCTCTCAAAATTTCATAAAAAACATCATACTTGAAATGGTTGCTCTGTTTGGTTTTGAAATTGCTCCCGACTTTTTCGAGTCTGAAACATTGGAGTTAAAAAATTAAGTTAATTACTATTATCGCCAATCGGAAAAAACTTAATTCAATTATAGAAATTACCAAATCTTCATGTAAAGTACCGCTTTTACTTTGCCGATATATAACGTTAAGATTCGACATGTATTCTCTCACGTCTTTTTTGATTGCTTTCATCTTATTTTTTAAGGATTTTGGGTTCCTTTCATAAGCATTTCCGTTAAGAGATATAAAGAGTTGATGAATATGTTTCCAAAATAGAGCGGATGCTTGCTGAGAACCAATAATTTCATCAACACCCACAAAAATGAAAGCACTTGTAATATCAATTTTTTCTTTTTGGACAATATTCCTGTCAACCATATTGAACTAAATTAAGAGAAAAGAAGTTAAATAGTATGGGGATAAGAAAACTAAAAAAAAAACTTAATTGATTGGGAATTTTTTTTGCTTTGAGGAGATTTGTGTGAAAAATTAAGTTGTAAAATGATGATTTGGTATGATTTGAGATAAAAAACTAATTTCTATATATAGAAAAAAATTCTTAAAATTTAAAAAATATTCCGATATGATCCGACGATAAAGAATATTGATTCGTTAATAATAATAGATGGCCAAAAAAAGAAGCGTAAGAAAAAAAGGTCAAGCAAATAGGACAGAAATTCAATTTCCATCCTTTATAAGTGGTAAATAGGAAAAAATAAAATTATTTTAAAATTTTTAAGATGGGTGGTAAATAGAAAAAGTATGAATGATAAATAGATGGGAGCAATTTTTTTCATCACTTTCCGCGAAGAGGAAAACAGGAAACTGGTTACTGGTCCACGTTTCTGAGTTTTTATCCCGAGTCAGGATGGGTCAATAAAAAAACGATCCCAAAAGCTAATAAGGCTTTCTAGGTTTGTTTTGTTGGCGGTATTCTGTTCTTCCCCTCAGTTCCTAGTGAAGCAGACATGGGATTCCGATTCCATCGTTTATCAGGAATTGCAAAAAATCGTCCCTAGATTTTTCCACTCAAGAATTATAAATCAACAAGCAAGAAAAATTACTACTAGAGGTGTACCATCTAAATTTCAGTTTCCCATTCCTCATGTTTGGGTGAATCTTGATCAAACGAATGCGCACAGATTATATCAATTCCACAGGTATATTAATGTTGGTTATTTTTTCGGAAGTTTTTCATCATAAAAATTTGTTTGAGTATTTTTGATGACATTTCTAACTTGCTACGATCAGTTACTTTTTAGATTATCAACAGTATCTGAGATACCAAATCAGTTAGCACCTGATGTAAATCTTGTAACATTTTTGGACTCTACCCTCGATGAGCTTCAAGGTAAGCTTAGTTAATGCCGTCCCATTTACTCTTTTCTAAGACAGGGTTTGCATCATTTGACCTACTTCTTCTTTACTTTGCAATTGAATAATCAGGTCCTGCTCACTGTTGGTTGAATAAACTTGAAGAGAGCAAGCAGCCATTTGATAGGAATGGAACTTTCTTAGTTCTTGTGGATGCATTCACCTCCAACTCTTTAATGTTTGGTTCAGAGCATACCTTAATGTTTGAGACAGTTAAATTGCTTCAACGGAGGTAATTTTGACAATTATGCACTATAATAAGCTAGACATTGCGAGGTGGAACCTAATATGAGTGGATTACTTTAACATTGGTACTTATGCTTGTTACAGGCATCCAGAGCTATGCATTTTTGGTTTTCAGTCTCTCAGTTCAGATCGTTATGTTTCTGCCAGAAAATGTATAGACACAATCATGAAGGAGTATATTACATTTCCTATCTTGTTGCCTAACAAGACCATTTCTGAGGTGAGGTACAAATCCTTATCATGAATTTTGTATTGTCCTCTTGTTTTGATCTTCTGTCTTCGCACATCTAATTGTTAACCTGATAGATAGAGAAAAGGAAAAAAAATATATACTTGAAGTGAACTTAGTCATCTAATTTGTGTGGATCAAGATCCTATGAGTCCTTAACTGCTGGTTGTTAAACACGGAGTTTGAAGAAAGAAAAATTGTTCTATGAGCATCAAGGTTGATTCTATCTACAGTTATAAAGCAAATAAGAAGTTTGGTTCATTTCTGCACTTAAATGCTTGTGGTTCCTTTGAATTTTCTTGTTTAGTTGCTCGCAAGTCGTGTTGCTGGGTGTTGATTAATGTTACTGAGTTTGTTTTTGTAATCTGTATCATGTTGGATTTTAGGAAGCGGAAGGGCCATGCTATCTTATCTTTAAAGACTTTAAGAGTCCGTTGCAATATATAGGGAGAATGACAGAGGTTGAAACGCTTAGCAAAGGTACTTTCCCTACCTCAGTGAATATACAATTTGCATAATCCATAGCTTCCTTCTTGGCCTCCATGTGCTTGGTTGTTTCAATCTGGGGCATCCATAATTAATAAAGTCTTGGTTGGCTATAATGCACCCATTGAGGAGCTCAATTTGGTACAGCATGTATTGCTGGAACAGAACTTGGAAAGCGTGGTAACTAAGAAAGCTGATGTTGCCTTGGAATCATATGATTCTTCTCTTCGGAATTTACTTCTATACTTTCCTGGTATTATTTTGTTTCGCAGTTCATGTTTTTTGATTTGAAATATCATCACATCTGGGATCTGGCACTTTTCACTCAAATCAAGTTTATGTTAATTCGCATATGTGCGGAGTTTTTAGTAAGGGTGACTGTTGGGTGTCATTTAAGCTTTGATTCCAATCTGAAAATTTTGAAGGATGGACATTTTACGAAAATATCTAGCATTAGGGTTTTGTACCAATGAGTTGCAGTCCCTCCTTATTCATAATTATGCACTCTATTATGGAGTTTAATTCCTTCTTCGCTACCCCATCCAGATATGTTCATGCTTTATATTAGTGAATGGCGTTTTTGTTTCTGGTGTCATGCTTATATTTAAAACCATCTTTTTCTTTATTTTAGGTTGCTGTAGATGAGGATGAGAACCGCTTATTCGTCTCAGACAGCAATCATCATCGGATCATCATAATTGATGGCAATGGAAAAATCTTAGACTGTGTATGTATCATAATTGCTTCGTCCATTTGGTTTGAAATGAGTTTATGTATTTAAGCTTTTAGGATTGGTTCTATCCTTGTAAATCTTCATTTAGCTGCCTTTTGTATTTACTTTCTTCTGCTAATCCTTTATGTTAAAGAACAAGTTTGTCTAGTTTAGTTTATTTGTAGATTGGTTCTTCCCCAGGTTTTGAGGATGGTGATTTTGAATCAGCCAAACTATTGTGCCCTGCATCTTTATTTTATGATGCTGTAGAGGACTGTCTATATTTTGTGGATTCAGAGGTTAGTAACTGGCAGTGTGTTTCTCTTCCATCATTGTATGTTTTAAATCTAGCACGGTATTGCCAGTTTTCTATGGTTTGTCTATTGAAGGAATGTTGAACATGGCTGACCTCAAAAGTTTCACAACAAAGTTTTGTGCTCATTGGTTTTTGTATCTACTTTCCTTACAATGTCGAGGCCTATGTATATTATCTCCTGATGTCGTTTCCTCTTACCTTGCCTTTTCTGTTGGTTGTCTTTGTGAAGAACCATGCGATTAGGAAAGCTGACATTGGGAGCAGAACTCTAGAAACACTTTATCCAAACCTCAATGCTGGCAAAAGAATCAGTAGCAACATATGGAGCTGGATCTCGGAAAGTCTCCTAATTACATTTTTCCCTAAGGAAAGAGAAGAGGCTTTGCAATCCGAGGAGTTTGATTCGGAGATGTTAAGATTCCCTTGGCATTTAATGAAAGAGCAAAACAATCTCTTCATAATTAATCCCAGGTAATTAAATTATATAGTTATGCCTTAATCTTACAGAATTATGTTTTTATCCTTTTAAAATGTTATTAGACATAAGTGTGATAGACCTGAAGTTTAAACATATAGGACTACATGTGTTTTTAGTTTTATGCCAATACTGGCATTCTGAGTGACCCTACTAGGATAGATAGTATGAGTGAAGAAGGGAATCTTCGGATCCATAGATCCCTGTCTATCCTGTTTTTCATCCTCTATTCTTTCTAAGCCTCGTCTCTCATATGTTTCTATCATCAGTTTTCAAACTTTGTGTATTATGGATGCATCATCTGGGGAGATTAAAGAAGTTATTACAGGTTCATATATTATGTGCTTCCAAATATTCAAAACAATTAAGAAAGGGTTTCAGATTCTGACTTATTAAACTGCAGGATACCAAAGATTATGGAGATATGTGGGCAGATGATATCTGAGAAAAGATCATTGTTGAATCAGATAACTGAGAATTGGTTGCCGCAGAGAGTTGATTCTGGTTGTTTAAAGGAAGGATACCCATATGATAGTCTTATATCATCAATAGCCACTTTTAATAACAAAATATTGTTTTGTGATACAGGTAATTAAGTTTTCAGCAGATGGATTATATGGATGTTGATCAGTATTCATTTAAATGACACAATTTTTCGTTTGTGAAGTTGGTCAGACAATTTTAGAACTCGATATGGACTCTGGGGATGTTTCAGAACTGCGAGTTTCAAACTTTGAAATCCTTGGTCTGCCATATTGGTATTGTTGCCCTCTGGAGAGAGCTTTTGTTAGGTGAGTTGAATTTATGTAGTTGTCAATTGTTGACCCGATGCTATCAAGGACCGTTGGGTCTGGTATACATCATTGATCAACTTTTGTTAAGAGTATTGTCTACTCGTCAAATGTATGACCAGGGAATGTTGTTTATTCTCATGTTTCAGTGGTGTTGTAAGTCAGACACCAGGCATTGATCATCTTCAAAGTTTTAGTGTGCTATCAGGTATATTTCTGTTGCAATTTTTTAATTTGTGGATCCATTTCATGGAGAAGTCATAGTCTGCTAGGTTTTTACATACTATCACTTCTATACGAATTTCAGTTCAGCTGTCATTCAAATATCAGAATGTTGGAAATAAGCTCACTATACACTATATCTAGTTAACTTCTTTTATCGACTTCCACTTGAGGTTGGTGGTGATATCAAGCCAGCTGTTGAATTTCAGTATCTCACCAAGTATTTTGATTTCTAAAGTAATGTGCATATAGTATCATGTTTCACTTTTTGTTTTGTAGTTTTATAAACAGGTATTCGTTACAACCTAATATTGGTTAATAAGGGATGTTACTGTCCTATCATTCATATTAACGATTCTTTGTCTAATTTCCTATAAATTGATTGTGTATTTTATTGTTTCTATTTCCTAAGTGTGGCTGATTCTTATTTAGTTTCTCATGCTGCCAACAGGAAAATGTGACATAGAAGTGAATGTGCAAATCCCCAAGGATACAGAACTTGCAGCGCCACTTCAGGAAGGATGTATCTGGCGCTAGGCTAGAGGTTCTGCGTCTGAAGTCTCTGGGTCGGAGGAGGTTGCTACTTCTGCAAAAAAGGTGTTTCAAACTCTCATGTTTGTCTCTAATCTACGTTTGACGTGGTAGAATTTAAATTCCATATATCAGGTGGTACAAGAAAAAGGTCCACCCAATCAAAAGCAATGAAACTTGACAACCTGAGACAGTTTAGAAAGCCAGATTTTCATTTTAAACCAACTTTTATGAAGTTTGGAATATTAAAAGCTGTGCACATCTTTTATGAGTTGTACAGGTTAACTAAGAAGTGGGAACCCATGACTTCTCATCTAGTCAACTGCTAATGATTTAGAACTATTAAAATGAGTTATATTATATGCAGTTTATGGTGTTGTGGAACTCACGTATCAAAATAGTTGAAAGAAGGCCTTATTTTTGATTGTTTGCAGGTTGGTATTGCTCAACAGTGGTTTGAGGAATTGGATAACCTTGCGTTTTCATGGGAAGAATTGAGTGACGAGGAAGACAAAATCTTAGTAATTTTCACCAGGACAGCAGGGTACTCATTTTCTGTGTAGTCAATATTTCTCCTGGGACAAGTGAGGTATGATCCTTCCTCTCTCTAGAATAAAGTGTCGCATGTCAATTGCATAAGCTTCGGCGATTCCTGCATATATATTACATAATTTGATTGTATCGATCGCATTCAAAATCACATTATTTGCAATTCTTCTGCAGGTTGTCATTAACTCCGTCCTATACTTGAAGCTAAACCGAAACTCAAATTATTCTGGAAACCATCAGGAAGAAAAAGCTAAAAGAATACTAAAAATTTTAAACCCACATCATAGAGTTTCAGAGCAGCAAAGAGATGCATGTGTTCAGTTGATGTTAGAATCAAAGAGAGATCTGGGAGAACTAGTCTGTATGAGATCTCTGCATCTTAGAATTGGGTTGGCAGGTCAAGACTGTCGAAAGGTGATACAGCAAACGAAATTGTCTTGACAGACTCCAAGTTTGAAGTTAACGTATCTCTCAGGTAATAAATTATACGATGTATTTTATCATTTTTTTGTAGTTTTAGCAGATTAGGGATTTCACAACATTTTTGCAAGGCGGAGCTATGAAGGAAGCAAAAAGCGTGACAACAGTTTCACTTATCACCCGATTGCTTATATTATTCAAAAAAATTGACTGTATTCATCCATTGAATTGCAGTGTATATTTTGTTACCGTCATACATATTATTTTAATGGTTTTAAGAAATCCTTATTTGTTTGTATTTTCTTATAGAATCAATAAATTTAGGATAGAAATTTTGCTGCTAAGTCAATAAATTATCAAGTGTCGACTTCAGTGTTGTTTTTAATATCAGTTTATCTGCAGTGAATACTAGAAAAACATTATCTGTCGTGGAATAATCTGCAGCAAACTTAATTGTCAGAATTCTAAAAACGGCTGCCTGCTGGTGAGTTTCACATCTCCAATGGGGAAATCATTTTCTATAGCAAATCATTTTATGAGAAAATACAATATATATTTCTTTTCATCTACAAAATAAAAATATACAAATGGGTGAGAATTAAATATCAATTTACAGGTAGATGACCGTTAGAAATCTTATCCAGTTCGTTCTCCGGCGTCTTATCTGGCGCGAAATTTTGAAACATTTTTGTTCCCCCGGCAATTTTCTGTCAGAAACCTCTTTATCTTCAATCATGCTTTGCTGTTTTTAGGTTTGTCTGTTCATTTTTGAAACACTAAATTAAGACATTTTTCTTCAAAACAACCCAACCATTAAATATAATGATTCTCTAAAATTCTCAGCCCAACAAGGTTTTTGTAGCAAATCAACGGTCTTCTTCATCGTGTGTCAATATTTCTGATTCATCAAAAACATTTTAATGGTTTTAGGATCTCCATGTACCATGGAAACCCACAAAGAAATTGGACTCATTTATGCTTATTCTTAGAATTAGTTTCCAAAATATCTATTAACTTTATTCTCCCCTAATTTTTCTCAGGAATTTTGAAAACAAACACACAAAGAACACCCAATCAATTCCTATTTTTCATCTTCAATCCCCCAAACCATGTCTCTCTCTCATCCCCAATTTTTCTACTCCTGATCCCAGAGAGATCTCTTGGAACCTTTGGGTTCTCGGGGAGAAATCTCTCTCTGCATTCGAATTGCCGGCAAATTCGTTTTGAGGGTAGTATCATGTTGTTGGACAAGTATTCGGTAGTATTGGTCTCTAATTGAATTCTAGTCGTAGATGAAATAATTTGGTTTGGGTTTCAAAGTTTAATTCTATTTATATGTTTTCATGGTATTCAAAAATAGGTGAAGTTTCAGAACCTTTTCTATACAATACATTTGGGTTTGTGAATTGGGCACCTTTTTTTGCCTCTTGGTATTGCGATTGGTGATTAAAACAAAAAAAATTCTACAATTTTCAGAAATAATTAATTTGCTCCCACACCATGAGTTGTTTCCCGTGCTTTGGGTCAAGTGAAAAGAAAGCGGCAAAAAGAAAAACTAGTCCACAATGCTCGCCGCAATTAGACCATAAAGAAGTACGACATCATGCAACAGCGGTACCGCTACCACAGCCTCCAGGTTACTATCATTATATATTATTGCCATGTCACAGAATGCATAAATAATATTCTCGCAGGACATAGAATGAGTATATTACCCTATATTATGCCCATTAATGATAAGTTATTACGGTATTATTGTGATGACAACTATCAGTTTTGCTTCTCGATCACATATTAATTGTTGAAGTTTTTTTAATGATTCAGTCTATGTTTCAGAGGAGAATAATAGAACGCCAAAGACCCAGAACGATACAAAGCAACAAAGCGAAGCCAGCAACAAAGAGGGAAATGGAAATATTGCTGCACAAACATTTACGTTTCGTGAGTTAGCCACTGCAACTAAGAACTTTAGACAGGAATGTCTACTGGGAGAAGGTGGATTTGGAAGAGTCTACAAGGGACGTCTTGAAAATGGTGGCCAGGTAAAAAGGACTTGGCTTTTTGCTATTCCATACAGAACACTTTGTTGTCTGGAAGTCTTAGAACAATTTTTTATGCTTATAATAATCAGCTTGCGGCTATTAAGCAACTCGACCGCAATGGATTGCAAGGAAATGAAGAGTTCCTTGTTGAAGTGTTGATGCTGAGTCTCCTTCACCATCCAAATCTGGTAAATCTCATAGGCTATTGTGCCGATGGAGATCAGAGGCTTTTAGTTTATGAGTATATGCCACGAGGATCCTTAGAAGATCATCTACTAGGTACTACACTTTTTTTTGCCTCTTTTGTTTTATGGCTTTACTGTAATTCATCCAACTACATTTTATTTCACTGAGTCAAATGTTGCTTAATATCTACATTTGCAGATATTGGATCAGATCAAAAGCCACTAGGGTGGTTTACAAGAATGAAAATAGCTACAGGTGCAGCTAAAGGTCTGGAGTATTTGCACGATAAGGCAAATCCCCCCGTTATCTACCGTGATCTGAAATCATCCAACATCTTGCTGGATGAAGAGTTCAATCCTAAACTCTCTGATTTTGGGCTTGCGAAGCTTGGTCCTGTTGGGGAGAAGCAACATGTTTCTTCTAGAGTGATGGGGACGTACGGATATTGTGCTCCAGAGTATGTAAGAACAGGCCAGTTGACTGTGAAGTCGGATGTGTACAGTTTTGGAGTTGTTTTACTCGAACTAATCACTGGCCGAAGAGCAATTGACACCACCAAACCAACCCAAGAGCAAAATTTGGTTTCATGGGTATTTGTTTTTATCTTTCTTTCTCTTCTTTATTTTTTCCCCTATACACATCACTTTTCAAATGAAGGACATACAGGTATGCGCTACACATAGAAATTCACTGAGCTAGTCACTTAATATTCAAAGCACAGAATTTTTTTGATTCATTAATTAACTTTTACTTGACGTCTCTGTGTGCTTGTTTCACTCATCCAGGCGCACCCCATGTTCAAGGAGCCAAAGAGGTATCCAGAATTAACAGATCCCCTACTTGAAGGTGATTTTCCAGTAAGAGGTTTAAATCAAGCGGTTGCTGTTGCAGCCATGTGTCTTCAAGAAGAAGCTCAAATTCGTCCGTTGATTAGTGATGTTGTTACTGCACTCAGTTTCCTGTCTGTGGGTCCAATTGAAGACGGATCTTCTATACCTGCTCCTCTTCCGCATCCTGAAGAAGAAGAAGATGATGATAAAGAAAGGAGGAACGAAGAGAGTTCAGAGGAACGTCAACGAGCCGTTGCTGAAGCCATAGAATGGGGTGCTAATACAAGAGAAGAAAACAAAAGATCTCATGGCTAAAGTGGCAGTTATTTTCTTTGTTTGCAAAACATTTACATCCTTTTGTTGAATGACTGCAACAACTACTTTTGAGCTCGGTTTTCTTTCCTTTGTTGGTAAATGGATACCTTATACATATATGACACCATTTCCTCTGTAATAGTGATGTTTTGGTCGGATTAGAGCATCCACAATCACGCGATGATAACCATCGATCAAAGATCAAAAAATTTGATCTTTGATCCGTCTCAAAAACAACGGGGTATGATCAAGCGAGGGCCTAGGATATCGCTTGAACGTAAGCGAAGTATCAAGGTAACGCTTGAAAAGACGGACGAGAGACTAATAGTTCGCCTGGTACAAGCGAGATTCTGCTCTACCGCCTACCAAAAAAAAATACAGGCGAAATCTCAACATTCCGCCCAGTAAGTAAGCGAGACATCAGTATTTCGCTTTTCGAAGCGAGGGACCAAGATGTCGTCTATGTATTGTGCGGAAAACTCGTGTGAAAATTGAGCCGGGCGAGATGCAGGGGTACCGCTGGGACAGAAGCGTGGGGCCAAGATCTCGCCTGTGAGACGTGTGCATAACACGTGTGGTGAAATAGACGGGCGAGTAGTAGGAGTCTCGCTTGGTGTTAGGCGAGAGCCCAACCTCTCGCCCGTCTATTTCACCCGTAAAAACCCTACATTTTCTTCTTCTTCTCCTGTTGCCTACCTTGTCTCCTGTTGGCTACCTTGTTCTTCCTCTTCTTCTAGCCGCTCAACATCCAAGCCCCCATTTTGGCAACTTAAAATCATTCAACGAGAACCCAAGGTCCCGTTTCAAAATTTCGTACTTCGCTCATACATTTTCCAAGCGAAATCAAGGTATATCTTCTACAAAAAAAATTGAATTAAATTGTTTAAATTTTGATGATTTTTTAGTTAGTTCGATTGTAGATGTTGTTTAATTAATCATGTAATTACCATATTATAAACCGATTATTGAATTGTGAATTTTGTGTTCTAAACTTATGAAATTGGGAATTTATTTAGGGTTTATGTGGATGTTATCAATTAGGTTTCAAAATTTGTTCCCTTTGTTAAATTGAACATACAATACGAAATTGTTGTAGTTTAATTTTAGTGGGTTTGTGTTTAATTTTTGATTGAATATAGTATGTTGTGTAGAAATCAAAGGAATTAATTTTGATTTAATTTTGAAAATAATGTGTATGGATATATTTGAAATTATGTATTTTGTCATAGGGTTTATGATAAATATTATAAATTGGGTATATTCTTATTGATGATTATTTGTTGTTGCATGTATATAATTTATTAATTGGTTGTTTAAATTTAATTATGTTGTGGTTAAATTGTCGATATGTATCGAATTGCTATTTTATGTAGATTCTGTAGATGAATTTCGATGATATGTATCGAATAGTTAGAGTGCCAGGACATCCACATGGGTTGAGTCAGCTCATCAGGATAGAACCTGAAGATGGTGGAGTAGTTGATCCAACAAGGGGGGTAGATTTGGGGGAAAGGGTAGTTCAACCATCAGTGGTTGACAATCGAATGTCAGCTATAAAGGATAGAACCGATTTGTTGGTTAGGAGACTGACTCGCTCGATTGAGTCTAGGGAGGTGATGAGCATAGAAGAACAACAAAGAGTTCGAATAGTGCTACAAGAGATAACAACCCTTTGTTCTGGTGAAAATTAAGATCGCTAGAACAAACTGAATTTGCTAGTTACGGTGTTGAACTTTATGGTGTGTCCCTTTATCTTTCAAAGTGTTGAACTTTATGGTGTTGAACCTTTTTAGTTCTTTTAATTTATTTATGAATATTAACTTCTACGGATACCAAATGAAGTTCGCAAGTTATTTATCAATTCATCTCAATGCCTTGTCAAATAAAATAAAATATCTCTGACAAATTGAGTAGAAAATCTTTGAATTATTAACTAGTCGTTGTATTGTCAATTCAGTGTATAGTCATTTCATCGCAATGCGTTGTCAAGGGAAAGCAAAATATCTCTGACAAAGTTAAAATTCAATCTTTGAATTATTATGTAGTCAGTCTATTATCATTTCATCGCAATGCCTTGTCAAGGGAAAGCAAAATATCTTTAACAAAGTTAAATATTATTGGTTGAATGTAGTATGTTGTGTAGAAATTAAAGGATTTAATTTTGATTTAATTTATAAACAAATGTGTATGGTAGTATTTGCAATTGGGTAATTTGAATGAGATTTATTATAATTGGTGAGATTGTTGTATTTTGATAATGATGTATGTATTTTTCGAATGTTTGATGTATAATTTTTGGTACAAATGTGTATGGAAATAGACAATTACATACAAGTTTAGTTGGTGTTAAATTAATTTTAATTGTTTATGCATTGTTGTGATTTACTGAATATATTGACAATGTTCTATTATTTGTTTGGGCAGATGTCTAGCAATGTTGTTTCGAGATGGGTTGGTAGAAAGAAGAAAAGCAAAAAAGCTAAAATCACAGAGGATTCTGAATCTGAATCCATGGTCCCCGAGTCGGTAGATGTTCCGGGGTTGGAACACTATAACGTTGTCGAAGATACGGAGGAACACGTTTCGACAAATATTACATATTCCTCCGACGCCAACTTCAGGTTTGACCATCGTGGCTCTCTCAAATCAGTTATACAGATGTACAAGAAAATCACTAAGGAGTGTAATAGGGTCCAATATATAATAGAAAGGGGAGGTTGGGGCAGATTACTATCCCTACCTTTAGTAGATTCATCCCACGCTCTTATTGATTATATTGTCGAGCGGTTTTGGGATACTACAAACACATTTCACTTTTGTTTTGGAGAGCTTGGGTTCACTCCCCTCGATTGGGTTATGTTGACCGGGCTTAGTATCGGTGTCGGGAGATCTGTTCCTTATGAGCCAGCTAAGTACAAATTTGAGTATGTTCGTGACAATATCTTTCCTGAACTGAAAGATAATGCGGTATGCAAAAGAGAAGGTGTTCCCCAACAATGGGTTTCGGATGCCATCACTCTCAAGTTTTTGACCACCTATTTTGATAAAGATACATTGCACGCGGCGAACGATGATAGTGTTCTTGCTGATAGAGTAGCGAGGGCGTTTTATATGTATGTTCTGGGGAATTTCTTTTTTCCCAAATGCAAAAACCTACATTGATGCAGGATGGTTGGCTGCCTTTGATAATCTAAATGAAGTTGATCAGTACGACTGGGGTGGTCCTGCATTATCAAAATTGTATTCGGGTCTTGCCACGGTTTCTAGGGGACAAAAATCAGTATCCGGGCCGTTCCAAATTTTGGAGGTAATTTATTTAACGTTATTCAAAATTTATTTTCTTAAAATTTAATTGTTATGTTGTTAAATCATTTTGAAAAAAAATTTGTTGTAGTTTTGGGGATACGAATATCTGGGGATATGTCGTCCAAATATCCCTTCGGCTGAAAGTGAACATGAATGGCCTAGATGTCGTAGGTGGGTTGCCTCCCGGAAGAAGGGTGTTGACATAGTGAAGACAAGGACTAAACTGAACCAGTTATCCGTAGACGCCGTGACGTGGCAACCATGGCTTACTGCAGTTAACTACATACCAGAAGATATTGGCCGCAAAGCAATAGAACTTTCTAGAAAAAGAATAACGTTCACCTGGCTGGGAACTGTATGTTTCCTAGTCCTTTTCTCATACTCCTTTTTTTTCCAACTCGTACTGTTGTGAATGGGTAGGTATTTATTTATTATCATTTTCTTGGATAAAACACAATATGTATCTCGGAGATCGCTGTTGGAGGCAGAACAACCCAACTTGGGGTATTCCTGCAAACCCCCCTGCTTGCATCTCCAACTTTGTCGACGACGAGATTGAGGACATGACAGCAATTTCTCACGTCAATGCTAGTGAATACGTACGTGTCGTGGAGTACGATGTTTATTATGAATATTGGAGACATGTTACCAACCTCTACAAATATGTCGCGCAAGTTGATTGGGAGGTTGAAACGTATGGCTATGCAGGTGACCGTATGAAACACAACATCCCACGGCCTCGTGATCATGTGCCCATTCCTCCCCCCCAACAACTACCATATGTAAGTTTTTAACAAAGTTTTGAAAAATTGAATACAGATTACACATTTATGCTTCTTTGGTTATTCTAAATTATTTTCATCCCAGGTGGCGGCTTATGATTTGGTTCAAGAGTTTGCAGATTTTACGCAAGAGTTGCGTGATTTTACATTAGCTGAAACCAAGGATCGGATGGACTACTTGATTCGCAAAGAAGTTGAGTTCAACAATTTTCGGAGTCAGACAGCCGCTCAAATGAGCCTCCTACAAGATCAAAATACGTTGTTGACCAGACAGCTTACCCAATTTCGTGCAGAACAACCTCTTGGATTTGCCTCATATGCTATGACCACACCTCCGGGATCTTCATCAACAGTTCGACCAACACAGAACGTCAGACCATCTTTCCCGCTATTTATTCCACCCAGATCAAACTCCAGTTAAACAAAAAATTAAAATTTCGAATGACGGTTAAAAGAACGTGTTCGGTTATTTTTATTGTTGATTTACGGTTATTTGAAATGTTATTTTTTAGTACGCCGTTTATGTAGTATGATAATTTGACAGCTCATTACGAAATTTAAATGGCTGTTTTTTTACCGTTATGTTACCGTTATGTTACCGTTTTATTACCGTTTTTTTGTCCTTGCATAACGGCTATTTTTTTTTGGTTTATACTACTATAAATAGCATTCAATAGCTACACAACTCATTTCATTATTCCCACATTTTATTTTTCAATGTCTGGTTACGAAAATTTTACCCTTAATGCAACCAATTTTACTTTAGATGAAGATTTATCCATATGTCGAAACATAGTATTACATTATCCAGCAAGGGGTCAGGAACGTGATATTAATGGTTGTATGACCATGGAATGGTTGGAACACACACATGCTAACTTTTGCGATGAAACCGGTAATCCCAACAACCGGAACAAAGCATGCCTTTTTTGTCGATATGTGCAAATTACTAAGGAAGTATTAGAATTTTCTTCTTTAACTGCTCGGGTCAATGAATTTCGTCTTAGGAATGAAAATGATGATGAAGCTGTTGCTCGATCACTACAGGAATGGACAAGATGGAAACGAAGTGATTTCCGCTACAAACCTCATTTTGAGATATTAAGGGTAATGGATGAATTCAACCCTTTTGTGTTGATCTTTCTACCTAGTAGGGCAGAACTTCGTCAACGTCGTCCGACAAGCCAATCCTTTCGGTTTCACTAATAGGTTTATTTCTTACTTTATTTATCTGTATCGGGAGTTTATTTTTCTTTCCCTTTCATGTATTTTTTTTTTTGATTTAATAAAAGTATTGTAGTACCTTAAGTTATTGTTCATTTAACGACGATTCAGGGGATATTATGAGGTCATTAGCATTAAAAAAATTGAAACTCTAAAAATAAAGAACCGTTGAACTTTAACTTCAATTGATAATTTTAGGAGTTAATTGCGATTACATTTTGGATTTCATGAACTCACTTGCTACAAATATGAATTCTTCCCCCTTTTCCTGAAAGTAGTGCATTTTAGCAATTTCCTCCTACACAAGGGAAGAAACAGTTAAATAATTTTTTATTTGTAATTGTTGTTAATGATAGAGGAGACAACTTTTGTAATGGTATGGATACTTACAAATTGTTGGATCGATAATCCTAAATGGGTGTCGTTAAAGATCCGTTGTTGTATAGATACATAATCAGCTATTCCCTTTCGAATAACTTGGTATCTATCATAAATCTGTACAATAGATCTTTGGGTTGAATTTCCATATTCCTCACCAAAATGTCTGTGGATCCTCCCCCATACAGTTTCTGGATCAACAATTCCGACTATAACATCTTCACATAAGGTTTCATAATACCAGGATTTTGTTATAGCCAAGTCTTCGTCTGAATGAAATGTTGACATGGGTGTCTTAAGTTATGAAGTAAACAAAGAAGGTATTGGGATTAAATACAGAACAATAATATTTTTAATAACATTGCCTTGTCAAGTTGTATAAAATATCTCTGACAAATCTGAAAAATAATCCTTTAATTGAAATGTGGTCGGTGTATTGTCAATTCATGTCATTGGCTTGTCAAGTTATATAAAATATCTCTGACAAATCTGAAAAATAATC